>JBBBDQ010000273.1:2375000-2475000 GCA_037127315.1 Ascarosepion bandense | reverse complement strand
TTAAAAATTACTTTACTAGATGAGTTGTTGCTGAGTCTAGATTCAATAGAAGATGGTCTGTTTAATGACTGATGGGGATGGTTAGAATTAGGATTTATGTATATTGGATTGGAGTTGACCTTCATATAAGGTTGGAAAGAATTATTATTATTAAGGTCCAAAGTAACATCTAAAACGTCTACTTGTTTAATGTTGGTGGTAATTTCTATTTAAGCCCTAAACTCTTTAATTCTCTGTGCATTATCTTCCTAATAGGAACTACCCTAATTTTAGTGGAATCTCTAACAATCGGTAAACCATCATCTCTATATATGAGTCCAGATCAAGTAATATAAAAATACATTAAGTGTAGAGATATAAGACATAAAATTACAATAATTTGACAATTTTTCCGACTCGTGGCCGAATGGTCAGAACGCAGGTTTACGACCATAATAGAAGAGATCGACTTGTTGCTTTGTCAGAATGTTGACTTCTTGATGTTATCGACGTTGGGAAGGCAATGTCTGGAGAGATAGCGTGCGCTATCTTTAAAAACCGCGTGAAAAACCATACCACGGGTTGGCCTAAGCCTTGTGAGTGAAATTGGATATACAGAATTATTTGTGAACCGTCGAAGGTTATCCTAACACGAAGTCACAAGTCATCGCGACTGAGGGTTTGAGCGTACTGACCTTGATTACACTAGATAACGAGGACTCTCCAGACATTGTAACTAAGATCTGCTTAGTAAAGTTGCATTATAAACTACAGGTGCGCTCTGTGGGTATTGAACAAACACAAATGTATCTGAGCAGGCGTCTGCAATGGGGATTAGGTAGCCGCTCTAGCAGACAGGCATACTTGGATAAGAGCGACTAGTCATTAATGCGAAGATTAATATATTGCCCTATTTAATATATAGTCAGTCAGTTAAAGTGTCGTACGTGATACACGCTTGGGCGATCATGTCTCGAAAGAGACATGACAGACTGGGCAGAAAATTATCCTGCAGTAGGTTGCCATTACTTTCTGTGGTAGACTGATTGTCAACGAAGATTATAGAACCCAATCTGTCCTGTTATTTAACCCATAACTAGAAGGAAGAGACTGATTAATACCTTTCCAAAGGGTATTGATTAAACCTTTCTTAATGGTATTTGTGCGTAAGTGAATGCAAGGAATTTGACTGGAATTAGAACTCGACTACCCCGATTTCTCGTTCCGAGCCGATATCCACTGCACCACAACGCACATCCCAGTTAATATATTTAATATATATCTAAACTTATTTATAAATGGAACTTTGTGTGTGTGTGTGTCTGTGCGTGTGTGCCCGCTACCTATAGACCCCGAAACGGCTAAACCGATTTTCTTGAAAATTTACACAGTTGTACTATAAGCGTCTGCGAATGTTCTTAGCTAGGTTTTGTGTCGAGGTACTCCCGATAAATATCGAAAATCGATAATCGAAAAAATCGTGTTATAGAAGGAATGGTCTGATAAGACATAAGAAACGATATTCAGAAGTTTCAAGGTTGCAGTTCTTACAATAGTTCAGAAAATCAATAATATATATATATAAGGCAAGATGTTTGTGTGTGTGTCTGTTTATCGTCTGTATATCCTTTATACAAAATCCACAATTTTTATCCGATTCTCACCAAACTTCACACAAATATTCTTTAGGCTGATCTCCAGGACCATGGATTAGTTTTAAAGCTTTCATTACACTCGAGCAACGCCGGGCTATACTGCTAGTTTAATATATAGGATATTCGATAAAACAATCCAGAATAGATGTGTATGCGTGAAGACATATTTCTATTTGCATAAAAGCATTTGCCAAACAAGTAGATGAGATACACTGTGCTATTAGAAGACCTGCCATGAAACATGAAACGTTTCAAGTACCTGGATGCAAATTTACAGTGGATGATATAGCGATTAAAGTACTGACTATAAATTTTTCTCTTACTATATGGGATAAAATAGATAAATAAAACGAAAATAAGTGGAATAGGATAGTCTAGATCATCAATACATGTGTTTTAAAAAAAACTTTTTTAAAATTTCAGTGCTTCTCCTCTCGTTCGTGCGCGCATGTAGTCGTATCAATCTAAACATCAATTTAGTATGAGGAAGTCTTAAATGACGAAACGCCTTACATGAAAACTTTTAAAACTTTGTCAGATTTCCTTAAAATTGTTCTTAACGTAGAAACATTTGTATTTCTTATATATATATATATATATATATATATATATATATACACACACACACACACACACACACACATATATATATATATATATATATATATATATATATATATAATATTAACTATAGCAACAACAATACGAATAGTAACAGAACTAACTCTGCCGAAACTAGTATTAATTAAGCTATAATTTAAATCGACTTATAGAACCCACCGAGGACGAACTCGGAGAGAAAAGAAGGGAAAGTAAACAAAGAAACAAACGAAGTACATAAACAAAAAGTCGAAAACGAAACCCTAACACTAAAGCGCTCAATACGAAAGTAGAGCAAACAAAGACAGAAAATCGAAGCAAGATAATGTTATTTCATGAAGCTTAGATAATGTTATTTCATGTTTAAAAAAGAGTTTTTGTAAGTACACACACACACGCACACGCAAGCACACACACACACGCAAGCACACACGCACATATATATATATATATATATATATATATATATATATAAAATGAATAAGGAGCGAAGAAAATATTTAAAACGTTCAAAATATTAATTTAAAACAGTGGTCAATATAAAAATTGAGCAATTAATATTTATTATAAATTATAGTTTAGAACATGTACAAAATACAATCTACTACAAAATTGTACATTTTGTTTCGACATTGAAAGAACAATGTCTCATCAGACAATTAATAATGTTAATAATAATTACTATTAATAATAACTACCTGATGAAACATCAGGTAGTTATATGCAAGTATAGGGTAGGTATGGATGGAATAAAATTACTTATCCAATGGATACTATTCTTTAAAAAGTGCTCAATAGAAAGTATAGCGAATGATATTTATTTAAAATTTATGTAATGAGTATGTTATAATATCACTACAAAAGTAGCTATTTTGTTTCAACACTTTTTTGTGATGGTGCCGATTGCAAGATGAAAAGTTTTGAAAGGTTTAAAACAAGCCAAATCTCCTCAGTTAGGGAAACATATATATATATATATATATATATATATATATATATATATATATATATAGTGCATCGAGGAAGCACTTAGACATATGAAGCATTTCGATCACTCATGTGGAGTGATGTCATAGAGCCGCATTTCTAATTTAGGACCTGCATCTGCTATTCGGTAACTTATCATCGCATAACAATGTTTTATGCCAACACAAGATAATATCATCTTTGATGGTGGATGTCTTTATGTTAACGTTTCTGTAACTACTCTGAAGATTGCTCATGTGATCCGAAGGTTTAGAACTAGCATAATAAAAAAATATCCAAATGTTGGTCAATTTTTGTCTTTATTTTCACCTAAAATTAAAGCCAAAATACGATGTTTAGAACGGCTCATGATTAACCATAATAGACCTTCATTGTCTGTTATATTTAACAATATATGTTTGTTACCCTATCGCTATTCTATCGCAGCCCTATCGTTACCCTATCGCTATTCTATCGCAGCCCTATCGTTACCCTATCGATATTCTATCGCAGTTCTATCGTTATCCTGTCGATATTCTATCGCAACCCTCTCGTTACCCTATCGCTATTCTATCGTAACCCTGTCAAAATTTTATTGTTATTTCCATAGCAAATATTGTGCCGAGTTATATTTTTTATTGTCACCAGTTAAGAGGTTTACAGTCAAAACGAGCCAAAGGATCTCCTTGGAGTTAAATCACTCTTATTGCCTACAGATTCTTCAATTGAACCTCTAATTTGTGAAAAATACTTCCACGCGGCTGCTTCACTGAAAAATACAATTTGATCTTTTTTTAGTCAATAACCAATATTTATTTTACATCTCTTTAACATTGAATTCTCTTCTGCTGACATTCATGGACAGATGCAGAAAGTTTATAGAGAACACACAGTGGTATATAAGCAGAATAAGGTGACAGATAATGTGTGTGTGTGTGTGGGGGGGGGTGTTTTTTCCGCTGTGGTGACAGTAATATGTCTGACAGTTCTTTTCTAAAAAGCTCTATGTACTTGCTCCGTCACGAAATGGAAAGTGCTTTTAAACGCATTTGAATATACATTGTTGTTTATTTATAAAAACTGACATTAATGTATATATCGAATGTCTTAATAAAGAGGTACATTATCTTTATTAAAACTTTCCATCTCAGCAGCATACTTATCGTTTGCAATAGCACAGCCGAACTCCTTGAAAACAGATCAGCTAAAAGCGCGCAGAAGGCACAATCACCTGGTTAAAGATTCTCTACCCTTGGGAACGGTATTAATCCGTCTCTTCCCTCCAGTTATGGATTAAATAACAGAACAGATAGGGTCATATAGTCTCGTCTGGCAACCAGTCTACCGCAGAAAGCAACCTACTGCGGGATAATCTTCTACCCAGTCAGTCAGGTTTCTTTCGAGACATGATCGCCCAAAGCGCTAATCAAATATGGCACTTAACTGACTGACTAAATATAATATTTGGAAACATGATTAAGACTTCTACTGGACATAAAGTGGGGGATCAGTGTTATATTATTATGAAGTAATAAACTGATCCCCCACTAATTATTACTTAGTAATATAATACATCTCTTCCCCCACTAACAATGAGTCATATATTAGGACAGATTGGGTTCTATAGCCTTGGTTGGCAACCATTCTACCTCAAAAAGTAATGGCAACCTATTGCGGGATAATCTTTTGCGCAATCAGCAATGTCTTTTTCGAGACATGATCGCCCAAAGCGTGTATCATGTATGGTACTTAACTGACTGTCTGTTATACTATATCGCAAAATAGAATTGTTTTTATATCAAATTAGAGAAAGACTAAACATCTGAACAGAAGCGTTTGTCAGTCATTTTCAATGAAACATTTATTACAGCGGAACTTCTGTGCAAAAACAATCGAATAGTAAGCATCCAGTTATCTTGCGAGATAATGACCATACTTTGTTTAGTAAAAATTTGGCGATGAAACTGATATGACCTCTTCAGGGATCAGGCGTAGCCAACAGTATATGAAGGCAAACAGTTACCTCGTCTACATGCCCTACAACCCGATTCTCATCCATAGTGACAAGATTCTAGGGAATACAGGGTATTACATCCGAGGTTGCCTTGGTTGAAAGATTTATCACAAAGTTGTCAATGTTGACAGCCAAACGCCTAGGGCGCCACTCCGACATTGTTGTTGTTGTTGTTGTTGTTGTTGTTGTTCTTCTTCTTCTTCTTCTTCGTCGTCGTCGTCGTATTGTGGGTCATCCTGATGCTAAATAACCTTCTGTCCTTTGTGCCTCTTATTAATATTTGTCCTTTTATAATCTCTTCTCCTTTCTGTCTTGACAACCAATTACTCCAACTTGTTAGGTAAGTTATTCGCTGCTTTTCTTTGTCTTTCAGGCTTTCAATATGCCCCGTGAGTGCCAGTTTCACCAAACCTTCTTTTCTGCTTATGTGCATTACTTATGCCAAACCTTTCTTTCTGATTTTAAGTATAAATGTTTTTGTTTCTTTTTTATTATGATTCATATTTACTTATTACTTTGCTCAGTTTTGGAAAAGCATTTTTCGTTATTCCGGTGCAAATTTGTTATTTTTTCATTTCCGCATATTCTTTCCTCTTTTAAAACACGTGCTAGATTGATTAATTTTGGTGCCCCCAATTCGTAATTCGCATTTAAGTCTGTTCCTTTTGCTAGCAAACATACATTCTGTTTTCATATAATTGATGATTAGTCCTTTCTTCTCGCTTTCCTTTACTACTTTCCATAGGAGTTTCTGTAGTTTCTTTTTCTGTTTTTGTTTCTGTATTTCTACCAACACTGATTCATCTGCATATCTAATGTTTTTAACATTTTGTCTGCGAATAATTAATCCTAACAGGAATTCTACTTCTAATTCTAATTCAACTCTCAGTTAAGTGCCATACGTGATACATACTTTGGGCGATCATGTCTCGAAAGAGACATGATTGACTGGGCAGAAGATTATCTCTCAGTAGGTTGTCATTGCTTTCTGTGGTAGACTGGTTGCCGACAAGGCAATAAAACCCAATCTGTCCTATTATTTAACCCATAAATGGAGGGAAGAGTCGGATTAATACCTTTCCCAAGGGTATTTGTGCGTAAGTGCATGCAAGGAATTCAATTGGAATTCGAACTCGGCTACCCGATCACTCGTTCCTAGTCGATATCCTCTCACCCCAACGCACATCCACAAGATTACCTCAACGTAAACGTTAAAAACACATAACTTCATAATTACAGATAATATTGCTTCCAGGATCTTCTTCAAATTAATCCAGTATATAATTGTTCTTTTTTTGGACAACAATATATTCTGTCTTCTTACAATTTGAATTTAGTCCTTTCTCCATGCTTTCCTTTTACTATATTATGTAGGGTTTAATGTATTTCCTTTCTGTGTCGTCAAACATTTAAAAAAGAGAATATTTTTGAAAACTTTTTACTGATTATTTGATAAAAATATAAATATAATGAAGATTAATAAAATGATGCAAAAACAGACAAAAAATAATATTTGATTCATGTTAAAATAAATTACTCCAGTGAATTTGATCAATCAATTTCCAAACAAGAGAAGCTAATGAGTTTTTAACACAATAGTAATGAAAGCACTTGTCTCTGCTGTTTCGGTCATATTAAGCAATCGTCTGGAAAGGATTTTCAGTGCAATAATCAGACTACGTTGTGGTACAGTAGATATCAGCTCGTAACGAGAAATCGGAGCTCCGAGTTCGAATTTCACTTGAATTCGTTACATTCACTTACATAGGAATACACTTGGAAAAAGTGTAAATCCATCTCTTACTTCCAATTATTGGTTAAACAAAAGAATAGATTGGACTTTATAGCATTGGTTAGCAACCAGTCTACCAAAAAGTACTAGCAACCTATTGCGAGAAAATCTTCTGCCCAGTCAGTCATGTCTCTTTCGAGACATGATCGCCCAAGCATGTATCACTTACTGGACTGACTAAATATAATATTTGGAAACATGATTAAGACTTCTACTGGGCATAAAGTGGGTGGGATCAGTTTTATGTTGTTATGAAGTAATAAACTGATCCCCCTGCTAATTACTACTTAATAATATATCTCTTCTCCTTCTAGCTATGAGTCAAATAATATTACAGATTGGGTTCTATAGTCTTGGCTGGCAACAAGTCTACCGCAGAAAGCAATGGCAACATACTGTTGGATAAACTTCTGCCCAGTCAGTCATGTCTCTTTCGAGATATGATCGCTCAAGCGTGTATCACATATAGCACTTCACTGTCTGATTGAATCAGGCTACACGCTTTTTATGTTATATATGTTTTAAAGCTTTGAAGTCTGCTTTAGAGATGAAAAATAAATTGTATATATTTTCTATGTGCAGTCTCCCTTCAGGACGTAGGCGATCGTGGTCTTCGACCTCTCTCTATCTCTTGTCGCTCTTCATACGTCTTCTTCTGTTTTCCCACTCAATTTCCGCTCCTCTACCCATTTGCATAAGTTCATCAATTATGCCATGCTTTGCTTTTCCTTGTCCCTCTTTCCCCCTGTCTGTCCCGTGAGCATCAGGTTCTCTAAACCCTCCTTCCTCATTGCATGTTCAAAAAACTTCAGCTTTATTTTCCTGATATTAAGTATTAGTTTCTTTCTTGTGACTGTCCACTCCAAAACCTCATCGTTGCTCACGTGTTCCGTTCATAGTATTCTCAGCATCCTTCTGTAGAACCACATTTCGGTTGGTTTGAGTCTCTCATTCATCTTCGATGAGATTGTCTAGCATTCGCTGCCATATTGAAGAACTGACATCACAAAACACTCCTATACCCTCTTCTTAGTTTCTAGCGAAATTTTCCTGTCTCTCAATACTCAACTCAGCTTCTGGAATGCCTCTTTGGACATCCCGTATTCGTATCGCACTTTTCGCCCTCCGTTAGAACGCTTGCCGGGTATTTAAATTTCCGCACCTGTTTGATTTTAGTGGCACCAACTTGTACTCGTCATTTTAGACGTTTTGTTTTTGTTTTTGTTTTTTACTGATTACCATGCATTCAGTTTTCTTGTACTTTACTAGCAGTATAACCCGGCGTTGCTCGGGTGTAACGAAAGCTTTAAAACTAATCTATGGTCCTGGAGCTCAGACTCAGACTAAAAAATATTTGTGTGAACTTTGGTGAGAATCGGATAAAAATTGTGGATTTGTATAAAGGATATACAGACAGAGAAACAGACACACACACAAACATCTTGCCTTGTATATATATATATTATCGATTTTCTGCACTATTGTAAGAACTGCAACCTTGAAAATTCCGAATATCGTTTCTTATGTCTTTGTCTACGAGTGTATCAAATTTGATTAAAATCGGACCACTCCTTCTATAATCCGATTTTTTCGATTATCGATTTTCGATATTTATCGGGAGTACCTCGACACAAAACCTAGCTAAGAACACTCGCAGACGCTTATAGTACAACTGTGTAGATTTTCAAGAAAATCGGTTTATCCGTTTCGGAGTCTATAGGTAATGGACACACACACACACACACACACACACACACACACACACACACACACACACACAAAGTTCCATTTATAAATAAGTTTACATATATAATCCTTTCTTTCCGCTTTCTTTAACTAACTTCCTGTAGGAGGTCTTTTAGTTTATTTCCTGTATCTGCTATCAGCAGTATATCATCTGCGTATCTTATATTGTTCTGATTGCGGCTGCCATTGATGAATCCTGGCAGGACCTCCAGAGCTCTGGAGGCCTCAGAATTGTCTCGATGTATAGGTTGAACAGATCCGGTAAGAATACACATCCCTGTCTTATACTCCTTTAGGGAGAAAGAGACAGAGGAAACCAGCAGATAACATATTTGAAGGGAATGAGCAGGTAGATGGCAGAACGGCGATTGCGAGATGTTACAGGAGAAAGCGTGCGAAGAGCCACCAGGAATAGGGAGACGTGGAAGACCATGATCGTCTACGTCCTAAAAGGAGAAGATACATAGAAGAAGATATCTACTGAAGTCATTTTTGTCCGTATGCAGGTAGTTTTCTGCCAATAGAGGTTCTTTATTATTCTAAGATCTTTCCCAAATATGTCAAGATTTCTGAGAGTCTTTAACAGGGGCTGATGGCGTACTTTGTCGAATGCCTTTGTGTAATTGATGAAACACAGATGCCCGTCCTTCTCCATTTTTATTGCCTTTCCTGATAGCATTGTAAGCATAAATATTGCCTTCCTTGTTCCAGTATCCTTAACGAATCTTATCGTATTTCAGGTCTGATTCTGCTACGCGATTTATTCATCAAAATTCCTTTGGAAATTTTCGCTCATCTTATTTTCTAAATTGCCACGTTTCTTTGTTAGTTTCTGTTCATCATTAGCGTTCGATGTTTTGTTCACTCGTGCTAAATCGACATTTTTCTACTAGAATATTACTGAAGTAGATATATAAACATTTAAATTTTTATTTCTTTTTTATTGTTGCCGTTGTTGTTAAATGTGAGAACAGCACGCTAAAAATGACACTAATATCCAGTATGACACCTGGTTTGATAAACGTATATCATGCTCATGCATCGCAGCCAAATTTACATGATAGGTGGCAGGTTTACAAACAAGCGGCACGTAACTTTGTAGGAGAATCACAGTTAGAAATATGTCCAGTCAGAAAATTTTCTTTCGTTCAGACAGTCTCCAACTGAGATTGTTTCCATTTATCCAGAAGTGACTCCCAGGTCGCTTTGGTTTCCTCATCCTTCAAACTTAAAATAATCTATGGTTTTTGTTATTAGCACAATTCATGTATAAAGATACATAGTGCATCAGCTGTTAGGATTCACATCCAGTTGGTTATGGTTAGACATCGGGCAAGCAAATTTGGAGTATTGATTGGGATATAATAATAATAATTTCAAAAACTGTCAAAATATAAAGACCTGGAAATTGAAATAGAAAAAATATGGAAATTGAAAACAAGAGTCGTGCCAGTGATAGTAGGTGCACTTGCAATGATAAAAAATGGAACAAAACAACACATTGAAAGAATCCCTGGAAACCCCAGCTTAAAAGATATACAAAAAATTGTCTTATTAAGTACAGCCCACACACTAAGGAAAACTTTATTTATGTAATGCTGGGGATGATAGGGAAGATAGAAAAACATGAAATGAAGTCATAACAACACGCCACGACCTGCCTTAGGTCTCCCCGCAGACTTGGTTGGTAGTGAAACCAAAGCAGAAATCGAAATATGATGAAAAAATGACACAATAATAATAATAATATTCTATGGAATTACACCATTTACACAGACAGAAAAATTGAAGCAAATAGGCCAGACATTATTGTTAAAAGCCAAAAAGAAAAAAACTTGTCTATTAATTGATATGGCTTGTCCAGCGGATTGTAACATCGCAACCAAGGAATTCGAAAAACTGTCAAAATATAAAGACCTGGAAATTGAAATAGAAAAAATGTGGAAATTGAAAACAAGTATCGTACCAGTGATAGTAGGTGCACTTGGAGTCATAGAAATTGTAACAAAACAACACACTGAAAAAGAATCTCTGGAAACCCCAGCTTAAGAGATATAAGAGACCACACACTAAGAAGAACTTTGTCTATGTAACGCTAGGGATGTTAGGGAGATAGAAAAAATGAAATACATCCATAACAACACAACACGACCTGTCTTAGGTTTTCCTACAGACTTGGTAGGTAGTGCGACCATAGCAGAAATCAATTTATAATGAAAAATGACATATTAATAATAATACTCGCAAAAGTAGTTTTTAATTCTTTCATGTAAGGCAATAAAGCCACTAAGACACAAGGAACTATGAGCATAGAACTCATGGTTGCAACTAGCTAGCTCAACTGTAAAATGATGAGACCTCAAAGTAAGTCAACTACTGCGGTTAGATTCATAAAGTGTAGGTGCTATAATGAAGAGTTCACCCAAAACAATTACCATAAAAGTATTCATAGAAAGTAACAGAAAAGTTACATTACTGCGATGAAAAAGTGACTGAAGATGTGATGCTAGGTCAGGACTAACAACATTGCAGATAATTTGATTTGGCAAGACACTTTTTCTGCCGTTTAATACTAAATGACACAGAATAGGTCTTTTTAATGCCATATCATTCCATGACCAAGATGTCCATTGTACTTCGAAGAATTCTTTGTTTTTTATCTGTGAACTGCCAATAACTATCTGAAAAATTTTCCTTCACGTTTTTACATTTAGAATAATTTTTTCTTAAATCGCTGATAACCAAGGTTAGAGTGACCAGTCTGCCTTGTTATTTTACCATTAGAAGAGAAGTATTCACAAAAGTATTTCAGCGAAAATGAAAGCATAAGACTAGACCAGAATTTTAACTCTTGTCCCTGGTAATATTTTCTCCGTCAATAACCATCATGCAACCTACGCTTTTTACTGATATAATGTTACACATTATTGCATTAATT
Organism: Ascarosepion bandense; assembly: GCA_037127315.1. Lineage (NCBI taxonomy): Eukaryota > Metazoa > Mollusca > Cephalopoda > Sepiida > Sepiidae > Ascarosepion > Ascarosepion bandense. Next base: position 2,463,310 of record JBBBDQ010000273.1, on the reverse strand, counting down.
AATCATATCTCTTATTATTTTCATCAGTAAATAATATTGATACAGTTGGAGATGTTGTTAAACACAATTTTAAAATTTTCCCTTTGCTGACGGCGTCCAGGTTTTAAATTGTATCAATTAATTGAATCTCTTTCTCTGACATTGGGATTGGTGGCGTACTGGATAACGTAACATTAATGAAGATAAAGGATGAATTCTTCCTCTTTCTTTCTCAATATTATTGCATCTTCTTTCTCATTTTTCTATCTTTCATTCTTTCACTTTCTCCCTGTTTAATACTTTCTTCTCCTTCTCTAGAAATTACATCAACACCTTTAACTCTTTTCTTCCTCGTGAAATTTCTAGCACTGTCTCTCGCCACTAAATTTTCCAAAGAACATTCTCTCTCTCTCTCTCTCTCTTTCTCTCTCTTTCTATCTCTCTTTCTTTTTAGGGTTCTTTTTGTCTTTTTGCAACTGTCTCTGCCTTTAACTAAGCGCACCACATTCCGTGTCAACCAGTCGCATTTCCTTCCCCTTGCTAATGGCGTCGCTCGAAAATTTTCCCCTTTATCGACAAAGATGTCGCTTCTTCTTACTCTTCACTTTCTCTTGACTGACATTTGGGTTAATGCAGTTTCCACGACTTGATCACGTATTGTAGACTGAAGATGTAAAAGGTTTGGGGCGCTATAACGAACAGGAATGGTGGTGGTACGGGCAGAAGATGTGAATATGTAAGATGAAGGCACCCTTTCCGGATGTTTTACTCGCGTTAGTGACGGCCTTTAAGTTGACGGGACGTGAAATGAAAGGATGTTGACTCACTATGGACATTGAAGACTCAAAACGTGACCGACCCCAATTTCGAAAACAAACGTCAATTTCTCCCTCATTCACCCGGTATTGCTCTTTATATATCTACCCCTTTTTCTTTCTCTTCTCATTTACCTTGACCAAACAAGGTCTGTTTTGTGTCCTTTTTTTCGTTTTTTCTTTTCTTTTATGTTTTTTTTTTCCGTTCTTTCTTTATTTTATTTGCATGCTCATTTTTTCCGGTTCTATTTCTATATATTTTTTTGTTTTCAATTCTTTTTACATCCTCTCTCTCTCTCTCTCTCTCTCTTTCTTTCTTTCTTTCTTTCTCTCTCTCAACTTTCTCTTTTTCACTTCTCTCTCTCTCTCTCCGTCTATCCTTCTCTTCCAAAGTTTTCCCCACATATACTTTCTATCGTTCTCTTCTTTTTTGTTTTCTTGCATTTCCAGTTCTGTCTCTTTACATATGTTACCTTTTCCATCATAATTCAAAATTTTGTTTTCTTTTTATACCGTCCTTTTCTACCTCCTTTCTTTCTTCAATATCTTGTTTCCTTCCTGTACTCTTTGTCTGTTTCTATGGCTCTCTCTTTCCTCAGTGCCTTCTCTTCTCTTTCACATTTTCTTTATTCTTCTATCTCCTCAAACAAAATCCGATTTTCAAAGTGTCTTGAAAGGATGAGTGTATGTGAAAAGGCGGGCACTGAAGCAGTGGCATCTTTCTCTCCAAATGTGTTAAGCTTTTCTTAATTCATGTCGTTTCTCATCTCTTGCACGCACATCCACTTCTTCTACTGGTCACTTTATTGGTCATTTACAGATTCTCGCAAGTTGGCGGCACGGCCATGGCGTGACCAGGACAGGCTTAGATTTCTGTAGAAAAATCGCAGAGAGAAATATGAAATCAGAACTAAGTAGATTCCTGGGTGAGACAAGTAGAGGATTATGGAGGAACCAACGATTATAGAATCTTCGAAAATGAAATGGTTGGGGAGTGATTAGGATTAAAGAAATCTTAAACTGATCAATAATCGTCTTGAACTTCAAGAGGTTAACTACAGACAACCTACGAAGAAAATGACTACCATCACACCCCATTCAAAAATCTCGGGTCTACACTAGCATCGCGAAATCTTAAACTCGACAAGCAGACTAAAGAATACTAAATCAACGATTTAGTATAATTACAGGGTTCTAGGTAAAAACTAACTTGGCGGACCGGCTGCAGTCACTTTCTCACCGGCGTGACGTGGCGTCCCTGTGCCTCTTCTATAAGTACTTTCACGGCTTCTGCTCCGATGAACTTAGGTCATTGGTGCCGCTTAGGTACCAATTTACACGAGATACTAGATTAGCAACTAGGTCCCACCCTTTTACAGTGAAACAGATAAGATGTAACCGTAATTTCTATTCCAACAGCTTCTTTTCTCGCACTTCCCGCCTGTGGAATTCCCTTCCACATGCCTGCTTCTCCGACAGCTACAATCTCCAGGAGTTTAAATGTAAGGTCAGTAGACACCTCCTAACATACTAACTTGCATCTATTCTCTCAAACACTATCACCGTCTAACCAACCCTCATTCTCGGTACCCTTACCCATCTATCACCCTCCTGGGATTTCCTATATCTAACCACCCTGTTCCCATCACTTCCCCGACCCTATGTAACCCCATGCGCAATAGTGGCAGTGGAATTCCTTGCACGGGGTGAAACGATTTAAAATATAAATAAATAAAAGCATTTAATAAAGAGTGGATTGTTATATTTTTCACATTTACATAATAAATATTTTACAAGCACACAAGTACAATGATAGGGAAGAGTATGAACAGCGATGAAAATTACTAAACGAATTTGTCATTCTTAAATTTAAGTTCAAAGCTTCTTTTATGAAACAGTTTCTTTCTTCTCTTCTTCTATATGCCGTGTCTCTTCAGGACGTGGATGACCAATATTCTCCACAACTTCCTGTCTCATGTACTACTTAGAGATGTTTGCATTTTTGTATCTTTTCTAATCTATATTCTGCCAACCGTTTAAACAATCTTTTTAGGTTAGATATCTCCTGTGAGTGTTAAATTTTCTATGTCCCCTTTCTTAAATTACCCTAGAAATTTAAATTGTCTCTTTCTGTTTATGAGAATCTTTCTTGTTTCCAACTTTTTCTAAAAAACATCTTCTTAATTATTTTTAGCAGCTATCGAATACATCACTCAACATGATTTTATTATTTCTATGGTTATTATTGTGCCTGAATCAAGCGAAGTCAAATTTCGATCAATAAATGTCAGTCAGTTAAGTGCCATACGTGATACACTCTTGGGCGATCATGTCTCGAAAGATACATGACAGATTGGGCAGAAGATTATCCCGCAGTAGGTTGCCATTGCTTTCTGTTGTAGACTGGTTGCCAGCCAAGACTATAGAACCCAATCTGTCCTACTATTTGACTCATAGCTAGAGGGGGAAGAGATGTATTATATTATTAAGTAGTAATTAGCGGGAGAATAGGTTATTACTTCATAACAATATAAAACTGATCCCCCACTTCATGCCCAGTAGAAGCCTTAATCATGATTCCAACTATTATATTTAGTCAGTCAGTTAAGTGCCATACGTGATACACGCTTGGGCGATCATGTCGCGAAAGAGACATGACTGACTGGGCAGAAGATTATCCCGCAGTAGGTTGCCATTGCTTTCTGCGCTAGACTGGTTGCCAGCCAAGCCTATAGAACCCAGTCTGTCCTGTTATTTAATCCATAACTGGAAGGAATAGACGAATTAATACCTTTCCCAAGGGTATTTGCGCGTAAGTGAATGCAATGAATTCTCCTGGAATTCGAACTCGGTCCCCCGATTTCTCGTTCCGACCCGTATCCAATGCTCCACAACGCACAATAAATATAGTTTAACGATAAACATACCAAACGGATTTTATGGGACATATATATCAAACCTATATTTTAAAATATTCCAGAATCCATCTAATAAATAACGGTTTTCCTACGTAAAGTTGTTTATCATATATTGGTGAACAGGGAATGGCTAAAAATTAATAACTAAGTGTAGCCGTTCATGACTGAAATAATTGATTGAAAATTATCATAATTACTGTTTAGGGGATAAGTATGTAAGCTGAGGAAAGAGAAAAGGATAAAAACAAAAAGAAGAGAAAGATTAAGGCAATAGGAAAAAATTGAAGCTGAAAACGAAAGGTGACAAAATAAAAACATTTGAGGAAAAAAGAAAATAAGGGAAAGAAATAAAGAAGGGAAAAAAGAAAATGTTAGAGTAAAAAAAGAAAGAGAAAATAATGACGAGGAAATAAAAGAAAAATGTGTGAAGAAAACACATGAAGGAAAAAAGAAAGAATGAGACAAAAAAAAAATGCCCGAAGAAAAAAAGGAACGGAAATGAATGCATAGGAAAAAACACAAAAAAATGTGATAAAAAGAAAGAAAGAAAGAAAGAAAGAAAGAAAGAAAGAGTGTGGAAATGAATGAGTAGTGCTAGGAAAGAAAAACATGTGATTAAAAAAAGTAGGGAAATGACTGAATAGAAAAACCAAAAAAGTTTGAGTAATAAATAAATAAATAAATAAATAAATAAATAAAAAGTGTGGAAATGAATGAGTAGTGCAAGGTAAGAAAAACATGTGAAAAAAAAGTAGGGAAGGAAAATGAATGAATGGAGCAACAAGAGAAAACTGTGTGAGAAGAAAAACAAAGAAACGAATGAATGGGGAAACAAAAGACAGACAAATGGAGAAAAAAAAGGAAACGAATGAATACGGCGTAAGAAGAAAAACAAGTGAAGAATAAGAAAAGTGAAAGAAACGAAAAAAGGGAAACGTATGAGCAAAAAAAAAAAGAACTGTAGGGAATCGAATGAATAGTGTGTAAAAAAAAATTAGGAAGAGAAGGATAAAAGGAGAGGGAGAGAGAGATAGAAAAAGAGAAAAAGAGAAACAAAAAAGAGAGGGATAGAGAAAGAGGAAGCAAAAATTATTGAAAACAAAAAGTACGTAGAAATGGGACCGGAAAAAATGAGCATGCAAATAAAATAAAAAAACAACGGAAAAACATAACAGAAAAAGAAAAAAAAATATGAAAAGGATCACAAAAAAACTTTGTTTGGTCAAGGTAAATGGGAGGAGAAAGAAAAAAAGGTAGATATACAAAGTGAATGAGGAAAATGAAGAAAAGAGAAAGTAATAAATGGAGAGACAAAAGAGTCAGTCAACTGTCATACATGATACACGCTTTGGACGATCATGTCTGACTGGGCAGAAGATTATTCTGCAGTAGGTTGCCATCGCTTTCTGCAGTAGACGGGTTATCAGGAAAGGTTATAGAATCCAATCTGTTTTATTATTTAACCCATAACTGGAGAGTAGAGACGGATTAATACCTTTCCCAAGGGTATTTGTGCGTAAGTGAATGCAACGAATTCAACTGGAAATCGAACTCAGCATCCCGATTTGTCATTCCGCATCGATATATACCGCACCACAACGCACATCCGAGCAAAAGAGAAATATTTGAAAAACGACAACGAAAGGAAAGGGCAACAAAAGAGAAATGTTTGGATAATAAAAAAAAAAGAAATATAGCTTGAGTTGAGCTTTGTTTAATGGAATATCAACCTCCGTGAGTTATTTAATGCCAGAAAAGTGGGGTTTTAAGGTATTTTTTAATGTTCGGTTATAGTGAGAAGGTTGATTTAGTCAGATTTTGAAGAATTGTTTTTGTTTTTATACTTTTTTTTTATTTTTGGAAAACAGAAAATATCTTCTAGTTTGTGTTAAAAAATGTTTACTGAGGATACTTTTTCCTTCAAAATGTGTTATGGTAATCTTTTTTTTTTCTTAAACTGTATTGTTGATAATATTTTTCTTCAAAAAAATATATTTTTCTATAAAAGTCTATTTTTATGAATATATTTCTATAGAAGTGTATTTTTATACTTTCATATTGTTTTGACCCCAGTTTGTGGGTTAACTATTTGCCCATAGCTGGGACCTTAACAGGTGCTACCACTCCGGGTGAAGGTAGACCTAAGAACAACAGCTATTAAAAGGTGGCCTCATCCTCCACACAACCTCCCAATCAGAAGCCCGGATGAAAAATATAGTGAAACGAGTGACGTTTGATCAACGTGTGATAAAAAAAAAAAAAAGAAAAAGAAAGAATGTTAGGGAAATGAATGAAAAGTGTAACAAAAGAAAACCTTGTGATTGAAAAGAGGGGAAAAAAAGAAAAGAAACGAATCAAATAAATACGGCAAAAAGTGGGAAATGTAAAAAATTGTGAAGGAAAAGAAGGAAAACGAATAAATAAGACAACAATATGAAAATGTGGGAGTAAAAATGAAAGGAAACGAATGCCATGAAGCTACATAATTAAATTTTGCGCGGAAAAATAAAGGGAGGGAGACGAATGAATAGATCAACAAAAAGCTTTTGCACTAGAAAAGAAAGGAAGAGAAATTAATTAATGGAGCCACAGAAAAGAATATCCGATTAAATATGAAGAAAAAATAAGAAACTATTAGAAAGGACAAAAAAAAAATTGTTTAAAAAAAAGAAATAAAGAAAGGCAAGAGAATGAATAGGACAACAAAAAGAAAACTTGTTTAAAAAAGAAAGAAAGGCAAAAGAATGAATAGGACAACAAAAAGAAAACTTGTTTAAAAAAGAAAGAAAAAATGGCAAAAGAATGAATAGGACAACAAAAAGGAAACTTGTTTAAAAAAAGAAAGAAAGAAAGATAAAAGAACGAATAGGACAACAAAAAGGAAACTTGTTTAAAAAAAGAAAGAAAGAAAAATGAAAGAATGAATAGGACAACAGAAAGAAAACTTGTTTAAAAAAGAAAGAAATAAAGGCAAAAGAATGAATAGGACAACAAAAAGAAAACTTGTTTAAAAAAGAAAGAAAGAACGAAAGGCAAAAGAATGAATAGGAAAATAAAAAGAAAACTTGTTTAAAAAAAGAAAGAAAGAAAGGCAAAAGAATGAATAGGACAACAAAAAGAAAACTTGTTTAAAAAACAAGAAAGAAAGAAAGGCAAAAGAATGAATAGGAGAACAAAAATAAACTTGTTTAAAAAAAGAAAGAAAGAAAGAAAGAAAGGCAAAAGAATGAATAGGACAACAAAAAGGAAACTTGTTTAAAAAAGAAAGAAAGAAAGATAAAAGAACGAATAGGAAAACAAAAAGAAAACTTGTTTAAAAAAGAAAGAAAGAAAGGCAAAAGAATGAATAGGACAACAAAAAGAAAACTTGTTTAAAAAAAGAAAGAAAAAGAGAGAGAAAGAAAGAAAGAAAGAAAGGCAAGAGAATGAATAGGACAAGCAAAAGAAAACTAGTTTAAAAAAAGAAAGAAAGTCAAAAGAAAGAATAGGACAACAAAAAGAAAACTTGTTTAAAAAAGAAAGAAAGAAAGAAAATAAGAAAGGCAAAAGAATGAATAGGACAACAAAAACAACAATTGTTTAAAAAAGAATGAAAGAAAGGCAAAAGACTGAATAGGACAACAAAAAGAAAACTTGTTTAAAAAGGAAAGAAAGAAAGGCAAAAGAATATATAGGACAAGAAAAGAAAACTTGTTTAAAAAAGAAAGAAAAAAGGCAAAAGAATGAATAGGACAACAAAATGGAAACTTGTTTAAAAAAGAAAGAAAGAACGAAAGGCAAAAGAATGAATAGGACAACAAAAAGAAAACTTGTTTAAAAAAGAAAAAAAAAAGAAAGAAAGAAAAGCAAAAGAATGAATAGGACAACAAAAAGTAAACTTGTTTAAAAAAGAAAGAAAGAAATAAAGAAAGGCAAAAGAATGTATAGGATAACAAAAAGAAAACTAGTTTAAAAAAGAAAGAAAGAAAGAAAGAAAGGCAAATGTATGAATAGGACAATAGAAAGAAAACTTGTTTAAAAAAGAAAGAAAGAAAAATAAAAGAATGAATAGGACAACAAAAAGAAAACTTCTTTAAAAAAGAAAGAAAGAAAGGCAAAAGAATGAATAGGACTACAAAAAGAAATCTTGTTTAAAAAAGAAAGAAAGAAAAATAAAAGAATGAATAGGACCACAAAAAGAAAACTTGTTTAAAAAAGAAAGAAAGACCGAAAGGCAAAAGAATGAATAAGAAAACAAAAAGAAAACTTGTTTAAAAAAAGAAAGAAAGAAAGGCAAAAGAATGAATAGGACAGCAAAAAGAAAACTTGTTTAAAAAAAAAGAAAGAAAGAAAGGCAAAAGAATGAATAGGACAACAAAAATAAACTTGGTTAAAAAAGAAAGAAAGAAAGGCAAAAGAATGAATAGGACAATAAAAAGAAAACTTGTTTAAAAAAGAAAGAAAGAAAGAAAGAAAGAAAGAAAGAAAAAAGAAAGAAAGAAAGAAAGAAAGGTAAAAGAATGAATAGGACAACAAAAAGAAAACTTGTTTAAAAAAGAAAGAAAGAAAGGCAAAAGTATGAATAGGACAACAAAAAGAAAACTTGTTTTAAAGAGAGAAAGAGAGAGAGAAAGAAAGAAAGAAAGGCAAGAGAATGAATAGGACAACAAAAAGAAAACTAGTTTAAAAAAAGGAAAGAAAGTCAAAAGAATGAATAGTACAACAAAAAGAAAATTAGTTTAAAAAAAGGAAAGAAAGTCCAAAGAATGAATAGGACAACAAAAAGAAAACTTGTTTAAAAAAGAAAGAAAGAAAGGCAAAAGTATGAATAGGACAACAAAAAGAAAACTTGTTTAAAAAAGAAACAAAGAAAGGCAAAAGAATGAATATGACAACAAAAAGAAAACTTGTTTAAAAAAGAAAGAAAGAAAAATAAAAGAATGAATAGGACAACAAAAAGGAAAATTGTTTAAAAAATAAAGAATGAAAGGCAAAAGAATGAATAGGACAACAAAAAGAAAAATTTTTAAAAAAGAAAGAAAGAAAGGCAAAAGAATAAATAGGACAACAAAAAGTAAACTTGTTTAAAAAAAGAAAGAAAGAAAGGCAAAAGAATGAATAGGACAACAAAAAGAAAACTTGTTTAAGAAAGAAAGAAAGAAAGAAAGAAAGAAAGAAAGAAAGAAAGGCAAAAGAATGAACAGGACAACAAAAAAAAACTTGTTTAAAAAAGAAAGAAAGAAAGGGAAAAGAATGAATAGTACAACAAAAAGAAAACTTGTATAAAAAAGAAAGAAAGAGAGAAAGAAAGAAAGAAAGAAAGAAAGAAAGGCAAGAGAATGAATAGGACAACAAAAAGAAAACGTCTTTAAAAAAAAGAAAGAAAGGCAAAAGAATGAATAGGACAACAAAAAGAAAACTTGTTTAAAAAAGAAATAAAGAAAGAAAGAAAGAAAGAAAGAAAGAAAGAAAGAAAGAAAGAAAGAAAGGCAAAAGAATGTATAAGACAACAAAAAGAAAACTTGTTTAAAAAAAGAAAGAAAGAAAGAAAGGCAAAAGAATGAATAGGACAACAAAAAGAAAACTTGTTTAAAAAAAGAAAGTAAAAACGGCAAAAGAATGAATAGGACAACAAAAAGAAAACTTATTTAAAAAAGAAAGAAAGAAAGAAAGAATAGGACGAGAAAAAGAAAACTTGTTTAAAAAAGAAAGAAACAAAGGCAAGAGAATGAATAGGACAACAAAAAGAAAACTTGTTTAAAAAAGAAAGAAAGAAAGGCAAAAGAATGAATAGGACAACAAAAAGAAAACTTGTTTAAAAAAGAAAGAAAGAAAAATGAAAGAATGAATAGGACAACAGAAAGAAAACTTGTTTAAAAAAGAAAGAATTAAAGGCAAAAGAATGAATAGGACAACAAAAAGAAAACTTGTTTAAAAAAGAAAGAAAGAACGAAAGGCAAAAGAATGAATAGGAAAACAAAAAGAAAACTTGTTTAAAAAAAGAAAGACAGAAAGGCAAAAGAATGAATAGGACAACAAAAAGAAAACTTGTTTAAAAGACAAAAAAGAAAGAAAGGCAAAAGAATGAATAGGAGAACAAAAATAAACTTGCTTAAAAAAGAAAGAAAGAAAGAAAGGCAAAAGAATGAATAGGACAACAAAAAGGAAACTTGTTTAAAAAAGAAAGAAAGAAAGATAAAAGAACGAATAGGAAAACAAAAAGAAAACTTGTTTAAAAAAGAAAGAAAGAAAGGCAAAAGAATGAATAGGACAACAAAAAGAAAACTTGTTTAAAAAAGAAAGTAAAAACGGCAAAAGAATGAATAGGACAACAAAAAGAAAACTTATTTAAAAAAGAAAGAAAGAAAGAAAGAATAGGACGACAAAAAGGAAACTTGTTTAAAAAAGAAAGAAAGAAAGATAAAAGAACGAATAGGAAAACAAAAAGAAAACTTGTTTAAAAAAGAAAGAAAGAAAGAAAGAACGAAAGAAAGAAAGAAAAAAAGAAAGAAAGAAAGAAAGAAAGAAAGGTAAAAGAATGAATAGGACAACAAAAAGAAAACTTGTTTAAAAAAGAAAGAAAGAAAGGCAAAAGTATGAATAGGACAACAAAAAGAAAACTTGTTTTAAAGAGAGAAAGAGAGAGAGAAAGAAAGAAAGAAAGGCAAGAGAATGAATAGGACAACAAAAAGAAAACTAGTTTAAAAAAAGGAAAGAAAGTCAAAAGAATGAATAGTACAACAAAAAGAAAATTAGTTTAAAAAAAGGAAAGAAAGTCCAAAGAATGAATAGGACAACAAAAAGAAAACTTGTTTAAAAAAGAAAGAAAGAAAGGCAAAAGTATGAATAGGACAACAAAAAAGAAAACTTGTTTAAAAAAGAAACAAAGAAAGGCAAAAGAATGAATATGACAACAAAAAGAAAACTTGTTTAAAAAAGAAAGAAAGAAAAATAAAAGAATGAATAGGACAACAAAAAGGAAAATTGTTTAAAAAATAAAGGAATGAAAGGCAAAAGAATGAATAGGACAACAAAAAGAAAAATTTTTAAAAAAGAAAGAAAGAAAGGCAAAAGAATAAATAGGACAACAAAAAGTAAACTTGTTTAAAAAAAGAAAGAAAGAAAGGCAAAAGAATGAATAGGACAACAAAAAGAAAACTTGTTTAAGAAAGAAAGAAAGAAAGAAAGACAGAAAGAAAGAAAGAAAGAAAGAAAGAAAGAAAGAAAGAAAGGCAAAAGAATGAACAGGACAACAAAAAAAAACTTGTTTAAAAAAGAAAGAAAGAAAGGGAAAAGAATGAATAGTACAACAAAAAGAAAACTTGTATAAAAAAGAAAGAAAGAAAGAAAGAAAGAAAGAAAGAAAGAAAGAAAGGCAAGAGAATGAATAGGACAACAAAAAGAAAACGTCTTTAAAAAAAAGAAAGAAAGGCAAAAGAATGAATAGGACAACAAAAAGAAAACTTGTTTAAAAAAGAAATAAAGAAAGAAAGAAAGAAAGAAAGAAAGAAAGAAAGAAAGAAAAAAGGCAAAAGAATGTATAAGACAACAAAAAGAAAACTTGTTTAAAAAAGAAAGAAAGAAAGAAAGGCAAAAGAATGAATAGGACAACAAAAAGAAAACTTGTTTAAAAAAGAAAGTAAAAACGGCAAAAGAATGAATAGGACAACAAAAAGAAAACTTATTTAAAAAAGAAAGAAAGAAAGAAAGAATAGGACGACAAAAAGAAAACTTGTTTAAAAAAGAAAGAAACAAAGGCAAGAGAATGAATAGGACAACAAAAAGAAAACTTGTTTAAAAAAGAAAGAAAGAAAGGCAAAAGAATGAATAGGACAACAAAAAGAAAACTTGTTTAAAAAAGAAAGAAAGAAAAATGAAAGAATGAATAGGACAACAGAAAGAAAACTTGTTTAAAAAAGAAAGAATTAAAGGCAAAAGAATGAATAGGACAACAAAAAGAAAACTTGTTTAAAAAAGAAAGAAAGAACGAAAGGCAAAAGAATGAATAGGAAAACAAAAAGAAAACTTGTTTAAAAAAAGAAAGAAAGAAAGGCAAAAGAATGAATAGGACAACAAAAAGAAAACTTGTTTAAAAGACAAGAAAGAAAGAAAGGCAAAAGAATGAATAGGAGAACAAAAATAAACTTGTTTAAAAAAGAAAGAAAGAAAGAAAGGCAAAAGAATGAATAGGACAACAAAAAGGAAACTTGTTTAAAAAAGAAAGAAAGAAAGATAAAAGAACGAATAGGAAAACAAAAAGAAAACTTGTTTAAAAAAGAAAGAAAGAAAGGCAAAAGAATGAATAGGACAACAAAAAGAAAACTTGTTTAAAAAAGAAAGAAAAAGAGAGAGAAAGAAAGAAAGAAAGGCAAGAGAATGAATAGGACAAGAAAAAGAAAACTTGTTTAAAAAAGAAAGAAAAAGAGAGAGAAAGAAAGAAAGAAAGGCAAGAGAATGAATAGGACAAGAAAAAGAAAACTAGTTTGAAAAGAAAGAAAGTAAAAAGAAAGATTAGGACAACAAAAAGAAAACTTGTTTAAAAAAAGAAAGAAAGAAAATAAGAAAGGCAAAAGAATGAATAGGAAAACAAAAACAACAATTGTTTAAAAAAAGAATGAAAGAAAGGCAAAAGACTGAATAGGAAAACAAAAAGAAAACTTGTTTAAAAAAGAAAGAAAGAAAGGCAAAAGGATATATAGGACAACAAAAAGAAAACTTGTTTAAAAAAGAAAGAAAAAAAAGGCAAAAGAATGAATAGGACAACAAAATGGAAACTTGTTTAAACAAGAAAGAAAGAAAGATAAAAGAATGAATAGGACAACAAAAAGAAAACTTGTTGAAAAAAGAAAGAAAGAAAAATAAAAGAATGAATAGGACAACAAAAAGAAAACTTGTTTAAAAAAGAAAGAATAAAAGGCAAAAGAAGGAATAGGACAACAAAAAGAAAACTTATTTAAAAAAGAAAGAAAGAAAGGCAACAGAATGAATAGGACTACAAAAAGAAAACTTGTCTAAAAAAGAAAGAAAGAAAAATAAAAGAATGAATAGGACAACAAAAAGGAAACTTGTTTAAAAAAGAAAGAAAGAACGAAAGGCAAAAGAATGAATAGGAAAACAAAAAGAAAACTTGTTTAAAAAAGAAAGAAAGAAAGGCAAAAGAATGAATAGGACCACAAAAAGAAAACTTGTTTAAAAAAGAAAGAAAAAAAAATAAAAGAATGAATAGGAGAACAAAAAGAAAACTTGTTTAAAAAAGAAAGAAAGAAAAGCAAAAGAATGAATAGGACAACAAAAAGTAAACTTGTTGAAAAAAGAAAGAAAGAAATAAAGAAAGGCAAAAGAATGTATAGGATAACAAAAAGAAAACTTGTTTAAAAAAGAAAGAAAGAAAGGCAAATGTATGAATAGGACAATAGAAAGAAAACTTGTTTTAAAATGAAAGAAAGAAAAATAAAAAAATGAATAGGACAACAAAAAGAAAACTTGTTTAAAAAAGAAAGAAACAAAGGCAAAAGAATGAATAGGACAACAAAAAGAAAACTTGTTTAAAAAAGAAAGAATGAAAGGCAAAAGAATGAATAGGACTACAAAAAGAAAACTTGTTTAAAAAAGAAAGAAAGAAAAATCAAAAAATGAATAGGACCACAAAAAGAAAACTTGTTTAAAAAAAAAGAAAGAAAGGCAAAAGAATGAATAGGACAACAAATGAAAACTTGTTTAAAAAAGAAAGAAAAACCGAAAGGCAAAAGAATGAATAAGAAACAAAAAGAAAACTTGTTTAAAAAAAGAAAGAAAGAAAGGCAAAAGAATGAATAGGACAGCAAAAAGAAAACTTGTTTAAAAAAAAAGAAAGAAAGAAAGGCAAAAGAATGAATAGGACAACAAAAATAAACTTGGTTAAAAAAGAAAGAAAGAAAGGCAAAAGAATGAATAGGACAATAAAAAGAGAACTTGTTTAAAAAAGAAAGAAAGAAAGAAAGAAAGAAAAAAAGAAAGAAAGAAAGAAAGAAAGAAAGAAAGGTAAAAGAATGAATAGGACAACAAAAAGAAAACTTGTTTAAAAAAGAAAGAAAGAAAGAAAGGCAAAAGTATGAATGGGACAACAAAAAGAAAACTTGTTTTAAAAAGAGAGAAAGAGAGAGAGAAAGAAAGAAAGAAAGAAAGAAAGGCAAGAGAATGAATAGGACAACAAAAAGAAAACTAGTTTAAAAAAAGGAAAGAAAGTCAAAAGAATGAATAGTACAACAAAAAGAAAACTAGTTTAAAAAAAGGAAAGAAAGTCCAAAGAATGAATAGGACAACAAAAAGAAAACTTGTTTAAAAAGAAAGAAAGAAAGGCAAAAGTATGAATAGGACAACAAAAAAGAAAACTTGTTTAAAAAAGAAAGAAAGAAAGGCAAAAGAATGAATATGACAACAAAAAGAAAACTTGTTTAAAAAAAGAAAGAAAGAAAAATAAAAGAATGAATAGGACAACAAAAAGGAAACTTGTTTAAAAAATAAAGAATGAAAGGCAAAAGAATGAATAGGACAACAAAAAGAAAAATTTTTAAAAAAGAAAGAAAGAAAGGCAAAAGAATAAATAGGATAACAAAAAGTAAACTTGTTTAAAAAAGAAAGAAAGAAAGGCAAAAGAATGAATAGGACAACAAAAAGAAAACTTGTTTAAGAAAGAAAGAAAGAAAGAAAGACAGCAAGAAAGAAAGGAAGAAAGAAAGAAAGAAAGAAAGAAAGAAAGAAAGGCAAAAGAATGAACAGGACAACAAAAAGAAAACTTGTTTGAAAAAGAAAGAAAGATAGGGAAAAGAATGAATAGTACAACAAAAAGAAAACTTGTTTAAAAAAAGAAAGAAAGAGAGAAAGAAAGAAAGAAAGGCAAGAGAATGAATAGGACAACAAAAAGAAAACTTCTTTAAAAAAAAAGAAAGAAAGGCAAAAGAATGAATAGGACAACAAAAAGAAAACTTGTTTAAAAAAGAAAAAAAGAAAGAAAGAAAGAAAGGCAAAAGAATGTATAGGACAACAAAAAGAAAACTTGTTTAAAAAAGAAAGAAAGAACGAAAGGCAAAAGAATGAATAGGACAACAAAAAGAAAACTTGTTTAAAAAAGAAAGAAAAAACGGCAAAAGAATGAATAGGACAACAAAAAGAAAACTTATTTAAAAAAGAAAGAAAGAAAGAAAGAATAGGACGACAAAAAGAAAACTTGTTTAAAAAAGAAAGAAACAAAGGCAAGAGAATGAATAGGACAACAAAAAGAAAACTTGTTTAAAAAAAGAAAGAAAGAAAGGCAAAAGAATGAATAGGACAACAAAAAGAAAACTTGTTTAAAAAAGAAAGAAAGAAAAATGAAAGAATGAATAGGACAACAGAAAGAAAACTTGTTTAAAAAAGAAAGAAATAAAGGCAAAAGAATGAATAGGACAACAAAAAGAAAACTTGTTTAAAAAAGAAAGAATGAACGAAAGGCAAAAGAATGAATAGGAAAACAAAAAGAAAACTTGTTTAAAAAAAGAAAGAAAGAAAGGCAAAAGAATGAATAGGACAACAAAAAGAAAACTTGTTTAAAAAACAAGAAAGAAAGAAAGGCAAAAGAATGAATAGGAGAACAAAAATAAACTTGTTTAAAAAAGAAAGAAAGAAAGGCAAAAGAATGAATAGGACAACAAAAAGGAAACTTGTTTAAAAAAGAAAGAAAGAAAGATAAAAGAACGAATAGGAAAACAAAAAGAAAACTTGTTTAAAAAAGAAAGAAAGAAAGGCAAAAGAATGAATAGGACAAAAAAAAAACTTGTTTAAAAAAGAAAGAAAAAGAGAGAGAAAGAAAGAAAGAAAGAAAGGCAAGAGAATGAATAGGACAAGCAAAAGAAAACTAGTTTAAAAAAAGAAAGAAAGTCAAAAGAAAGAATAGTACAACAAAAAGAAAACTTGTTTAAAAAAGAAAGAAAGAAAGAAAATAAGAAAGGCAAAAGAATGAATAGGACAACAAAAACAACAATTGTTTAAAAAAGAATGAAAGAAAGGCAAAAGACTGAATAGGACAACAAAAAGAAAACTTGTTTAAAAAAGAAAGAAAGAAAGGCAAAAGAATGAATAGGACAACAAAAAGAAACTTGTTTAAAAAAAAGAAAGAAAGAAAGGCAAAAGAATGAATAGGACAACAAAAAGAAAACTTGTTTAAAAAAGAAAGAAAGAACGAAAGGCAAAAGAATGAATAGGAAAACAAAAAGAAAACTTGTTTAAAAAAAGAAAGAAAGAAAGGCAAAAGAATGAATGGGACAACAAAAAGAAAACTTGTTTAAAAAAAAAGAAAGAAAGAAAGGCAAAAGAATGAATAGGAGAACAAAAATAAACTTGTTTAAAAAAGAAAGAAAGAAAGGCAACAAACGAGAAACGGGTGAGTAAAAGAGAAAGGAAATTAATGAATAGGGCAACAAACGATAAACGGGTGAGTAAAAGTGAAAGGAAATTAATGAAGAGGGTAACAAACGAGAAACGGGTGAGTAAAAGAGAAAAGAAAAGAAACGAATGAATAGAGCAACGAAATAAAAATGTGCGAGCAAAAAAGAACAGATGAACAGGGCATCAAAAATAAAATGTGAGGAAATGAAAAAAAAAACAAAAAACAAAAGAATAGGGAAGCAAAAAAGATTGTGTTTGCAGAATAAAGGAAGGATATGAAAAGAATGAAAAGGGAAATTAAAAAACGTGTAAGTAATAAAATATCTGTGCGTTGTGGTGTAATGGATATCAACTCGGAACGACAAATTGGGGAGCCGAGTTGGAATTCCAGGAGAATTCCTTGCATTCACTTGTGCACAAATACCCTTGGAAAAAGAATTAATCCGTTTTTTCCCTCCAGTTATGGGTTAAATAACAGAATAGATTGGGTTCTATAGCCTTGGCTATCAACCGGTCTACCGCAGAAATTTAACCAGATAATCTTCTGTCCAGCCAGTCATGTCTCTTTCGAGACATGATCGTCCAAAGTGTGTATCCCCTATGGCACTTAACTGAATAAAATAACGAATGAGAAATAAGTGGATAGTGCAACAAAACGAAAACGAGTGAGCAGAAAAGAAAGAAAAATAACAAATGAAGAGGGCAAGAAAATTCAAATCAGAAGGGAAAAAATGAATAGGGAGTAAAAACAGAACTGAAGGGAAACGAATGAAGAAGGCTACCTTAGTTAAAAAGAAAGAAAAAGAAACAAAAAATAGGGTATAAAACGGAATAGATGCAAGGAAAAAAGAACTGAAAGGAAACAAATAAATACGGGTGTGAAAAAAACCCCAAAAAAACATGTGAGTTAAAAAGAAAGGAAAAGAAACGAATGAATAAGAAAACAAAAAGAATGTGTGTGGGAAACAAACTAACGAGAACCGAAAGAATCGTGTAACAAATGTAAAACGTTTGAAAAAAAAAAAGAACGGAAAGAAGACGAAACAAATAAAAATAAAAAAACAAATGTAAAACAAATGTAAAACGTTTGAAAAAAAAAAAAAAGAACGGAAAGAAGACGAAACAAATAAAAATAAAAAACAAATGTAAAACAAATGTAAAACGTTTGAAAAAAAAAAGAACGGAAAGAAGACGAAACAAATAAAAATAAAAAACAAATGTAAAACAAATGTAAAACGTTTGAAAAAAAAAAAAGAACGGAAAGAAGACGAAACAAATAAAAATAAAAAACAAATGTAAAACAAATATAAAACGTTTGAAAAAAAAAAAGAACGGAAAGAAGACGAAACAAATAAAAATAAAAAACAAATGTAAAACAAATGTAAAACGTTTGAAAAAAAAAAGAACGGAAAGAAGACGAAACAAATAAAAATAAAAAACAAATGTAAAACAAATGTAAAACGTTTGAAAAAAAAAGAACGGAAAGAAGACGAAACAAATAAAAATAAAAAACAAATGTAAAACAAATGTAAAACGTTTGAAAAAAAAAAAGAACGGAAAGAAGACGAAACAAATAAAAATAAAAAACAAATGTAAAGCAAATGTAAAACGTTTGAAAAAAAAAAAGAACGGAAAGAAGACGAAACAAATAAAAATAAAAAACAAATGTAAAACAAATGTAAAACGTTTGAAAAAAAAAAAGAACGGAAAGAAGACGAAACAAATAAAAATAAAAAACAAATGTAAAACAAATGTAAAACGTTTGAAAAAAAAAAGAACGGAAAGAAGACGAAACAAATAAAAATAAAAAACAAATGTAAAACAAATGTAAAACGTTTGAAAAAAAAAAAGAACGGAAAGAAGACGAAACAAATAAAAATAAAAAACAAATGTAAAACAAATGTAAAACGTTTGAAAAAAAAAAAAGAACGGAAAGAAGACGAAACAAATAAAAATAAAAAACAAATGTAAAACAAATGTAAAACGTTTGAAAAAAAAAAAAGAACGGAAAGAAGACGAAACAAATAAAAATAAAAAACAAATGTAAAACAAATGTAAAACGTTTGAAAAAAAAAAAGAACGGAAAGAAGACGAAACAAATAAAAATAAAAAACAAATGTAAAACAAATGTAAAACGTTTGAAAAAAAAAAAAGAACGGAAAGAAGACGAAACAAATAAAAATAAAAAACAAATGTAAAACAAATGTAAAACGTTTGAAAAAAAAAAAAGAACGGAAAGAAGACGAAACAAATAAAAATAAAAAACAAATGTAAAACAAATGTAAAACGTTTGAAAAAAAAAAAAGAACGGAAAGAAGACGAAACAAATAAAAATAAAAAACAAATGTAAAACAAATGTAAAACGTTTGAAAAAAAAAAGAACGGAAAGAAGACGAAACAAATGAAAATAAAAAACAAATGTAAAACAAATGTAAAACGTTTGAAAAAAAAAAAAAGAACGGAAAGAAGACGAAACAAATAAAAATAAAAAACAAATGTAAAACAAATGTAAAACGTTTGAAAAAAAAAAAAGAACGGAAAGAAGACGAAACAAATAAAAATAAAAAACAAATGTAAAACAAATGTAAAACGTTTGAAAAAAAAAAAGAACGGAAAGAAGACGAAACAAATAAAAATAAAAAACAAATGTAAAACAAATGTAAAACGTTTGAAAAAAAAAAAAGAACGGAAAGAAGACGAAACAAATAAAAATAAAAAACAAATGTAAAACAAATGTAAAACGTTTGAAAAAAAAAAAGAACGGAAAGAAGACGAAACAAATAAAAATAAAAAACAAATGTAAAACAAATGTAAAACGTTTGAAAAAAAAAAAGAACGGAAAGAAGACGAAACAAATAAAAATAAAAAACAAATGTAAAACAAATGTAAAACGTTTGAAAAAAAAAAAAGAACGGAAAGAAGACGAAACAAATAAAAATAAAAAACAAATGTAAAACAAATATAAAACGTTTGAAAAAAAAAAGAACGGAAAGAAGACGAAACAAATAAAAATAAAAAACAAATGTAAAACAAATGTAAAACGTTTGAAAAAAAAAAGAACGGAAAGAAGACGAAACAAATAAAAATAAAAAACAAATGTAAAACAAATGTAAAACGTTTGAAAAAAAAAAGAACGGAAAGAAGACGAAACAAATAAAAATAAAAAACAAATGTAAAACAAATGTAAAACGTTTGAAAAAAAAAAAGAACGGAAAGAAGACGAAACAAATAAAAATAAAAAACAAATGTAAAGCAAATGTAAAACGTTTGAAAAAAAAAAAGAACGGAAAGAAGACGAAACAAATAAAAATAAAAAACAAATGTAAAACAAATGTAAAACGTTTGAAAAAAAAAAGAACGGAAAGAAGACGAAACAAATAAAAATAAAAAACAAATGTAAAACAAATGTAAAACGTTTGAAAAAAAAAAGAACGGAAAGAAGACGAAACAAATAAAAATAAAAAACAAATGTAAAACAAATGTAAAACGTTTGAAAAAAAAAAAGAACGGAAAGAAGACGAAACAAATAAAAATAAAAAACAAATGTAAAACAAATGTAAAACGTTTGAAAAAAAAAAAAGAACGGAAAGAAGACGAAACAAATAAAAATAAAAAACAAATGTAAAACAAATGTAAAACGTTTGAAAAAAAAAAAAGAACGGAAAGAAGACGAAACAAATAAAAATAAAAAACAAATGTAAAACAAATGTAAAACGTTTGAAAAAAAAAAAAGAACGGAAAGAAGACGAAACAAATAAAAATAAAAAACAAATGTAAAACAAATGTAAAACGTTTGAAAAAAAAAAAAGAACGGAAAGAAGACGAAACAAATAAAAATAAAAAACAAATGTAAAACAAATGTAAAACGTTTGAAAAAAAAAAAAAGAACGGAAAGAAGACGAAACAAATAAAAATAAAAAACAAATGTAAAACAAATGTAAAACGTTTGAAAAAAAAAAAAGAACGGAAAGAAGACGAAACAAATAAAAATAAAAAACAAATGTAAAACAAATGTAAAACGTTTGAAAAAAAAAAGAACGGAAAGAAGACGAAACAAATGAAAATAAAAAACAAATGTAAAACAAATGTAAAACGTTTGAAAAAAAAAAAAAGAACGGAAAGAAGACGAAACAAATAAAAATAAAAAACAAATGTAAAACAAATGTAAAACGTTTGAAAAAAAAAAAGAACGGAAAGAAGACGAAACAAATAAAAATAAAAAACAAATGTAAAACAAATGTAAAACGTTTGAAAAAAAAAAAAGAACGGAAAGAAGACGAAACAAATAAAAATAAAAAACAAATGTAAAACAAATGTAAAACGTTTGAAAAAAAAAAAAGAACGGAAAGAAGACGAAACAAATAAAAATAAAAAAACAAATGTAAAACAAATGTAAAACGTTTGAAAAAAAAAAAGAACGGAAAGAAGACGAAACAAATAAAAATAAAAAACAAATGTAAAACAAATGTAAAACGTTTGAAAAAAAAAAGAACGGAAAGAAGACGAAACAAATAAAAATAAAAAACAAATGTAAAACAAATGTAAAACGTTTGAAAAAAAAAAGAACGGAAAGAAGACGAAACAAATAAAAATAAAAAACAAATGTAAAACAAATGTAAAACGTTTGAAAAAAAAAAGAACGGAAAGAAGACGAAACAAATAAAAATAAAAAACAAATGTAAAACAAATGTAAAACGTTTGAAAAAAAAAAAGAACGGAAAGAAGACGAAACAAATAAAAATAAAAAACAAATGTAAAACAAATGTAAAACGTTTGAAAAAAAAAAAGAACGGAAAGAAGACGAAACAAATAAAAATAAAAAACAAATGTAAAACAAATGTAAAACGTTTGAAAAAAAAAAAGAACGGAAAGAAGACGAAACAAATAAAAATAAAAAACAAATGTAAAACAAATGTAAAACGTTTGAAAAAAAAAAGAACGGAAAGAAGACGAAACAAATAAAAATAAAAAAAACTGTGAAGAAACTAAACTGAAACGAAAAAAACAAATAAGGCTGGAAAAAAGAAAAGCAGAGTGGAAAAAGAAAGGAATTAATAGGGAAGCAAAAAGTAAATGTGAATAAAAAAACTGAAAACACAAACCAAAAACAAAAACAAATGAATTGGACTATAAAAAGAAAATGGGAAACGGAAGAATGAGGGAAAAAAACGGAAAAAACGAATGAATACCATAAAAAAAAAGAAAAAATGTGATTAATGAAAGACGTGAAAAAAAAAAAGAAAGTGAATAGAGTTATAAAAAGAAAATGTATAAGTAAAAAAGAAAAAAAAATGATACAAATGAATAAGGCAATAAACGAAAACGTGAGTTAAAAAACGAAAAGAAACGAATGGAGAGACAAGGGAAAAACGTATAATTAAAAACGAAAGTTAAAAAAATTTGTAAGTTTGAAAAAATGGATAAAAACGAATATATAAGGCAACAAAAGAAAAACGTGTGAGTAAAAACGAAAGGGAAAGAAACTAATGAATATGGCAACAAGATGATTATGTGTTAGTAAGTAAGACATGAAAAGAAAAGAATGAATAGGGCGACAAATGATATTTGAAAGAATAAGAAAGAAAAAGAAACAGGTAAATTAGAAAAAAGGGAGAAAAAAGGAAAATAAATGAATTAGGAACAAAAGGGGAAAAAAGGGAAAGAAATGAATTAAAAGAAAAGGAGAAAGAAAGGGGAACAAATGAATTAGGAAAAAATGAAATAAACGAATTAGGAAAAAAGGGGAAAGAAAGAGAAGCAAACGAATTAGGAAAAAATGCAAAGAAAGGTAAACAAATGAATTAGGGAAAAATCATGAAGAAAAGGAAACAAAGGATTTAAGAAAAAAAGGCGAAAGAAAGTGTAACAAATAAATTAGGAAAAAAAGGCGAAAAGAAAGGGAAACAAATGAATTAAGAAAAAAGGGGTAAATGGAAACAAATAATTTAGAAAAAGAGGAAAGAAAGGAAAACAAATGAATTAAGAAAAAAAGGGAGAAAGGGCGAAAAAAGGGAAACAAATGATTTAGAAACAAGGGGAAAAAAGGGAAACAAATGAATTAGGAGTAGAGAAAAAAAGGGGGAAAAGGCGAAAAAAGGGAAACAAATGATTTAGAAACAAGGGGAAAAAAGGGAAACAAATGATTTTCAAAAAAGGGGAAAAAGGGAAAGAAATGATTCAGAAAAAAAGGGGAAAGAAAGGGAAACATATTGAATTAGGAAAAAAAGAGGAAAAAGGTAAGCATTTGAATTAGGAAAAACGGGCGAAAAAAGGGAAACAAATGATTTAGCAAAAAAAGGGAAACAAACGAATTAGGAAAAAGTAGGAAAAAGAGAAACAAATGAATTAGATAAAAAGGGGGAAAGAAAGAGAAACAAATGAATTAGAAAAAAGGTGAAAAAAAGAAAACAAATAAATTAGAAAAAAACGCAAGGGAAGGGAATAAAATGAATTAGGAAAAAGGGGAACGAAAGTGAAACAAATGAATTAAAAGAAAAGGGTAAAAAGGGAAACAAATGAATTAGGAAAAGGGGAAGAAAAGGAAACAAATGAATTAGGAAAAAAAGAGGATGTAAAGCAAACAAATGAATTACGAAAAAAAAGTAAAAAGGGAAAGAAATGAATTAAAAGAAAAAAGGGAAAATGGAAACAAATGAATTACGAAAAATAGGGGAAGAAAAGAAAACAAATGTATTAGGAAAAAAGGGAAAAGGGAAACAAATGAATTAGGAAAAAAGGGGAAGAGAAGGAAACAAATGAATTAGGAAAAAAATGGAAAAAGGAAAACAAATGCAATACAAAAAACAGGGAAGAAAAGAAAACAAATGAATTATGGAAAAAGTGGAAAAAGGGAAACAAATGAATTAAGAATAAAGTGTAAGAAAAGAAATCAAATGAATTACAATGAATTACAAATGAATTATGAAAAAAGAGGAAGAAAAGGAAACAAATGAATTAGGAAAAAAGGGGAAAGCGAAACAAATGAATTACGAAAAAAGGGGAAGAAAAGGAAACAAATTAGTTAGGAAAAAAAGGGAAAATGAAAACAAATGAATTACAAAAAAAGGGAAGAAAAGAAAACAAATGAATTACGAAGAAAGGGGAAAAGGGAAAAAATGAATTAGGAAAAAAAGACGAAAAAGGGAAACAAATGAATTACGAAAAACGGGGAAGAAAAGAAAACAAATGTATTAGGAAAAAGGGGAAAAGGGAAAAGAAATGAATTACGAAAAAAGGGGAAGAAAAAGAAACAAATGTATTAGGAAAAAAGGGGAAAAGGGAAACAAATGAATAAGGAAAAAAGGAAAAAGGGGAACCAAATGAATTACGAAAAAAGGGGAAAAAATGAATTACGTAAGAAGGGGAAGAAAGAAACAAATGAATTAGGAAAGAGGGGAAAAGGGAAAACATATGAATTATGAAAAAATGGGAAGGAAAAGAAACAAATGGATTAGGAAAAAAGGAAAAGGGGAAACAAATGAATTACGAGAAAAGGGGAAGAAAAAGAAACAAATGAATTAGGAAAAATGGGGAAATCGTGAAAGAAACGAATTACGAAAAAAGGGGAAGAAAAGGAAACAAATGATTTATGAAAATAGAGGAATAGTGGAGACAAATGAAGTACGAAAAAGAGGAAAAAAAAAGAAACAAATGAATTACGAAAAAGAGGTAGGAAAGGAAACAAATGAATTAGGAAAAAAATGAATTACGAAAAAAGGGGAAGAAAAGGAAACAAATTAGTCAGGGAAAAAGGGGGAAAAGGAAACAAATTAATGACGAAAAAAGGGGATGAAAAGGAAACAAATGAATTAGGAAAAAAGAGGTAAAGGGAAACAAATGAATTACGAAAAAAGGGGAAGAAAAGGAAACAAATTAGTTAGGAAAAAAAGAGAAAATGAAAACAAATGAATTACAAAAAAAGGGAAGAAAAGGAAACAAATGAATTACGAAGAAAGGGGAAAAGGGAAAAAAATGTATTAGGAAAAAATACGAAAAAGGGAAACAAATGAATCACGAAAAACGGGGAAGAAAAGGAAACAAATGAATTATAAAAAAGTTGAAAAGAGAAACAAATAAATAAGGAAAAAAGGGAAAAGGGGAAACAAATGCATTACGTAAGAAGGGGAAGAAAGAAACAAATAAATTAGGAAAAAAGGGGAAAAGAGAAAACATGAATTTTGAAAAAATGGGAAGGAAAAGAAACAAATGAATTAGGAAAAAAAAAGAAAAAGGGGAAACAAATGAATTACGAAAAAAGGGGAAAAAAGGAAACAAATGAATTAGGAAAAAAGGGGAAATCGTGAAACAAACGAATTACGAAAAAACGGGAAGAAAAGGAAACACATGATTTATGAAAAAAGAGGAAAAGTGGAGACAAATGAAGTACGAAAAAGAGGGGAAAAAAAAGAAACAAATGAATTACGAAAACAAATGAATTACGAAAAAAGGGGAAGAAAACGAAACAAATTATTTAGGATAAAAGGGGAAAAGGGGAATCAAATGAATTACGAAAAAAGGGGATGAAAAGGAAACAAATTAATTAGGAAAAAAAGGAAAAGGGAAGCAAATGAATTAGGTAAAAAGAGGAAAATGGGAAACAAATGAATTACGAAAAAAGGGGAGGGGAAAAGGAAACAAATGAATTCGACAAAAGAGGAAAAGGGAAACAAATGAATTAGGAAAAAAAAGGAAAATGTGAAACAAACGAATGACGAAAAAAGGGGAAGAAAAGGAAACAAATGAATTAGGAAAAAGGGGGAAGAAAAGGAAACAAATTAGTCAGGAAAAAAGGGGAAAAGAGAAACAAATGAATTACGAAAAAGGGGGAAGAAAAGGAAACAAATTAGTCAGGAAAAAAGGGGAAAAGGGAAACAAATGAATTACAAAAAAATGGAAAGAAAAGGAAACAAATTAGTCAGGAAAAAAAGGGGAAAAGGGAAACAAATGAATTACGAAAAAATGGAAAGAAAAGGAAACAAATTAGTCAGGAAAAAAAGGGGAAAAGGGAAACAAATAAATTACGAAAAAGGGGAAGAAAAAAAAATTCGTTAGGAAAAATGGGAAAAGGGAAACAAATGAATTGGGAAAAAAGGGGAAAAGGGAAACCAAGGAATTAGGAAAAAAGAGGGAGAAGGGGAAACAAATGAATTGCGAAAAAAGGGAAGAAAAGGAAACAAATGAATTCGGAAAAAAGGGGAAAAGGGAAAACAAATGAATTACGAAAAAAAAAGCGAAGAATAGGAAACAAATGAAGTAGGAAAAAAGGGGAAAAGAGATACAAATGAATTACAAAAAAGGAGAAGAAAAGAAATCAAATGAATTAGGAAAAAAGGAAAAGGGAATCAAATGAAATAAGAAAAAAGAGAAGAAAAGGAAACAAATGAATTCGGGAAAAAGTGGGGAAGGGAAAACAAATAAATTACGAAAAAAAGGGAAGAAAAGGAAACAAAGAATTAGGGGAAAAGGGAAATGGGAAACAAATGAATTAGAAAAAAAATCGAAGAAAATGAAAAAAATGAATTAGGTAAAAAGGAGAAAAGAGAAAGAAAAGAATTACGAAAAAAGGTGAAGAAAACGAAAAAATTAATCAGAAAAAAAAGGGAAAAAGGAAACAAATGAATTAGGAAAAAATGGGAAGGAAAGGAAACAAATGAATTAGGATAAAAGGGGTAAAAGGGAAACAAATGAATTACGAAAAATGGGAAGAAAAGGAAACAAACGAATTAGGAAAAAAAAGGCAAAAGCGAAACAAATGAATTACGAAAAAAAGGGAAGGAAAGGAAACAAATGAATTAGGAAAAAAAGGGGAAAACAAATGAATTACGAAAAAGACGGAAGAAAAGGAAACAGATGAGTTAGGAAATACGGGTTAAAGGAAAAACAAATGTATTAGGAAAAAGGAGAAGAAAAGGAAACAAATGAATTAGGAAAGAAATGGAAAAGGGAACAAATGAATTACGAAAAAGAGGGAAGAAAAGAAGACCAATGAATTACGAAAAGAGGGGAAGTAAAGGAAACAAATGAATTAGGAAAAAATAGGGAAGTAAAGGAAACAAATGAATTAGGAAAGAAAGGAAAAAGGGATACAAATTAATTGCGAAAAAACGGGAAGAAAAGAAAACAAATGAATTTAGAAAAAAGGGGAAAAGTGAAACAAATAAATTAAGAATAATGTGGAAGAAAACGAATCAAATGAATTACGAAAAGAGGCAAAATGGAAACAAATGAATTACGAAAAAAGGGGAAGAAAAGGAAACAAATGAATTAGATAAGAAATGGAAAAGGGAACAAATGAATTACGAAAGATTGGGAAGAAAAGGAAACAAATGAATTACGAAAAAAGGGGAAGTAAAGGAAACAAATGAATTAGGAAAAAAAGGGGAAGAAAAAAAAACAAATGAATTAGGAGAAAATGGGAAAAGGAAACAAATGAATTAGGAACAAAGGGTAAAAGGGAAACAAATGGAATTAGGAAAAAAGGAGAAGAAAAGGAAACAAATGAATTTGGAAAGAAAGTGGAAAGGGAAACAAATTAATTACGAAAATAGGGGAAGAAAAGAATAAAAAATAAATTTAGAAAAATGGGAAAAGGGAAACATGCGAATTAAGAATAAAGTGAAAGAAAAGGAAACAAATGAATTACGAAAAAAGGGAAGAAAAGGAAACAAATGAATTAGATAAGAAGGGGAAAAGGGAAACAAATGAATTATGAAAAAAAGGGGCAGAAAAGAAACAAATGAATTTGGAATAAACGGGAAAGGAAACAAATGAATTAGGAAAAAAGGGGAAGAGAAGGAAACGAATGAATTAGGAAAAAAGGGAAAAAAAGGAAACAAATGATTTACGAAAAATGGGGAAGAAAAGGAAACAAATGAATTAGCAAAGAAATGGAAAAGGGGACAAATGAATTACGAATAAGTGGAAAGAAAAAGGAAACAAATGTATTACGAAAAAAGGGTTAGTAAAGGAAACAAATGAATTAGGAAAAGAAGGGGATGAAAAGAAAACAAATGAATTAGGCGAAAATGGGAAAAGGGAAACAAATGAATTAGGAATAAAGGGTAAAAGGGAAACAAATGAATTAGGAAAAAAGGGGAAGAAAAGGAAACAAATGAATTTGGAAAGAAAGGGAAAAGGGAAACAAATGAATTAGGAAAAAAGGGGAAGAAAAGGAAACAAATTAATTTGGAAAGAAAGGGAAAAGGGAAACAAATTAATTCCGAAAAAACGGGAAGAAAAGAAAACAAATGAATTTAGAAAAAAGGGGAAACGTGAAACAAATAAAGAATAATGTGGAAGAAAACGAATCAAATGAATTACGAAAAATGGGAAAATGGAAACAAATGATTTACGAAAAAAGGGGAAGAAAAGGAAACAAATGAATTAGCAAAGAAATGGAAAAGGGAACAAATGAATTACGAAAAAGAAGAAAGAAAAAGGAAACAAATGTATTACGAAAAAAAGTGGAAGAAAAGAAAACAAATGAATTAGGAGAAAATGGGAAAAGGGAAACAAATGAATTAGGAACAAATGGTAAAAGGGAAACAAATGAATTTAGGAAAAAAGGAGAAGAAACAAATGAATTAGGAAAGAAAGGGAAAAGGGAAACAAATTAATTGCGAAAAAAGGGGAAGAAAAGAAAAAAATGAATTTAGAAAAAAGGGAAAAGGGAAACAAACGAATTAAGAATTAAGTGGAAGAAAAGGAATCAAATGAATTACGAAAAAAGGGGAAGTAAAGGAAACAAATGAATTAGGAGAAAATGGAAAAAAGGAAACAAATGAATCAGGAACAAAGGGTAAAAGGGAAACAAATGAATTAGGAAAAAAGGAGAAGAATAGGAAACGAATGAATTTGGAAGGAAAGGGAAAAAGGAAAGAAATTAATTGCGAAAAAAGGGGAAGAAAAGAAAACAAATTAATTTGAAAAAATTGCAAAGGAAGGGAAACAAATGAATTAGGAACAAAAGGGAAAAGAAAGGGAAACAAAATAATTAGGAAAAAAAGGGGAAAGAATCGGAAGCAAATGAATTCGGAAAAAGGAGGAAAATGTGTTAACAAATGAATTAGATAAAAAGGGGGAAAGAAAGTGAAACAAATGAATTAAGAATAATGTGGAAAACGTACAACAAATGAATTAGGAAAAAAGGGGAAGAAAAGAAAACAAATGAATTAGGAGAAAATGGGAAAAAGGAAACAAATGAATTAGGAAAAAAGGAGAAGAAAAGGAAACGAATGAATTTGGAAAGAAAGGGAAAAAGGAAAGGAGGTGATAGTAAAAAAAAGGCGGTAATAAATTTTAAAAAATACATAAAAAAGAATTATAAAACTGGGAAAGAATGTGTCCTTTTTTTTTTAGTATCCAACACATTCACTGGGGAAGCAATTGTTGATTTACGGCCAAATTTCTGCTTCAATTTAATTTTATCTCTATATTTTTTCTTTCTTTAAGTTTTGTTTGTTTATGTTTGGCCTGAAACCTCAAGATTAAACTATAATTTAAACACGATCTGAAAGCGATAAAACTCTTTCCATTCTTTCATTCCACTTCCTCGTCTCAATCCTTATTTTACTGTCTATTCTTTTCCATTTCTCTTTCTCGTCATTTTACATTTTCTTTCTTTATGAATCCTTGCACCATGTTTTCATTGTTGAATCAATTGAAAATGTATGTATGCATTCAACAATAGAGATTGCATAGTTTTGTCTTCTTTCCTTTAACTTTTTTTTCAATTTTAACGGTGCAAGAAGGGGTAGGAAATTTACTTCATGTCGTGAGTCATTTATTTTCTTTTTTTCTAATTTTGTCTGATGAACAATAGAAGTGTAAAAGGAACTGAATGCCTTTTAATCTCAAAGAATCTTATCTTTTCTGTGAGTTGCAGTTGTGGTAGCATTAATTCTGTTGATATTCTTCAGGCGATAAAGACGCAGATGGAGCTGATATCATTAGAAGTTTGTATTATTTTACCTTTTGTCATAGATAAGAGAAGTCGTATGAAACTTTTTTTTTAATTTGTACATGATAATCTTTGCTGTTTTGATAGCAGAATTAAATAAATAGTTTACAATATTTTGAGCAAAACAATAAAAAATAAAATAACTTAAGGAACCATCTTTCTGATAATGAATTTATTTATTTTTTACTAAGTTGTTAGTTTTCAAAAATATATTTTAAGGTGAAATATTTTGATCAACGCATTCACACTTTTATACGTGATTATTTTTGCCGTGTTGACATCAGAGCGAAATAATATGTTTTACAATACATATGCGAATAAAAATTAATAAACATAATGAACCATCTTTCTAAAAGTTAATGTATTTAGTTTTTACTAAGAATTGTTAGTTTTTAAACATGTACATTTTGGTGTGGTATTTTGGTCATTCAAGAAAGTAGTGCAAGGCAACGCATTGATAGAATACGAAAGGACAGATGCAAATTTCTCATGTTATATATACCAAAACACATATTGTATAATCTTTGGAGCGTCAAACTTGACAATTTAGTATAGTTGAATTAAATTTCATAATGAGATTAGTAAGTTTCAAAACTAGATTACCAAAGTAATGTGAAAAATATTCAAGGTGAAATCACCAAGACACTTGGTGCTCTGTGTAAGTTACCCAAAAAGGCATTCTATGGTGAGGGTTGTTTTAGATACCAAAAAGACTGGTAACAGTAATGGTAATTTTAATATTAGTTGTTTCCTTATAAGAAATTCTTCATCATTCATTAACCAAGTCCCCGGTATTACTTTCGATTTAAATTTATAAAATATTTCTAAATTTAATAAAATAAGTTTCTTATATCAAATAACTGTTATCGCTCTTTCCAGTATTAATAGAGGTTTCCTTCCTAATATTTTGTTTGAAGTTGCATGGAACATCAAAATCTTTATTATGCCATTATTTTATCTTCGATTACTATACATTTTAGTTGTTTAGTAGGATTATCCACAATAAGATATACAGGCTTTATTCACTGGAAGTCATTTTTAACCACATGTCTGAGAAAGCAGGTATATACAGCTATCAGTTTGAAATTCTCAGAACGACCTTTGACCTTATGTTATCAAAATCTCATCCGATGTTAACGTTTCGTCAAGTTTACACTCCACCCTCATCTATTGAACAGGTGAAGAGGCTCATCCCTTGTTTCTTGTTTAGGATGTGGTTTCCGGTTTTCTCTTTTCTAATCTTCTCACACTTATGTAGCCCCCTGCTTAACAGTGGCGTTACCGCCTTGCTTGGGGTGATATAATTAAAAAAAAAGTCATAGATGAATGCAAAATTAAACGTGAAAACTCAGTTCAGAAGACCGAATAATAGTATATAAATGGAGACATTGCTCAAAACCTTATATTAAAAACTCAGTTCATAAGACACAAGCACAGTACGTAAAAGGATACATTTCACAAAATATTCCATTAAAAACTCAGCTTATAGGACAGAAGGATAGTACGTAAAAAGATACATTGCACAAAAGTTTTCATTAAAATTCAGTTCATAGAACAGAATAATAGTATATAAAAGGATCAGTCGTGCCATACGTGATACACGCTTGGGCGATCATGTCTCAAAAGAGACATGACTGACTGGGCAGAAGAATATCCCGCAGTAGGTTGCCATTGCTTTCTGCGGTAGACTGGTTGCCGACCAAGGCTATAGAACCCAATCTGTCCTGTTATTTAACCCATAACTGGAAGGAATAGACTGATTAATACATTTCCCAAGGGTATTTGCACATAAGTGAAGGCAATGAATTCAGCTGGAATTCGAACACGGCTCCCCGATTTCTCGTTCCGAGCCGATATCCAATGCACCACAAAAAGATACATTGCTCAAAACCTTATATTAAAAACTCAGTTCATAGGACAGATGGATAGTACGTAGAAGGTTACATTGAATAAAACCTTTCATTAAAACTCAGTTTAAAGAACATTAGGATATTACGTTGAAGGATACATTGTACAAAACCTTTCATTAAAACTCAGTTTAAAGGACATATGGATAGTACGTAGAAGGTTACATTGAATAAAACCTTTCATTAAAATTCAGTTTATAGGACCGACTGATAGTACGTAGTAAGGATACATTGTACAAAACATTTCAGTAAAACTCAGTTTAAAGCACAGTAGGATATTACATAGAAGGATACATTGAACAAAACCTTTCAGTAAAACTCAGTTTAAAGGACATATGGATAGTACGTAGAAGGTTACATTGAATAAAACCTTTCATTAAGACTCAGTTTATAGGACGACTTATAGTACGTAGTAGGATACATTGAACAAAACCTTTCAGTAAAACTCAGTTTAAAGGACAGTAGGATATTACGTAGAAGGATACATTGAACAAAACATTTAAGTAAAATTCAGTTTAAAGGACAGTAGGAAATTTCGTAGAAGGATACATTGAACAAAACCTTTCAGTAAAACTCAGTTTAAAGGACAGTAGGATATTACGTAGAAGGATACATTGAACAAAACCTTTCAGTAAAACTCAGTTTAAAGGACAGTAGGATATTACGTAGAAGGATACATTGAACAAAACCTTTCATTAAAAACCTTTCATTAAAAACTCACTTCTTTAGACACAAGGACAGTGCGTAGAAGTATACATTGCACAAAATAATTCGTAAAAACTCAGTTTAAAGGACAGTAGGATATTACGTAGAAGGATACATTGAACAAAACCTTTCAGTAAGACTCAGTTTAAAGGACAGTAGGATATTACGTAGAAGGATTCATTAAACAAAACCTTTCAGTAAAACTCAGTTTAAAGGACAGTAGGATATTACGTAGAAAGATACATTGAACAAAACCTTTCAGTAAAACTCAGTTTAAAGGACAGTAGGATATTACGTAGAAGGATTCATTGAACAAAACCTTTCAGTAAAACCTTTCATTAAAGACCTTTCATTAAAAACTCACTTCTTTAGACACAAGGACAGTGCGTAGAAGTATACATTGCACAAAATAATTCGTAAAAACTCAGTTTATAGGACAGATGGATAGTACGTAGAAGGATATATTACACAAAACCTTCCACTAAAAACTATT
The DNA here is from genome assembly GCA_037127315.1 of Ascarosepion bandense. Taxonomy (NCBI): domain Eukaryota; kingdom Metazoa; phylum Mollusca; class Cephalopoda; order Sepiida; family Sepiidae; genus Ascarosepion; species Ascarosepion bandense. Next base: position 2,431,154 of record JBBBDQ010000273.1, on the reverse strand, counting down.
TTCATAAGAGTGAAAAATAATATGTAGGATGATACTTTGCACGAAACCCTTCATTAAAGCTCAGTTCATAGGATAGAACGATAGTACGTAAAAAGATACTATGCACAAAATTTCTATTGAAAACTCAGTTCATAGAACAGAAGGATAATACGTAAAAGAATATATTTCACAAAAACATTCACTAAAAACTCAGATCATAGGGCAGGAAGATAGTACGTTAAAGGATACATTTCCAAAAATCTTCCATTAAAACTCAGTTCATAGGATAAAAGGATAGTACAAACCGGTCACTACAACTTTGCGTTGAAGTTTCGCCACAACTCCCCCCAAAAAATTGGTGACGAAGATCCACAACACTATCATTATTGCCGCATATGTAAAATTATTCCGCTTTTGATAAAATAAGGACACATCATCAGTTTTAACCTGTTGATGATAAACTATTTTCTTTCAAATTTTAAAAAATATCCGGTAGTACAATAGTCACGTGGACGAAGGTCAAGAGAGTAACCCTTCCATATTTACTGCCATAATTTATCTCTGAATAACTATATATTTTTAAAATTATTTTGTAAGAAAAACACAACTTTACGATTAATCTATGTTGAACGATTTTCTGCAAACCTTTTTTCCGGTATTTTTCTATATTTCTGAGATGAGGTAGTATTTACACTATTTAGATTATTTGGACAGTTGTCATCATCTTTGTTGCCATGTTTAAAAAGTTTCAGCTGTTGTACACTCCGGGCTTCTTCTACTGTTAAGAATTTCGAACCGAACCCTTTTCTTACGATCACTGGGGTAAATCGTTCTAATTCCGTGTGCGATGCCGCTTCCGGATGTCATGTTGTTATCTCCCTTTAACTCTCTAAGCCACTTGTTCCCCACTACTGTAGCCTCACAACTCTTCGGGTCAAGTCAAAGGAACTAACCAACGTCTATATCCACTATTTCCTCGTGAAATTAAAACTTGTTTTGGTTTAACGCTTCACGATGTACCGGAACGAGAAATCGGGGCGCCGAATTCGAATTCCAGTTGAATTCATTGCATTCACTCACGCGCAAATACTCTTAGGAAAGGTATTAATCCATCTCTTCCTTCCAGTTATGGATTAAATAACAGGACAGATTGGGTTCTGTAGCCATGGCCGGCAACCAGTCTACCGCAGAAAGCAATGGCAACCTACTGCGGGATAATCTTCTGCCCAGTCAGTCATGTCTCTTTTGAGACATGATCGTCCAAGCGTGTTTCACGTATGGCACTTAACTGACTGATGTATCTCTAAACAAAAGTCCTAAATTTATTCGGGGTAGTCTTTGGCGTTAGATTTTATTATTTTAGTATGTACTAATACTTTTTGTTTTCCTTGGTTATTATTCGAGGTAACCTATTTTATATCATTGGTTATAATTCTATGCGAGTAATGTTCTATAGCAACAGAAAGCAACTCTTTGATTGACCTTAGAAGCAGTCAAATGATAAAGAGTCCAATAACTTTCTTTTGATTTGCTCATCGTATTTTCTGATCGAAGTTTACCATGTATTGAACTCTTTCGCTAATTCATGTGAAGTTTGTGAATAATTTGCCTCAACTACAATTTACAGAAGTTCAATATTGACAGAATTTGGTTGTCCAGATCGAAGGGTATCTTCGAGAGAAACATTTCCCGATCAAAACTTGATACTACCCAGTAGAAGTTTTAATTATGATTCCAACTATTATATTCAGTTAGTCAGTTTAAGTGCCATACGTAATACAAGCGTTGGGCGATCAAATCTCGAAAGAGTCATGACTGACTGGGCAGAAGATTATCCCGCATTAGGTTGCCATTAGTTTCTGCGGTAGACTGGTTGCCAGCCAGGGCTACAGAACCCAATCTGTTCTGCCATTTTACTAATAGCTGGAGGGAGAAGAGATAGATTATATTATATTATTATATTAAGTATAATTAATGGGGGATCAGTTTATTATTTCAAAACAATAAAAAACCGATCCTCCTCTTTATGCCCAGTAGAAGTTTTAATTATGATTCCAACTATTATATTCAGTTAGTCAGTTTAAGTGCCAGCGCTTAATACAAGCGTTGGGCGATCAAATCTCGAAAGAGTCATGATCGACTGGGCAGAAGATTATCCCGCATTAGGTTGCCATTAGTTTCTGCGGTAGATCAGTTGCCAGCCAGGCTACAGAACTCCAATCTGTTCTGCCATTTTACTAATATTGAGGGAGAAGAGATAAATTATATTACATTATTATATTAAGTATAATTAATGGGGATCAGTTTATTACTTCAAAACAATAAAAAACCGATCCTCCTCTTTATGCCCAGTAGAAGTTTTAATTATGATTCCAACTATTATATTCAGTTATCACGTCAAGGCTATACGTAATACAAGCGTTGGGCGATCAAATCTCGAAAGAGTCATGACTGACTGGGCAGAAGATTATCCCGCATTAGGTTGCCATTATTTCTGCGGTAGACTGGTTGCCAGCCAGGCTACAGAACCCAATCTGTTCTGCCATTTTACTAATAGCTGGAGGGAGAAGAGATAAATTATATTACATTATTATATTATGAGCATTAATGGGGATCAGTTTATTACTTCAAAACAATAAAAACCGATCCTCCTCTTTATGCCCAGTAGAAGTTTTAATTATGATTCCAACTATTATATTCAGTTAGTCATTTAAGTGCCATACGTAATACGCGTTATGATCAAATCTCGAAAAGAGTCATGACCGACTGGGCAGAAGATTATCCCGCATTAGGTTGCCATTAGTTTCTGCGGTAGACTGGTTGCCAGCCAGGGCTACAGAACCCAATCTGTTCTGCCATTTTACTAATAGCTGGAGGGAGAAGAGATAAATTATATTACATTATTATATTAAGTATAATTAATGGGGGATCAGTTTCTTATTACTTCAAACCAATAAAAACCGATCCTCCTCTTTATGCCCAGTAGAAGTTTTAATTATGATTCCAACTATTATATTCAGTTAGTCAGTTTAAGTGCCATACGTAATACAAGTTGCCATGATCAACCGAAAGAGTCATGACTGACTGGGCAGAAGATTATCCCGCATTAGGTTGCCATTAGTTTCTGCGGTAGACTGGTTGCCAGCCAAGGCCACAGAACCCAATCTGTTCTGCCATTTTACTAATAGCTTTGGAGGGAGAAGAGATAAATTATATTACATTATTATATTAAGTATAATTAATGGGGGATCAGTTTATTACTTCAAACCAATAAAAACCGATCCTCCTCTTTATGCCCAGTAGAAGTTTTAATTATGATTCCAACTATTATATTCAGTTAGTCAGTTTAAGCATACATGCAATACAAGCGTTGGGCAATCAAATCTCAAAAGAGTCATGACTGACTAGGCAGAAGATTATCCCGCATTAGGTTGCCATTAGTTTCTGCGGTAGACTGGTTGCCAGCCAAGGCTACAGAACCCAATCTGTTCTGCCATTTTACTAATAGCTGGAGGGAGAAGAGATAAATTATATTACATTATTATATTAAGTATAATTAATGGGGGATCAGTTTATTACTTCAAACCAATAAAAAACCGATCCTCCTCTTTATGCCCAGTAGAAGTTTTAATTATGATTCCAACTATTATATTCAGTTAGTCAGTTTAAGTGCCATACGTAATACAAGCGTTGGGCGATCAAATCTCGAAAGAGTCATGACTGACTGGGCAGAAGATTATCCCGCATTAGGTTGCCATTAGTTTCTGCGGTAGACTGGTTGCCAGCCAAGGCTACAGAACCCAATCTGTTCTGCCATTTTACTAATAGCTGGAGGGAGAAGAGATAAATTATATTACATTATTATATTAAGTATAATTAATAGGGGGATCAGTTTATTACTACAAAACAATAAAAAACCGATCCTCCTCTTTATGCCCAGTAGAAGTTTTAATTATGATTCCAACTATTATATTCAGTTAGTCAGTTTAAGTGCCATACGTAATACAAGCGTTGGGCAATCAAATCTCAAAAGAGTCATGACTGACTGGGCAGAAGATTATCCCGCATTAGGTTGCCATTAGTTTCTGCGGTAGACTGCTTGCCAGCCAAGGCTACAGAACCCAATCTGTTCTGCCATTTTACTAATAGCTGGAGGGAGAAGAGATAAATTATATTACATTATTATATTAAGTATAATTAATGGGGGATCAGTTTATTACTTCAAAACAATAAAAAACCGATCCTCCTCTTTATGCCCAGTAGAAGTTTTAATTATGATTCCAACTATTATATTCAGTCAATCAGGTCAGGGCCATACGTGATACACGCGTTGGGCGATCATCTCTCAAAAGAGACATTACTGACTGGGCAGAAGATTATCCCGCAATAGGTTGCCATTACATACTGCGCTAGACTGGATGCCAGCCTAGGCTATAGAACCCAATCTGTTCTGCCATTTTAATAATAGCTGGAGGGAGAAGAGATAGATTATATTACATTATTATATTAAGTATAATTAATGGGGGATCAGTTTATTACTTCAAACCAATAAAAAAACCGATCCTCCTCTTTATGCCCAGTAGAAGTTTTAATTATGATTCCAACTATTATATTCAGTCAGTCAGTTCAGTGTCATACATGATACACGCGTTGGGCGATCATCTCTCAAAAGCGAAAACCAAAGATTGCTGCACATGATCAATGCTTGCTAACTAGAAATTACCAAGCACATATACTGAAAGAAACGTGCTAAATTAAAATGCAAATTCGGTGATAAATATCCAGAAACAATTGACTATCTTGTATCAGATTTCACCGTGTTATCACCCATTGGATATAAAACTTGACATGACAGAGTTGGTTAATATCCAACTTTTACGAAAAAGAAAACTGTAAGAAACTGGTATGAACAGCACCCAGACCCAGTTACAGAGATAGGACTCTTAACAATTTTATGTAGGTACTTTCAATAAATCGCAGAAACAAAAAACAAAAAAAAACAAAAAAAAAAAAACAGCATAGTATGAACAAAAAGGTCCAAAACATACTATATTACATATTACTTAATAATATTACATGGAAAACGACAGAAACCGCACTTTGATTCTGATTCAAGTCTCTTCAAGACGTTTATAAAATTCAACAGCCTCTTTTGCAAGTCATTCCTTAAACATTTATAGCAACATTTACATTTTAATTCCTAATTTTCTAATTTTGTTAAAAAAATAATAATTATTATTTTGAAATTCACAATTTGTGTAGGTGCCTAAATAGAACATGAAAATGAGATATTAAAAATAAAAATGAAATGCTATAACATTTCATAAATTATTGAGTTACCTCTGCCGTTATTTTCATTCTGTTATTAAATTGGAAGCATTTTTTAAAAGAAAATTTTCTATTATTTTAATTTTTATTTTTCATAAAACATCTTCAAACGTAAGCCTACAAAGCTAAACTAACTAAAATTCCATAAAATATTGGATAATTTCTGGAAACTGTTAATTTTTTAATTTTAGCATAGTTAAATTAAAAAAAAATGATTTGTATGAATAAAATTTATACCAAATTCGTCTTCCACACTTTTGGCCGGCTAAATATAGCTTATTCATGATCGTCTGCTGATAAGGTGATGACAGTTGTGATAGCAAGGCTACCGTAATTGAGAAATGCTTTTTTGAAACATTTCAGGTAGTAAGCAATGAAAGTCTTCTTTCAAGTTCACTTAAAGTAAGTTTAAATTCGGTAATTTGAAGAAAAAAATGTGTCAGCGAGATATATTTAATTTTTGTAATATTTTTTAATAAGAATAAGAAGTAAGAATTGGCTTCTGTTTACAATCGATGAAAAATGGCGGAAAAGTTTAAATTTTAAAAACCTTTTTTTTTTACATTTAGAATTTTTTTTTATTCCGATCAATATAATTTCGGTTTAAAATACACCAGGTTATTTTGCTTACTGGAATTACTAAATTTAATCCCTTGGCTTTCAATTAAAGCTAATTTTAAAACTTGAAGGTAACTTATTTATTTTTAAAATTTCAATTTAAATTTAGGTATAGAAAAATGACTGGAGGTATCTAATTTTATGAGGTTTTAAATACGTACAGGAAGAATAATTAAAACTAATCGCCCAGACATCGGGATGAAAGACCACAAATAGAGAATGTGCTTTCTTATTAAAATTATTCTCCTCGCAGACTGTAATATATCTTTGAAGATCTTTAAAATACAAGGATCTTGAAATGGCAATCTCTGAAATGTGGCACATGAAGACATCAATAATTACTGTTGTATTTTGAAGCCCTCGTATTTATTGGAAAACAAATACTTAGTGAAAGTATTCTTGGTAGAAAATACAAAATATAAACAGCTGAAACATTACGAAAAACTTTATCTATGTAAAATGTGTGTAAGGAAGAAGAGCAGTCAAAGACCGTAAACCTCCGCCAAGGCTATACGAAATCATCTTACCGATTAGCCAGGGATGACTATTAAAATGAGAATAACTGCAATGAACTTGATCGCTCTATTTTAGTTTTGGATAATAAATATTAAATTTATATTATAAATAATAATATTTTCATAGAAAAATAGTGCGTTCAGAAAATGTACTGAGTTAAAAAAATCTAGGGGAGGTAATTCAGTATTTGGCATGTGAAACTCACGAAAAAATATTAGTAACAAAAAATCGGAAAAATAACCCAGACACTTTATCCCGTCCCGGATCTAACCCCAAATCTAATCAGTTCGTGCCAGTCATGAGGCCAATCATCTCTGAACGTTTAATCTGAATTCATCGTGCCCGTATTGAGATATATTTACTACGGTCCTACAGACAAACGTAACCGAATACGATACCTCCGAAATAATAATAATAATAATAATCACAAGATGTTCTGTACTTGCCTCAAATGAATATAAAAATCGCCACGATATAGTTGGGCAATATTTACATTGGACAATGTGCAAACATTATGGAAAATCTGTAAACAAACACTGGTATGAATATCACCCAGCACCGGTTACAGAAATAGAAGATGTAACCATTCTATGGGATTACACCATCTACACAGATAGAAAAATTGAACCAAAGAGGCCGGACATTATTGTTAAAAACCAAAAAGAATAAACTTGCCTTTTAATTGATGTGGCTTGTCCAGTGGATTGTAGCATAGCAACCAAGGAATTCGAAAAACTGTCAAAATATAAAGACCTGGAAATTGAAATAGAAAAAAATGAGGAAATTGAAAACAAGTATCGTGCCAGTGATAGTAGGTGCACTTACAATTTAAAAAAAATGGAACAAAACAACCCATTGAAAGAATTCCTGGAAACCCCAGATTAAGAGATATACAAAAAATTGTTTTGTTAAGTACAGCCCACACACTAATGAGAGTGTTATCTATCTAACGCTAACTATGTTAGGGGAAATAGAAAAAAAAATGAAATGGAGTCATAACAACACACCATGACCTGCCTTAGATCTTCCTGCAGACTTGGGAGGTAGTGCGGCCATAGCAGAAATCGAATTATGCTGAAAATGATATAATAATAATAATAATAATAATAATAATAATAATAATAATAAATGGAGCAAAACAACGCATTGAAAGAATCCCTAGAAAACCCTGCTTAAGAGATATAAAAAAATTTGTCTTTTTAAGTGCAGCCCACACACTAAGAAGATGTTGGTGATGTAACGCTGGGGATGTTAGAGAGATAGGAAAAACATTAAATGGAGCCATAACAACACACCACGACCTGCCTTAGGTCTCCCCGCAGACTTGGTTGGTAGTGAGACCAAAGCAGAAATCGAAATATAATGAAAAATGACATAATAATAATAATATTGACTATATGTGTAGGTTTTGTGGAGGGAAACAATAAAACCCCAAACATATAATTTACATGTATGTAAAATGCTGGCACGGAGAGCGTGCATAACTGTGTTTGCCTTAAAGGCTACTGGCTCTGGTATTTTGAAAAATACATGGCTACAAAGTGTCCGAGAAGCGATACGAACACTTACCATTGACAGTAATGGAAACAGAAGAAAATCCAAAAATATTCTGGAATTATGATTTTTAAACAGATCGAGTGATTGAACACCAGAGACCAGATATACTCGTCCTCAACACAACTGAAAATGCATACAAAGTAACTCGTTTAATGACCTGAAGGTTTCAATTGCCAGATCGTGTTAAAAACCGGAGAAAATTGTAAAGTGTTATTCCTGAATGACAATCTTTCAAGAATCCGAGCTCACTAGAAACATCTTTATTTCCAATCTACATTGTTCACTTCACAAATGAATATAAAAATAACTGAGCATTTTCTTCAATAAAAACAACAAAATAAGATTTAAAATGTCAAATAAGAATAATAACTGATGTGGCCATACTTTTAGACTGCAATAAAGGAAATAGAAAAAAAATCAGCTACTACTCTGACTTGAAGGTTAACATATTGTGCTATATTAACAGTGCTAACACTGTCGACTTGTCAGGCGTGATTCATTTTGTTATAACCTGCTTCACTTTCAATAATGCCTTCTGACTGTTAAATGTTTCACACCTTCTGTACTTATTTCCATCGAAATATTACAGTTTTCTTTTTCTGATTCTTAGCATTTTTATTGTGGTTCCTACTGTCCTCAGAACTCCATCATATTTGAAACATGCTTTGTCTACAATAGCCGCGTATTATTTAGAGCGTTAGCTTTCCGACTAGAAACCTAGATTCGAACCTCACCATAGATCATCAGTCAAAAAGCTGACTTCTTGATAATATCAGCCTTTCTTGAGCGGTATCGTTAGTTGACCAAAGATTTATTAGTAAAATTTTGTAGACAAAAATTATTCGCAATCCATAGACGGTTAGCATGATGTCACATCCTTACCTCAGGTAGAAGCTAGAAGTTCATTAGCCTTGGCAATCTATGTAATGGGATATATCCGCGAAAACAACCCGCCAGCAGGGATGTATCTGCCTGGAAAGCGTGCAATGACTTAAATAAACTCTACTGAGTTCGCAATCTGCTGCAGTTATAAAAAAGAATGCAACATGACTGTCTGATATTCTCTGCGCAAGTAAGATCAATAAATATAAAATGCCAACACGTGGATTGTAATTACTTCAGCTAATGTCATGCCTTTGAAAAAAAGGCACATGCTTCAAAATTTAATCACAGACACGCACGTCTACCTACTGTTCAAAATCATTAGCGTTCATTGTCCCAGTTATAAATACAGGCTTACGGTCATATCATGTTGAAACATTGGTTCTCGAATGATCGCTGAAGTTAAGCAGCGTGGAACCTGGTTAGTACCTAGATTGGTGAACGCTTGGAAATGCCAAATGCTGCAAACATAGATGTGTGTGCTGATATATGGTGTAATGAATAATGAGCTGTTAATAATCAGAGAAACATTTCTAATTCAAGTTGGCTGTGTTCTATTGATTTATGGACAAATATGTGCGTTGTGGTGCAGTGGATATCGGCTCGGAACGAGAAATCGGGGAGCCGAATTCGAATTCCAGTTGAATTCATTGCATTCACTTACGCGCAAATACCTTTGGGAAAGGTATTAATCCGTCTCTTCCTTCCAGTTATGGGTTAAATAACAGGACAGATTGTGTTCTATAGCCTTGGCTGGCAACCAGTCTACTGCAGAAAGCAATGGCAACCTACTGCGGGATAATGTTCTGCCCAGTCAGTCATGTCTCTTTCGCGACATGAACGCCCATACGTGTATCACTTATGGCACTTAACTAACTGACTGACCCTTGGAAATGGATGTGCGTTCTGGTGCAGTGGATATCAGCTTGGAACGAGAAATTGTAGAGCCGAGTTCGAATTCCAGTTGAATTAGCTGCATTTACTTACGCGTAAATACCCTTGGGAAAGGTATTAATCCGTCTCTTCCCTCCAGTTATGATTTAGGACAGATTGGGTTCTATAGCCTTGGCTGTCAATCAGTCTACCGAAGAAAGTAATAGCAACCTACTGCGGGATAATCTTCTGCCCAGTTAGTCATCTCTCGAAGGAGTGTATAAAGTATGGCATTTAACTGACTGACCCTCCTCTCCTCCACCTATGGATTAATTATTAAGATTGGTATCAAAGAATTATTATTATTATCAACCTCAAAATCTTTACAATCTAAAAATATTTTCTGGCTTTAAATAACTTGCAATGAGCTGACAAGCCGTAAAAAAACGAATCAAGAGAAAACAAGCTTTTTTTTAATCGTTTCATCCCAACCAAGGAAGTACTGCCACTGGTGCGCAAGGAGCTACATAAGAGGAGAGCAAAAGATTATATGAGTAAGAAGCGAATAGAAAGAGTAACATTTTACAGGGGGTGTCAGACAAAGGGAAATGCTAGAAAATAATATGTTATACTAGAAGAGGCGGTTACATTTAAATATTTTGGCGGTAAATGGTAGAACCTTGCTGTCAGTCTAGTTGCTTGAGTAAATGCGTGTAAAGTGGGCACCAGGGAGCTAAGCTCGTCTGAGCGGAAGAAGGGAAGATATTTGTAGAAGAGACAGAAGGAAGCCACATCTCATCGGTGAGAAAGTGACTGTAGTCGAGCTGCCAGGTCGGGATCGATTACATTGCAGATTTTCTTTGGAATTTTGTCGAGAACCCTGAAATGAATAGTAGTGGCGCCAAACCAGGTATGACAACAGTATTCAATGCAGGGGCGGATGGTAGATTTAGATATTTACTGACACTACACAGTGAACCGACCTTTCTAGCAGCAGATTTAGCTATGGAATCAATGTAGTCATTCCAATTTAGGTCGGCTATGAGAGTTAGGCCGTGGAGATGCAGTGTTTTGTTTTCAGGCAGACTAGTCTGATTTATGCTGATGGGGAGGGGTAGGAACAATTGTCTATGGTCATTAAAGGATAGCAGCTTCGTTTTCGAAGCATTAAAATTTACGAGCCATTTCTTACCCCAGTCCACTACAGATTGGAGGACGTTTTCAAGATCAGCAGCGAGTTTTGTTAATCTAGGCAGATTTTTTATCGATGCGAGAATAAATGCTGGTGCCATCAGAGTAGATACTTACTTGGGAGATCGTTGATGAAGATCAGAAAAGGCGTAGGATCTAGAATAGAGCCTTCAGGGACAACCGCGTTCGTATGATAGTATCTGTTCAATACTACCTTCATTACGCGATTTGAAAGGAATGACTGGATTAGATCATACACGCGTCCAATTATACCATAGCCATGTAGCTTGCATAGAAGGCCAGTATGCCACACTCCGTCAAATGCTTTCGAGATATCTATGGCAACAGCTCGAGCCTGGTATATATACTCTGTGATAGCCGTTAGCATATCAGCAGTAGACCTGGAGAAGCGGTAACCATACTGTTTATCGGAGAAAAGGCTGTGAGATGTTAAACCCCTTCAGCATTGATAATAGTCTGGAACACTTTCTCAAAAATCGGTAGGAGGCTGATAGGACGATAATCAGAGGGTCTGATGGTTTTGTAGAGTTCTTAAATATAGGAACCACAGAGGTGGACTTCCAGCGGTCAGGAAAGGAAGAAGCAGAGAGGAAGTAGTTGTAGAGTTTGGAGATGACAGAAGAGAGTTCAAGGGCACATTTCTTCAGAACAATGATTGGAATTCCGTCACCTCCGCTCGCCTTATGGGGGTCAATCTTTGAAATTACGTTAGAAACCAGCGAGTGGGTAATATGAATGTCACTCAGTTGAGTCTCAGTTCTAGGTGGGACGTCGGGTGCGGATACACCCAGACGAATCAAATGTTGAGTTGGTGGAGAATCTGCAAGTAAAGCACTCGGCTTTATCCGGTGAAGATGTGAGGACCTCAAATTTATTGATTAAACGGGGAATTGAGGGCTTGCTGTTGTTCAGCACATTTTTACAGATCCGCCAGTAGTCTTTGGAGCCGAAATTGCAAAATGCTATACGCTGCTTCATTCTGTCAGCAAATAACAATTTAGCTTTATTTAGGATCCTCTTGCACTGATTCCGATTGCACTAATTAAGATTGCAAAAAGACGCCTTTTATTTTCATACACATGCCTCCGATAAAGACGGAAGAAGTGGTTCCTGTCGGCAATAGCGGCCGAGCAAGCAAGGGACAACCAGGGAAATCAATGGGGTTTAAGCCGTAGCTTCTTGGCTGGGATGAAAGCATTGATGTCAGCTTTAACTCAAGAGAAGACGCCAGATGCACAGTCTTCAACGGGAAAACTAAAAACATGGGCGTCACACAGAAATCGCGGAATGACTCCCAGTTTACTCTTTGGTAGCAGTAAGATTTTCCTGGTTCCTGGTGGGAGGGGATGCGAAAGGAAATATTAACAGAAACCACTGCATGGTCAGAGTTTCCAAGAGGGTAAAGCTGTTTGACATAGCAAGAATCAGGGATAGAAGTGAAACAGAGATCCAGCAGTGAGTCAGTTCCATTGGTGTTATTAGAGAAACTCGTGGGGAAATCTACCACATGTGTAAGGGATTGAGTGATTGAAAAGTTCATGGTATGAACACCAGTAAGATTTGTAAAAGAGTTTTCCAGCTCCTTGGCGTGAGGAGCATTAAAGGCTCCAAACACAATTGGATAAGAGGAAACATTTTTATCTATATTGTTGGAGATGCTGTCAAGTACGGAACAGTCAGAAGATGAAGTGGGGCGATAGAGAAAGAAAAGATAGCTAACCAGGCTTAGTAAAGAGAGACAGAGTCACATGTATGAATGACCTGGTGATTTAAGAGAAATTACCCTATCTGGAGGGAAAAATGCGCTGACATAAACGCCAATTCAGTGCATACAGACATTGGAGTCCTTCCTAAAGATGGGAAGGTCAACCGGGATGTAGAAATCAGAGGTAAGAATAGTTTAGTTTCGTAGAAAGATAAAATGTCAGGTGAGTTTAAGTGGAGGAAAGATTAATGCTGCAAAATTTGGTACGGATACCAGGATGTTCGAGAAAGAGATATTAACAGGTTTAGGTGGTTATTGCTTATCTGGTTTTGTTTGAATTCCTACTATGTGTCAGATTGTAATTGGAGCTTTTTTTTTTGTAAATAGAGGCCTTCAGTAGTAGTACCAGTCGGTCGTCAAACGCAATATGTGTAGGAAGGAAATTCGCGCAAACTGCAGCATCATGTGTCCTTAGGGTTGCCCACCGGAGGAACACCCATCCATGCTCGACAAGAAACTACAAGAAACCTCGATATTATTTTATGGATCAGTGCATCCTCCCAAGACGCTCCGCAAGGCTTCGGGCTCCTAATTACCAGTCGTAAGCACCAACCAAAAAAATGCCAACCTGGTACCCTCAGAATAAGGAGGGTTGCCACTATCCACACATATTACAAAAAGCTTACGATAGCACTAATATTAAGATCCGGGGAGAGAAAAAAACAGGAACCCCTTTCTAAACAAGAAACAACCTGCACTCCTGTTAAAAAAAGATGGAGGTGTATGAACCGGGTGTGAGTTAGTAGGAAAAACTTTCTTATCTGTTTGTTGGGAAAACGCAGCGTCCGATTCCTCGTGCTCCTTGTCATCATACAGGGAGTCAGAAAGCTGAAAACTACTCTTGACTGGAATTCAGGTTCCTACAACTTCGAAGGAAAGATAAATCAGTCTTTACTGCTAGGAAAACTAAAATAGCTATCTATTTTTTGAAATTTATCCAATGCTATATGTAAGAAAAAGAAAAAAAAATTGAAAATTAAACTTTCAGAAAAAGAGTTAATCAAGCTTACCAGAGACGAAATCTGCTGCCTCTGAATATTAACCGAGTTGAATGAAACTAAAAATTCATCATATTTAAAGCTATGAAAATGTTTGTCTTTGTGTATGTGTTTTAGGTGCATGCGTGTGTGTGTGTGTGTGTGTGTGTGTGTGTGTGTGTGTGTGTGTGTGTGTGATGTTCACATGGGCGTTTTATTCAGTTCAGACATTTACAATAAAGAAGACATTATTTTTCTTAATTTCTACTTTACTCTCATTTCTTCTATACTCTATATGTAACGAGAAAGTTCCACTCAGGTCACGTGAGTGCTTCCCTGAACACTACAATCTTGACCTTTTCAAGTCAAGGGTCAATCGTTATCTATCCTTCTTATCCTAACAATTTTCAATTCATAACACGTACTATATTCATCATTATCACTTCAACGTAAACTTTCTACCTCGAGCATTTTATTGGGATAAGTTTAGTAAAATTAATTAACTAATAAATCTAGGTACTATCTATAAAAATTATAATTTTAGTAGAATTAGTTCTGGTAGTAAATGTGTTTACTAGATTTGTTAACAGAAATGTTGCAATGAATTGATGAAAGCAACATTTTATTTATGGTAAGGAATCGTTTAGTCACAAGAATTCTAACTAGACTAGTTGTAACGTTTATCAGTCAGTTACGTGCCATATGTGATACATGCTTCGGCGATCATGTCTCGAAAGAGGTATGACTGACTGGGCAGAAGATTATCCCAAAGTAGGTTGACATTACTTTCTACGGTAGGCTGGTAGTCAACCAAGGCTATAGAACCCAATCTGTCCTGTTATTTAAATCATAACTGGAGAGAAGAGACGGATTAATACCTTTCCCAAGGGTATTTGTGCGTAAGTGAATGCAATGAATTCAACTGGAACTCGAACTCGGCTCCCTGATTGCTCGGTATTGTTGATATCCAACGTCTGTAAGAGTACTAAAAATAAGGATGGTTTGATTAGCATCCATAACAATAGGAAAAACGACCTGCTTAATCCTGAATAAATAAATAGTTAAAAACAATACATTTGAAATGATCAGTAGGAGTAATCGCTAAAGAATGACTTAGTTAGTCATTAATGCAACAGCTGTAATAAAAAAGGCGAACTTAATGGACATGTTCGTTTTCAAAGCAACAGTAGCAGCAGCAGTGAAAGTCTCGGACACACCATGAATAATTAATCTTCAAAGTAATCGTAACTGCATTGGGAATTGCTGTCCTGGCTGTTAAAAAGCAACAGAAATGACCTCTACCTATTTTAATATTTCAATGGAATACTAGTTGCAATCTTAACCTTTCCTTTTTCAAAATTATAATACTAAATTGAAACGTAACAATGCATTTTTATTACATTCTTTAAAGAAATATATTCATAATTATAGATATTCAGTATATGAATTTTGCAAGTTCGAAATAACATTATCATGGCTATTAATCTTCAGCCTATAAAGTTTGCAGTTTAGCCTTTTTCATGATTATTGATTTTCAACCAATAGTCTCTGAAAGCATCTTCAAGTGTATGTTCGAAATAGCTTCTTTATAATTTTCGACCCATAATTTTAAAAGGTCTCTTTCGGTGAATGTCCGAAAGAGCGTCACTTTTCTCACTCAGTTGGATCTCTGTTGAAACAGTGAAAAAAAGCACAAAAAATATGATCTCACTTAAGGATAGATAGATAGATAGATAGATAGATAGATAGATAGATAGATAGATAGATAGATAGATATTCGAAAATTTCGTTCGAAATTCCTAGCACCTGAAGAAGGCCGGAGCGTACAATGGCTGAAACATTATACAAATGGCAACAAAGATAGGGACAATAGTCCGAATAATGTAAATACTGTAGAATAGATAGATAGATAGATAGATAGATAGATAGATAGATAGATAGATAGATATTATTTAAATCTTAGTATATTTATGTGCTAAGGAGCTTTCTGTTTTAGACTGACAGTATGGACATATGGCTCAATACTATGTTGACGGCCATTTTCAGATAGTCAGAAGATTGTTTGCAAGGTTAAAACTAGGAGACAAATTGCTGTATTAATCCGCATTTCCCTATGATACGATGCTACCCCACAACACATAAACATAGGTTTTGAACTGGCAGAAAAATACCTCTAAACGAACTACGAAACCCAAAGAAATGCAACATCGGACAGACTCTAGCATATGTCTCAACATACAACATGAACAACCCAGAATTATTCACAGAAATATTATTTTAGACCTACTAAACAAAAATGATAAAATGAAAAACATATAAAAAACGACCAAAATAATTAAGAGCAAACGCCAATTAAAAAACATTTAAACGCACGATACAGGGGTTAGAACAGACACAGTGACACGCACACAAAATCCTATACGACATAGGAAGTGTATGTATGTATGTATGTATGTATGTATGTCTATGTACATATAAATTAACAAAACAAAAAATAAAAACAACCCTCTTCCGCCCGACATTTGACTCACCCTAAATTATCTTATTAATCCTTAAAGCAGAAAGAGATTCCCTCACAAGTGTAAGATGTGAATTACTACCATAAACAAACAAGACGATAACTGACAACCTGATGAAGGTCGCGAGACCAGAAATACGTGTAGCATAATAGAAAATAAACAATAATATACAATCTATTTTATAAAAGAATACTTGAGGTTTCTGATTTTATTTAAAATATACACTTTTCTTTAGTTGGAACCACTGTAACATACCCGTTTTATATATATATATACTTGAACGTTATTTTAATCGATATTCGTATTTGAGTAGATAATCTATTTTTTGTTTTTTTATCCTGATTATTTACGAGAAATTTTGTTACAAAATAATCAGGCCATAGAAATAAATAAAAAAACAGAATATCTACTCAAATACGATTATCGATTAAATAATGTTCAAACAAATAATTTCAACGTATCGGTTGTTAAACCATTTCGTTAATCTTCGGGGTTTTCCGTAACAATATATATATATGTGTGTGTGTGTGTGTGTGTGTGTGTGTGTGTGTGTGTGTGTGTGTGTGTGTGTTTATTCCGACATATTTTGTTTAATTTTTACTTTATTTTTAATGGATATCCATATCTGAGTAGAAGAAACTCTATTCTAAACGGAATATTTGTTCCTAAATTTTATCGAATATTCAGGCCGATAAACGAAAATATATATACTGTTGAAAACATAGTCAGAGCTTACACAACTACTTTTAATATCCACTAAAATATAAACGTTTAAAAAAAACTGAGAAAGTGTGTGTGTGTGTGTGTGTGTGTGTGTGTGTGTGTGTGTGTGAAAATATATAAGCAAGGTCTTGGAAAGAAAAGCATGGATTCAATTTCAATTAAGCTTCTGCTTAGAGTACATTCTTATCCAAAACAAGACTTGCTATTCATCTAGGATTTCATTGCGGTAAACAATCCCAATCAGACTAGTTTGACTTTCCGGAAAATTTAAGTGAGGACCAGATAGATTTTAAGACTATACGCAAGTTTTTTGTCTGCAAGAAAATTTGCTTATTTAGAGGCTTATTTAATAAAATTTGCTTATTTAGAGGCTTATTTAATAAAATGTGCTTATTTAGAGGCTTATTTAATAAAATGTGCTTATTTAGAGGCTTATTTAATAAAATGTGATTATTTAGAGGCTTATTTAATAAAATGTGATTATTTAGAGGCTTATTTAATAAAATGTGATTATTTAGAGGCTTATTTAATAAAATGTGCTTATTTAGAGGCTTATTTAATAAAATTTGCGTATTTAGAGGCTTATTTAATAAAATTTGCTTATTTAGTGGCTTATTTAATCACGTTCTTCCGGTTGCTCAGTCCAAAATTCGTTACTTTTTTTTTTAACATAATCTACCCAAGTTTTGACGACCGCTTTCTATTTTTGTAAGCAATTACTAGAGAAGTTATTTATCAGTCATCAAGCTGGTATGAGTACTACCACCTTCAAATTCAGAACTCTTGCTAGTTTAATTTAAAAAACCTGATATTTAATTTTTTTTTTATTCTCGTTTAACTCCAAGAGTGGCTGGACCGCCACTGCTGCGCAGAGGTTACATTAAGAGAAAAGAAAAGAAAAAGTAAATATCAATTGGGTACAGGGGATGCCGAAGAAAGGATAATAGAAATATAGAAATGAAGGAGATAGAAGATGACATTTGACGTTGCATTTAAACTTTTGAAGATTACAGCTATTAGGGAAGTAAATATACAGTAGAGAATTCCACAGAAGATGATTTAAAAAAAACTGATAGATTAGAAGTGGTGATTACATTTGACTATTTTGACGGTAAAAGGTGGGACCTAGATGCAAATCTAGTAGCACAAGTAAATTCAAGTGGTTGGGGCACCAGGAGAAGAAGCTCGTCAGAGCCGTTAGAACAATTGTAGAAAAGACAGAAGGAAGCCACATGCCATCAGTGAGAAACTGACTCGATGCGAGCTGCTAAATCTGGATTTATTACATTGTAGATACTCCTTTGGATTTTGTCGACAACCCCGACATGAATAGCAGGAGCAATCGACCAAATATAGCAACAACATTCAATGCACTAACAAATAGTAGATTTATAAATGTGCAACATGGATTCTGACGAGAAAAACTTCCTAGTCGAACACGGGGATCAACCTTCTAAGCGATAGATGTAGGTATTGATTCGATGTAGTCGTTCCACTTGACGTCGGTTGAGAGAGTGAGACCAAGAAGGCGCGGTATGCCATTTTTTGTTTTGGAAGCATTAAAATTTACGAGTTATTATTTTAACTTAATCTATCACAGATTGGAGGTCCTTTCTAAGAGCAGAAGCGAAATTTTTCAGGTTTGACATATTTTCCTCTTTCATTTCTACTGCAATATGACCAAATGTTTATTTTATAAAGTTAGTTTTTCGTAACGTAATTCAGAAGGTGCGGATGTGCATTGTGGTGCAAAAATATCGACTCGGAACGACAAATCGGGGAGCCGAGTTCGAATTCCAGTTGAATTCCTTGTATTCACATACGCACAAATACCCTTGGAAAAGGTATTAATCCGTCTTTTCCCTCCAGTTATGGGTTAAATAATAGGACAGATTGGGTTCTTTAGTCTTGGCTGGCAACCAGTCTACCGCAGAAAGCAATTGTAACCTACTGCGGGATAATCTTCTGCACAGTAAATCATGTGTCGAAAGAGACATAATCTCTCAAAGCCTATATCATATATGGCCTATATCAAAGCCTATATCATATATGGCACTTAACTGAATTCTGAAGGGAACTTTTGGTAATTCGCTATTAGCGTTATAATTTTCTATATATCCACGTTAGGTTAAAGTTCTATATGAAGTAATTTGCTCAGAAACAATTCTTCAATGATATACAACACTGGAATGATGCACAACACAGATTACACTCACACTTCTGTTTACGTGCTAAATATTTATCGTCATATGATCCCAGTAGCACAATACATTCAACCGTTACATTTGTTGCCTGGAGATACCTGTTCAATTACACATGTTGGTATCTCACTTTCTTCCTACATAACACCTTCCCATTTGAGCTGACTCCCTCTGGAGTCTATCCTTTAGAGTTTGTTTGTTTTTTAGTGTTGGTTCCACACTTAAAAATTCCTTCGTAGTTCCTTTTCGGTATCTTCGGTGTAAAGTCAACGTACTAAACGAATCCTTCGAATAATACACAATAACTCTCTCGGAATAATTCTCTCGAATAATTCACTCAGGAAACAATCTCTTCGATGATGCACAACATCAGAATAATGCACAACACCAAACGGCATTTATATGCCTTCCCATTGAGGTGGAATGTGATACAAGGCCTTTTTTATAGTAAGGAATCCAAGCCTTAAAGCGTAGGCAAAAATTTCCCATAAATCCCGCACATGGCATGGTCGGATACCTAGTCTACCTTTCCCCAGATGATACTCTGACTTTCGGCCAAGCCTCGTCTGGGTTACTCTCCGCTCGGGGGCAGAGCGTCTGGGAGATTTGAGTTGATGCCCAACACCGAACATACTCAAACATCAATTTGAGTTCTTTATATTCGAAATATTTATGGTCACGTGATCAACAATTATTTCAACGGTTACGTTTGTTACCTGGTGATCTGTGTTTCAAAGCTCCTGGTACAGAGAAAATTCAGTATCAAATATTTTACATAATTATTTAGTGTAGTTTTTATTTGTATTTATGCTTATTACTTTTACTATCGTTTTCCCAATTCTGAAAAAATCAGTAATTCTTACCCAATCTTACGTAACTTTGTGTTCCCACTTACAGTTATAATATAATTAATTCCTTTTCCTTTTGTCGCCATTTAATACTGCGCTAGGTTATTCGGTTCGTTTTGCTAATATAATTGTTTATGTTTTTTTATGACTGCTGTTACTAATGATTTCAAAGCCGCAATTATTATCATTATAATCATTATTATTATTGTTATTGTTACTATTATTATTATTATTATTATTATTATTATTATTATTATTATTATTATTTCAGTATCCATAATAAGTTTACTGAAACTGAGATTTTAATTGCTAGTTTTAGAATTTAAGCGACAGCTGGATAATATATAACAGTGTTCTCCATTTTCCTCTGCATATGTTGTATTTTCTATTGTTATCAAAAAATACTGTAATGTATTTTGTGCATCCTTGTTTATACCTTAACGAATGTTTCTAATGGAGTCATCTAAACTTATCTATAAATGGAACTTTGTCTCTGTGTGTGTCTGTATGTGTGTGTGTATGCGTGTGTCTGTTACCTATAGATTCCGAAACGGCTGAACCGATTTTCTTGAAGATTTACACAGTTGTATTATAAGCGTCTGCGAGTGTTCTTAACTAGGATTTGTGTCGAGGTCCCCCGAATAAATATCGAAAATCGATAATCGAAAAAATCGGGTTATAGAAAGAGTGGTCCGATTTTAATCAAATTTGATACACTCATAGACAAAGACATAAGAAACGATATTTAGAAGTTTCAAGATTGCAGTTCTTACAATAGTGCAGAAAATCTATAATATATATATATATATATATATATATATATATATGTATATATATATAAAAGCTTTCATTACACCCGAACAACCCCGGGCTATACTGCTAGTTATTCATATTTGATAGTATGTAGCTATAATAATGTTATTAAAACAAATGTGTTATTTGTATGTATTTAATGATTGAGACGTGATAATATTAAGTTTGAAACTATAACACAAATATATATAATATTACCCTATAACTATAACTAAATAAGAAAAGCAGATATATAGAAATTTCTCTGTTTATTATTACCGTTTGAACTTAATATGACACAATATCTACCAGTCACTAATTACCATTCGCTACAATGATTCAATTTCTTTTAATTTTCTAGCATTTAAAGGAAATGGGGCGAACAATAACTAATTAGTAATAAATAAGAACTAGACGAAACATACCTTATTTACATTATTCGTACTATTGTCCTCATCTTTTTTGCAATTTGTACAACTTTACGACCGTTGTACGCACCGGCCTTATTCAGGCGCTAGGAACTTCGAACCGAACCCTTTAATACAATCACTCCATTCCTTGCCTAAAGCCTCTTGTGGTAGCCATGAGTTATCTCTCTCTAACCCTGTAAGTTACTCGTAAATAGATTAAATAGTTCAGTTCAAAATTTCATACTGGTTACCTGGATGAAGGCCGAATAGCACAACGGTCGAAAAGTTGTGTCAGCAAAAGCAAAGAAGAATATAATAGTCAGCATAGAAATAATTTAAATGATAAGTCCTCTTTCCATAAATTCAGACAGAGAATAAAGGAAAAGCTTAAGTACATAGTGAGGGAAGAGGGTTTGGAAAAACAAAACACTTACAGTATATATCAAAAGCAAGAGAAGTAGATAAGATATCCTAACTAACGATCTTAGCAGGACAAGGATTGGGAGTGATAGATATTGCTAAAACTAAAAAGAACAGGAAATTGTGGAGAAACATAATCACCCACGTCCTGGGTTATATCTGATATGTGTGTCAATTTATGAGAAAGTTATGGCTAATTAAACTTTGTGGTTAAATATCTCAAAACTGCAAAAAGTGCCGATATAATTTTTTTTCATTTAAGCTGATGTAATGTTTCTCGTTTTTTTAATCTTGGATTTTTTTTCTGTCATTTCTATTATTGAGTTGGAAATCAGATCAATAACCTCAATGTTGGCTAACAGTAAGACTGGTCAGGTTATTTGTGAGTAGTGAGGTTGATTCTCACTGGGTAACACATACAAAATTAGACGTTAAAGAACTCGACAAGGACTCACATGTTAAATCAACAAACTTATCGTAATCTTAACATTATTTATAAATGTTTTATAACATTTTTATTTATAAATGTTTTATAATATTTTTATTTATAAATGTTTTATAATATTTTTATTTATAAATGTTTTATAACATTTTTATTTATAAATGTTTTATAATATTTGATATGAATTTTAAATCTTTACATTTTCTTATTGTTTTTTATTAGCAAAGTAACGTAATTCCAATTTTATTGTAAACACTTTCCCAGTTACAACGTTATTTTGTTTCGTTTTTACTGCTAGTCAATTTGTTCAATTTTTTATCGTTCAAATGTTCAAATTGAACACATTTAATTTCGTGTTGTTTATTCCTACATCCAATATATATATATATATATATATATATATATATTGGTCCTAATAGGGTTAGGCCAGTACACTTGTATAAAAAGTGTTCTATACAATTTTGAATATTTTCCATTTTTAAACGAGTTATTTCGCTACTTTGGTTTCTACCATGAGTGGTGTCTTCAGGCGATTTTTAATAACTGATTTTTCCTTTTACCGTTTATCTTTTCTTTTTCTTTTTCTTTAAGAGGGCTCTTGTAACGGTGTTTTATTTGAACGTACACGTGGCAGAGAATTTATGAATACGCATTGTTTAAATTCAAATGAATTATGACCTTTTCATCCATGGTTGTATGAACCTAAGAGGTATTTCTTAGTATGGATGCATTTAGTCATAATATATATATATATAATATTATATATATGAATATGTGTATGTTCGCCGAACTGATGTATTTTTTCTTAAATTTTCTCTTTTAAGGGAGCGACCGTTATTTTTATTTGTTTTTTTTTTTAGGTCTTTGTGAATCTCATTCGTGTAAAATCCTTTGTAAAATAAAGACGGAAGATGATGATGGTTTGCCTGAAATAGACCTAAATTTGCCATGAAATAACGTGTTTGCCTTGATTTTTCTTATATTTGCTCTATATGTATTTATATACATATATATTTAGAGCTCTCTTAGAGAGTTTATCCTATCACTGTATGTACACTACAGGATACTCCTTTGAATTCTTCTATATACCCACACTGCATGCTGATATATATATTTTCCGTTTTTAAACGAGTTATTTCGCTACCCAGCTTTCTACCATGAGTGGTGTCTTCAGGCGATTTTTAATAACTGATTTTACCTTTTACCGTTTATCTTTTTAAGAACGCTCTTGTAACGGTGTTTTATTTGAACCTTACATGGCAGGGAATTTATGAACGCACATTGTTTAAATTCAAACGAATTATGACGTTTTCATCCATGATTGTATGAAGCTAAGAGGTATTTCTTAGTGTGGATGCATTTTGTCATAATTTCTGTTCTTTCATTTAACAGTTCGTTTTTATTTGGGTATGCCATAATTTCTAATTTTTCTTTTTGTCGCAGTCTACATATTTGTCCACCATTGTAAGGCTTGGCTGTTTTCACAATGCTCCACGTTATATCTGGATCTTTTTCATATTTTGATTTTAATTTCCAGACGTGTATTTTGTATTGTTTTTTAATTTTTCTATTTTAAATGTAGATCTGTGGTTGAACATAATTAAACACATTTACAAAGGCATAAAACACAGACTATCTAATAATTCGTCAAACAAATCAATATTTAATGAAAAGACAAATATATATGAGGGTGCACTAAGAAATTCTGGCCATAAAAACATTTTACAATATAATTCTCAATCAGACAAATAAAAAACAACAATAGAAAACGAAACATTATCTGTTTCAACCCACCATTTAATTTAGAAGTAAAGACCAACATAGGACAAATATAATTTTTAAGCTAATAGATAAAAAGAAAGAATCAGAATTAAACAAAATCTTCAACAGAAACACAATGAAACTTAATTATAGTTGCACTAATAATTTAGATGGTTTCATAAAAAAAACAAAACGCCAGAAACCTAAATAGCATCGTAAAAAAAAACACCAACAAAGAATGCAACTACAGGGACAAAAATAAATGTCCACTTCAAGGTCTCTGCAACACAAAAGAAATAATTTATAAGGCAGAGGTACATGACCAAGATGGCCAAAACAAAATATATTTGTGCTCAACCAAAGACACCTTTAAGACTAGGTGGTTCAACCACAGATCTTTCAAGCGGCTGAAAAACTGTCACAGATCTTGTTTGTGTCCACAACATGAATTTTTCAATCACTCCGTTCCTTCCACAAGTGGTGGATTTTCCCCACCCGTTTCTCTAATAACCCTAATGGACCTAACTCACTGCTAGATCTCTATTTTACTTTCATCCCTCCCTGACTCTTGCAATATCAAGCAACTCTGTCCCCTATCAGAAACTCTGGCCATGTAGTGGTTTCTGTTAACATCTCCTTCCACTCCCACTCTACCAAAAACCTCAGACTAGCGGAATATCTTACTGCTACCAAAGAGCTGATTGGGACTCATTCTGCGGTTTCCTGTGTGACGTCCCTTGGAACAAAATCTTTGTGACTGTGCGGCTGAGGTCTCTTCTTAGTTTAAGGCTGGCATCAAAGCTTTCATCCCAGCCAGGAAGTTGGGACTTAAATCTCACTCGTCCACTCGGTTCTCCTCCGCTTGCTCGGCCGCCATCGCCCATCGAAATCACTTCTTATCAGAGTCACGCGTCGGACCATAACAGGCGCTTCTTTGCCTCTGCACGCAATGAGTGCAAGAATATACTTAAAGAAGCCAAGCTGCTGTTTGCAGCCAGAATGAAGCAGCACATAGCATCCCGAAAGTTCGGTTCCAAAGACTACTGGAGGCTCTGTAAAAGTGTACTAAACCCTCAATCTCCACTCTCTTGAACGAATTTGAGGTCTTTACCTCTACAACGGACAAATCTGAGTGTTTCGCTCGCAGATTCTCAATCAACTCGACACTGGACTTATCTGAAGTATTTGTACCCGACTTCCCTACTCGAACTGAGGCCTAACTGAATGACATCCTCATGGTCTCCAACATAATTTCAAAGCTTGACCACCATAAAGCGAGCGGCGGCGGAATCCCAATCATTGTCCTGAAGAAATGTTCCCTTGAATTTTCCTCTGTTCTCTCCAAACTCTATAACTACTGCCTCTCTGCTTTTTGCATTCCTGCCTGCTGGAAGTCCTCTTCTATGATTCCAATATATAAAAACACTGGTGAACCCTCTGAACCCTCAAATTATCGCCCTATCAGCCTCTTACCAATTTTTGGCAAAGTGTTCGAAGCCATTATCAACGCCGAGGTGGTTCAACATACCACAGCCTACAAACTCTTCTCTGTCAAACAGTATGGTTTCAGCTTCACCAAGTCTACCGCTGATATACTCATAACCATTATTGGGTATATACACCGGGCTCTAGACACGAATGGAGAAACTCGAACTGTTGCCCTGGATATCTCCAAAGCTTTTGACATAGTCTGACATGCTGCCTTTCTACGCAAGCAACGGGGCTATGGTATAACTGGACAGTTGTTTGGTCTTATCCAGTCATTCCTTTCAAATCGCACAATGAAGGTAGTATTGAACGGACATGGCTCCCAATGCTATCATACGAATGCGGGTGTCCCTCAAGGATCTATTCTAAGTTCTATGCTTTTCGTTATCTACATTAATGATCTCCCAGATTTAATAAGATCCCAAGTAGGCATACACGCTGACGACACTACGCTTTACTTTAGCATAGATCAAAAATTTACCGAGGCTGACAAAGCAAACCTCGTTGCCGAGCTTGAAAAAGACCTTCCAATTCGTGGAGGACTGAGATAAGAAATGGTTTGTGAATTTTAATTCTTCTAAAACGAAACTGCTATCTATTAACCATCACAGACAATCGATCCTACCCGCCCCCCATTAGCATGGATCAAACTAGTCTTCCTGAAAGCAAAACACTGCGCCTCCTCGGGTTAACTCTCACAACAGACCTCAAGTGGAATGACTATAAAGAATCCATAGCTAAGAAAGTTGGTTCTCTGTGTAGAACCAGGACGATTTTCCCGTCCGAAACAATCCTGCACATATATAAATCTACCATCCGCCCGTGCATTGAATATTGCTGCCATATCTGGTCGGGTGCTCCTGCTATCCACTTAGGTGTCCTTGAAAAAATCCATCAGAGAATCTGTAATATGATCGATTCCGACTTGGCAGCTCAGATACAGTTACTTTCGCACCGGCGCAATGTAGCTTCCCTGTGTTTCTTCTACAAATACTTTCATGGCTTCTGTTCCCTATATATGTATTTATTCGAATCACAAGATTAGCAACTAGGTCCCACCCTTTTACTGTGAAACCAATAAAACGTAAGCGTAAATTCTACTCCATCAGTTTCTTTTCTCGCACTTCCCGCCTGTGGAATTCCCTTCTGTTTACTTGCTTCACCGACAGCTACAATCTCAAAGAATTTAATTGTAAATTCAAGAGTCATCTCCTATTTCACTAACCTGCATCCTCTCTCTCATGCTTCTTTCTCCGTCCACTCTACTCTCACAAGTATTCTCATTCCGTCTCTTACCCACTTCCTGACACCCCCTATAACCTGTCACTCTTTCTCTTAACTTTCCACCTATGTAACACCCTGCAAAACAGTGGCAGTAAAATGCTTCGCTTGGGCGATATGATTATATATATATATATATATATATATATATATATATATATATATATATATATATATATATATATATATATATATATTATTATATTATATTATTATATATATATATATATATATATATATATATTATATATATATTATTATATATATTATTATTATTATATATTATTATTATATTATTATTATTATTATATATATATATATATATATATATGTATATATATATAATTATTATTATGATTATTACTATTATGTAAATATAAAGTAGGGAATCAATTTTATGTTACAATACCCAGTGAGGGTCAAAAGTTATATGCCTTCGTTCTTTACTACCCTCAACATGACCAGTGAGGGTCAAGCTTTATATGCCTTCTTTGTTCATTCTCCTCAATTTGCCGTGTGAGGGTCAAGCGTTATATGTCTTCTTTCTTAAATACCTTCAACATGCTCCGTGATGGTCAAGCTTTATATGCCTTTGTCCTTCATCACATTTTACATGCCCAGTGAGGGTCAATCTTTATAAGTCTTCATTCTTTATAACTACTAATATGCCCCGTGAGGGTCAAGCGTTACTTGCCTTCGTTTTTCATTACCCTCAACATGCCCAGTGAGGGTCAAGCGTTATATGCCCTCTTTCTTCATTATGTGCCCAGGGGAATTTCATCTGTGTCGTCTTGATTTTAAATAGAAGAGTTGTTTTTGTTACAATTCTTCTTAAGTCTTTCTTAATTACTCGCTGCAACCATTGTATCTTTAGTATTCTTCCTTATCATCACATTATTGTTGCTTCTAGTTTTCACTTCATCTGTGGGAAGATTGTCTAACATTCACTACCATGTCAAAAGATCGATATCACATAGCAATCCAGTACTTTTTTCTTTGTTTCTAATGATTTTTTCGGTTTGTCAATCACCTTGTTTAACCTTTGGAATGCCTCTTTCGCAAGTCCATCGTTTGTTTGAACTTCAATGTTAAGGTCCTTGGCAGGACAATAAACTGCATCCAGCAGCAAGGTCTCTGATTTGGAGGTTGTGAGGAGCATGGAACCACCTCTTAATTGCTGTTGCTCCCAGGTTCACCATGACTCGGAGTGGTAGCACCTATTAGGGTTCCAGCTATGGGCAAATAGTTAACCACCAAACTGGGGTCAAAACAACATGAAAGTATAAAAATAGACTTTTATAAAAATATATATATAAAAATAGACTTTTATAGAAAAAAAAATTTTTTTAAGGAAAAATGTTAGCAACAATACATTTTTGAAGAGAAAATTATTACCATAACACATTTTTTAAGGTAAAAAATTATTTTTGAATACAAAACTAGAAGACATTGTAAGTTTTCTAAAATAAATAAGAATAAAAACAAGAAAAATTCATTAAAATCTAAATCAACCTTCTCACTATAACCGAATATTAAAAAATACCTTAAAACCCTACCTTTTTGGCATTAAATAACCCAGAGAGGGTGATATGCCGTTAAACAAAACTCAAACTAAAATTCGATGTTACCATGCTTCTTAGATATTTGAACTTCTTCACCATCGTGATGCTTATATCTTCAATTAGGAACTTGGATCTCAGTTTGTTTTTAATTTTTTTCTTCCTGATCACCTTCCTCTCTGTATTCTTACAATTAATTTTTCTTCTATGTGCCGTGTCCTTTCGTGACGTAGACGATCATGGCTTTCCATGTCTCCTTATCCCTGGTGACTCTTAGCACGCCTTCTCTTGTTACTCCATGCAACTCTCGTTCCATCATCCACCTGATTAGGTCCTTCAAATATGTTATCCGCTACTTTCCCCTGTCTCTTTTTCCATTTGACCTGTTAGTATAAGGTTCCCCAAGCTCTCTTTCCTCATTGCAGTAACTTCAGCTGTCTCTTCCTAATGCTCAGTATTAATTTCCTTTTCGTTTTCATCATTTACAAAACCTCATCATTGCTCACATGCTCGGTCCATGATATTTGCAGCATCCTTCTTTAGAACCACATTTCAGTTGCTTCAAGTTTTTCCTTCATCTTTGATGATATTACCCAGCATTCACTGCCATATTGAAGAACTGACATCACATAGCAATCCAGTACTACTATCTTCTTTGTTTCTAGCAAAATTTTCCTGTTCCTTAATACTTTACTCAGCTCATGGAATGCATCCTTGTGCTTTTGGATCTCACGAATATAAATGTATAAAAACTGCTGTGATCGCAAAGTGAGAGGCCAATTTATATATTGATTGTAATATGTAATTGATCTCCCACTTTATATCCAGTATGTTTCTGTAGAACCACGTTTCGGTTGCTTCAAGTTTTTCCTTCATCTTTGATGATATTATCCAGCATTCACTGCCATATTGAAGAACTGACATCACATAACTATCCAGTACTCTCTTCCTTGTTTCTAGCGTAACTGTCCTGTTCCTTAATACTTTACTTAACTTCTGGAATGCTTCCTTCGCCATTACAATTCGCCTTCGGATCTCTGTGTCGCACATTCTGTCTTCTGTTATAACACTTCCCAGGTATTTAAATTTTTGTACCTGCTTGATTTTAGTATCCCCCACCTGTATTTGGTATATTGGGCTGCCCTTTTTACTGATGACCATGCATTCGGTTTTCTTGCGTTTTATTTGTAGTCCTTTAGTGTAATTAGAATACTCTCATTTTAAACAATATTTATATTAACGTTTCTTATTACGGGTGAAAATAAAACTCTTTATTATAATTCATTTTAAATTACTGAGGTATGTTTATTATAAAGGTAACAATAATTTTTGAGTTATTAATTTTAATTGCGTTCATTAATGAAATGATAACTTATTTTATATCAAATTATCTACCATACAAGAAAAAATATTGATAGACTATGATAAATTAAATATGAGTGACTGAAACCTTTCTTTACTGATTTGTAACCATCCGTGATTGGGTTTGTTTTTTTGGGGGCTTTTTTTTTCTTTTTTGTTATAAATTCGTTGAAAACAAAAATACAAGAGATTCCAAATGTAAGTATAATTCTATGTCTAGTTTGCTTCACTGGGTGCAGCTGCAGTGTTTTGGAAATTTGTAACAATCCTTGAAGAACTTGTTTACATACAAATGTAACTGGAAGCGTTGTTACTATCGGGAAATAAGACTTTAATCAAAGAACAAAAATTAACTCAGAATAATCTGGATAATTACAGAAAGATCCTAAAGCCAGATTTCAAATTGCCCAAGTTTAGAAAAGAATGGTAACACCGTATGTAAAAATAATGTAAACAGAAAATCAATATTGATGACAAATGATAACGATGATTTAGATGAACAAAATGTTTCTCTTCTTGATAGTAGCTTTTTCAGAAAATAGCGATGTCGATGTTTCAATATTACTACTAATACTACGACTACTACGACTAATAATAATAATAACAATAATAATAACAATAATAATAAGAATAATATTAATAATAATAATAATAATAATAATAAATATATACAAATAAATATAATTAAATATATACAAGATATCGCCCGTCATCATCAATTTCATCAAACAGTGCATGTCTATATGGAAAACAACCCTTTCCCTCAATCATATAAATGGAACCTATAAGTCTGATGAAATAAACATCAAAAGAGGTATATTTCAAGGTGATTCTTTATCTCCCTTACTATTCTGCATATCATTAATAGCACTAACCAGTCAACTTAATAAGACAGAATGTGGTTATAAAATAGGCCAAAAGAAAATAAGCCATCTATTTTACATGGATGACTTAAAGTTATATGCTAAGAATGATAATGAGCTGGAAGGTCTTCTGCAAACTGTAAAATGCTTCAGCGAAGACATTGGAATGAAATTCAATTTGAATAAATGTGCTAAAGCTACAGTTTTACGTGGATCAATACAAGAAACATCCTCAATTAGCTTAGACCCTGCTGTAACAATAAAAGAATTGAAACCAGAAGAAGCTTATAAATACCTAGGTGTAAATGAGAGCGAAAACATTCACCATAAAAAAATGAAAGAAATAGTGCGTAAAGAGTACTATAGAAGGCTACGAATGATATTAAAAACTGAATTAAATTCACAGAACAGAGTTATGGCCATTAATAGCCTTGCAATCCCAGTTGTCCAATATAGCTTTAACATCTTAAACTGGACTCTAAACGACATCAGGCGAATGGATGCTAAAACAAGAAAGCTTCTTTCTAAGCATAAGATGCATCATCCAAAGGCTGATGTAGACCGTCTATACATACCCCGTTAAGAAGGTGGGAGAGGTCTTATTCAGCTGGAATTGTCATACAAGACAACAACTATTGGCTTACTAACATACATAGAAACAACAAAGGATTGGATGATACAATTAGTAAGACAACATGAAGAAAGAAAGAAAAAATATTCAATAATAAAAGAAGGCAGTAAATACAAACAAGATTTACAGTTAGTAGATTCTGTAGAAAAGCAGAACGGAAGCCAAGAGCCGACTATTGCGGCAAAGAATATGAAAATGAAAGCCAAAGATAAAGCTCTTGAACAGATGAAACAGCGCTGGCAAGACAAACCTCTGCATGGCCAATATCCAGAACGTGCCAATAAATCCAATGTTGACAAAGTTAATACTCATCGATGGTTACGTGCATCTGGATTAAAGTCCGAAACTGAATGCGTTATTCTTGCAGCACAAGACCAAAGTCTTTTCACGAGAAACTTTCAGGCAAATATTATGCATAATAATATGGATCCAAAATGCAGGTTTTGTGATAAACACCAAGAAACAATAGACCAGCTAATCTCAGGCTGTTCTGTGCTTGCCCCATATGAATATAAAAATCGCCACGATAGAGTTGGGCAATATTTACATTGGGCAATGTGCAAACATTATGGAAAAGCTGTAAACAAACACTGGTATGAATATCACCCAGCACCGGTCACAGAAATAGAAGATGTAACCATTCTATGGGATTACACCATCTACACAGACGGAAAAATTGATGCAAACAGGCCAGACATTATTGTTAAAAACCAGAAGGAGAAAGCTTATCTAGTAATTGATATGGCTTGTCCAGCGGATTGTAACATAGCAATCAAGGAATTTGAAAAACTGTCAAAATATAAAGACCTGGAAATTGAAATAGAAAAATGTGGAAATTGAAAACAAGAGTTGTGCCAGTGATAGTAGGTGCACTTGGAATGATAAAAAATGGAACAAAACAACACATTGAAAGAATCCCTGGAAACCCCAGCTTAAGAGATATACAAAAAATTGTCTTATTAAGTACAGCCCACACACTAAGGAGAACTTTGTCTATATAACGCTAGGGATGATGGGGAAGATAGAAAAACATGAAATGGAGCCATAGCAACAAGCCACAACCTGCCTTAGGTCTCCTCGCAGACTTGGTTGGTAGTGAGACCAAAGCAGAAATCGAAATATGATGAAAAATGAAATAATAATAATAATAATAATAATAATAATAATAATTATTATTATCCAGGAATATGGCACACTATCGAATGCCTTTCGATAATCTATCCAGGCAGTACTAAGATTTTTCTTTGTACTGTAGCAGTTTTCCAAGATCATTTTGTTAATTAGCAATTGGTCTTTACAACCATAACAGCCACGTTTGCACCCTTTTTGTTCAAGCGGTAACATGTCATTTCTTTCTAAGAATAAATATGTCTGCTTTGTTAAAATAGATGTTAATAGTTTATATGTTGTCGGAAGACATATAATTGGTTTGTAGTTTTTCGGGTTGTTTGTGTCACCATTCTTGGGTAGAAGAAATGTAATTCCTTTGGTTATCCATGCAGGAATTTTAGTGGGATCGTCAACCATTTCTTGAAGTTCTTTGGCTAGTTTTTCATGTGCTGTATTTAAATAATATAGCTAAAAGTTATGAATTTTATCTATACCTGGGAATTTCCAATTGTGTGCTTTTTTTTTAGTGCATATTTAACATCATCTTCTGTAATTCCAGACCATGTCTGGTCTGGTTTTTGCGCAATCCAATGTACTTCCTTGCTATGTTCTTTAGGGCAAGCCCATATCTTTTCCCAGAACTGTGTGACTTCTTCCGTTCTGGTGGGGACTGACACTTCAATTCTTTTTTTTACCTATTTCCCTGTAAAATCTCTTTGTATCAGTTTGAAAAATCTTGTTTTGTCTGTAAAATCTTGCTCTTTTCTCATAGCGTCTTATTCTTTGAGCCTTCAGTTGGATTTTTTGCTTTATTTTTTTTTATTTGATAAGACTTCATTTTCATTTCTAATGTTATATTTTCTTTCGGCTCTTCTGCTTTTCCTAGTTCTTACATTTATTCCTCTACTCAGTTCATCCAGTACTGATAGTTCACTTCTAAGTTGTTAGATTTCTTTTTCTATTTTTCTTTTCCAAGGTGGATCTTCATGTCTGCGAGACTGCCTTGTTTTTATTTTGATATTCAATTTTTTTGTTGCTGCTATTGCTGATGCATATATTGCTTCGTTGAGATTTGTTATTATTATTATTATTATTATTATTATTATTATTGTTGTTGTTGTTGTTACTGGACTTTTGTATCAGCAAGACATGTATTTATTTTACTGAATATCTAGTAAGAGTAAGCATTTTTCAGACATCTACACTAGCTGCAATAGTTTATTTAGTTTTAACAATGTTTCTGGTTTTCGTTTTTTTCTTTTTAAATCTTAGCAAATCTGAATTTTTATCGAGCTAGCCAATAATGAAGTGGTAAAATACAATTTCCCCATTCCATAATCACTTTAATACTTTGACAATATTGAAATTTTTCTAATTCAGTGATTCTCAACTGTCGATGTCTCGGCACACTCGTGTGCCGAGACATCCTCCTAAATGTAGAGCAAAATATTGTCAAGGTGTACATATATACTGTATGCGATGCGTAAACTGTTGTCATTGAATATGTTTCGTGCCGCATTTGTCTATATTTCTGAGATGAGGTAGTAATTACACTATTTACATTATTCGGACTATTATCCTAATCTTTGTTGCCATTTGTACGACGTTTTGGCCGTTGTACGCTTCGGCCTTCTTCAGATGCTAGGAATTTCAAACCGAAGGCCGGAGTGTACAACGGTCAAAACGTCGTACAAATGGCAACAAAGATGAGGACAATATTCCGAATAATTCTCTTTTGCGCATGTGCGTTTTTTTTTTTTTTTTTTTTTTTTTTTTTTTTGTATTTTGTCGACTTCACAGTATAATAGGGTCAGTTTGGCACCATCCGCGAGAAAAAGAACACAATGATGCTATTTACTCTGCCATAAATTTAGAAACGGCATGTTGTAATGGTTGGCATTCGTACCAGAAGCTTTAAGATTTCAGAGTGTTTGGGTGTTAATCTGAGGACACTACAAAGTATTCGGAAAGAGTTGAATGAGTTTAATTGGGAGTACGAAGATGTTTGCATTGATCATTTGTGGTGACAAATTCATCTTCCCACATGGCCTCAGACACAATACGGGTGTCAACATCAAATACCTCAAGAGGGTGGCTACTGGAAGACTCTATCTCTGGCAAAAGGACTCTGCACCATGTCATACAAGCAATCGAATCCAATCATGTCTGTCAGAGAATTTCTGAGACCACATCACCCCATACATCTGGCCACCTAACTCTCCAGGCTGCAACCCCCTTGATTATTATGCGTGGTGGAACAGTTCAGAGAGAGAGAGAGAGAGAGAGAGAGAGAGAGAGAGAGAGAAAGAGAGAGAGAGAGAGAGAGAGAGCGCAACAAAACTCTTTGTAACACCAAAGATAAACTGAAAGCAATGATTATGGCTGCATTCACCAACTTAAATAAAGAGACCGTCTAGAAGAGAAGCAGGGGATTCCAAAGTCGTCTGTAAGCCGATATTGAAGCCAATGGCGATTTTATTGAATACATTTACTTTTTAGTATTTCAAGATATTTTTGTGTAATTTTAGTAAATATACCTCTTAAAATAAGGTGTCAGTGCTATTATCCTTTTTTGTGTAATTTAGATGACAATTTATCCAACGCACCCTGTAGCTACATTTTGCTTTCCAGTGAAAATCTTCTTTAAGCAATTCTACTCTTTTGCTATTTACCGCAAATCAAATTAGAGCATATTTCAACAAAACTGGAGTAAAAAAGCAGATATTTTATAATCAGCATTACAGCAATAAAAAAATCAAAATAAATATGAGTTTGTCTTATTGATATCATTTCAGTTTACAATTTAAAAGTTATAATATCTAAAAATTATAATTACTGCTACATAGAAATGTTTAAGATTTAAACATTCTGAACTAAAATCAAACGTTATCTTGAGGAGGTAGTGCTGTCCCGGGTCATGAGGGTGGCTGCTAGAAGACCCTATGTCTATGAACAGGACTCTTACACAAGTAAGAGAATCTAGTCATGACCGTCAGGCAATTTCTGCAACCACATCATTCCATACATCTGACCATCTAGCTCACCAGACTGCAACTCTCTTGGTTATTATGTGTAGGGTGCTGTTGAATGAGAAACCAACAAAACTCCTTGTACCAACAAAAATGAACTGAAAGCAAGGATTATGATAAAATTCACCAACTTAAACAAGGAGGCCATCCAGAAGAGATGCAGGAGATTCCAAAATCATCTTGTGACTATGGTTGAAGGCAATGGCGATTATACTGAATAAATTTACTCTTTCGTATTCCAAGATAATTTGTGTCATTTTAGTAAATATATATGCTAAAATAAGATGTCAGTGTTATTCTTTTTTTTGTGTAATTTAGATGACAATTTATCGATCGCACCCTGTATGTGCGTGTGGAAATAGTAATGGTACATCATTATTATTTGAACAAATAAATATATATTAAATTTTTTTAAAAATAATTATTATCACTATTCTTTGACTATGTTATTTTAAATACTGCTGTGGCGAAATCTTCATTTCTGTTGTGGCCTGTTTAGGGACCGGAAGTATGACACGGAAAGAAGAAAATAGGTTCAATAGTGTATTAGAATAACAAAACATAGATATATTTTTTCACCCCGAGCAAGGCGGGAATACCACTGATGTGCAGGGGGCTATCTAAAAGTAAAAAAAATTAGTTAGGAAGAGAGTAAAGAGAAAGACGAACCAGCTAAGGATGGGAATACAGGTGTGATGACAGTTGCAAAGTTGGAAAGGAGCAGATATACAGGGTGGTGTAGAAAGAACTAGGGTCAAGTGGTTAAGAGATTGGTATTGACATTGCATTTAAATTTCTGGAGGTTGTAATCATCAGGAAAGCAAGAATATGGAAGCGAGTTCCACAGGCGGGAAGTGCGAGAAAAGAAGCTGCAGGAGTAGAATTGTCGTCTGCATTCGATTGATCTAACTGTGAATGGGTGGGACCCAGTTGCCAGTCTGGTTGCACGAGTAAACACCTGTTGCAGGGGCACCAGTGACTTAAGTTCGTTGGAGCAGAAGCCATGAAAATATTTATAGAACAGACAGATTGAAGTCACATCCCGTCGGTGGGAAAGTGGCTGGAGTTGTGCCGTCGAGTCGGTACCTATCACATCACTGATTCTCCTTTGGAGCACTGATTCACCTTTACAATGATAATTGTTAGTAATCAGCAAAATAGAAGTGTGAGTCCGAACGGTATAGTTACAATGCGTCTCGACAGTCTCTAGACTGTCACTTGACTGTCTCACAGCTACGTCTTCGGAAGTCACTCAGGTGTGTTTATACACACCTGAGTGACTTCCATTCTATTGTAGAATAGAAAAATCCATTCTACAATAGAATAGAGAAATATAACAAATATTTTGTTTCAATATTCATTTTTTGAAAGCATTTTTTATTTTTTTATTTAACTTTCAATTTTTTTTATTGAATATTAGTCATTTTTTTTATATATAATGTAGACACTGAGGGCTCAAAGTAAAACATTCGACTGCACCAATATAGATATATTTTGGATTTCAATATCTCACATTAACTAAAAAGCTTTATCATTTTTATTGAAATCTACTGCTTTTTAAACTTAATATCATGAAAATAAGAAGTAAGAAAGACTATGCCTAACTGAATAAGAAAGGAGGCACTGCTTGTCGCACATTCGACCAAACATTGAAGAAATCGTGATAAAACACCAAGCACAGGTTTCACACTAAATAAGCAGCACAAACAGCCAAATGGAAACATTAAAATAAGGTAAGATCCTATTTGTGTATTTGTTTTTACATCTATGGTTTTATTTCATAACAGTTAAAAGTATAGCCTTTAAAAATGTTAGGTGAGCCGTGATCTTTTCCTTCGCATCTGGGTGTGCCGTTGCTTAAAAAGGTTGAGCAACGTTGCTCTAATTTGTCCGTTTTTACTATTTTATTTTTTGTTGTATTTACAAATCATAGTCGTTTGTATGATTATTAATACGAGTATCATTTAATAAATAAGGTGAATTTTTTTTCTAATACAGATAGAAGCTTACTTTTTTTTCAACGTAATCTCCCAGCAGTGTCACATACTTTTTCTATCTGTGCACAAGCTTCCGTATTCCCTTAGCGTAAAAATGTTTGGACTGATGGCTCAGCCAATCGCTCACAACACTTTTAACTTCATCGTTACTTTCAAACTTCGTGCCTCTCGGGAACGCTTTCAAGGGACCAAACAGGTGAAAGTCTGAAGGGGCAAAGTCTGGGCTGTAAGAGGGATGAGGGAACAGTTTCTAGCCCAGTTCGTTGATGGCCTGCACCTTTTGGCATCTTTGGCACCCACCTATAGCTGACCTTTGAGTAGGCAAGGTCATCATGGACAAGTTTGTGTGCTGTCTCAACAGATAGGCTCAAAGTCCTTGCAATGTCACCCTTCTGCCAGACTGAATGAGGTCATTGACTGATTCGATCACCTCAGGAGACTTCACTTCTGTAGGCCTCCAAGACCTGTCTTCATCCTCAACAATGCTCAGTCCTTCTTTAAACAATTTAGCCCACTTGTAGACATTTTTTTGCTGAAACATGTGGTACCATACAGAGTTGACATTTTCCTATGAATTTC
The DNA here is from genome assembly GCA_037127315.1 of Ascarosepion bandense. NCBI lineage: Eukaryota > Metazoa > Mollusca > Cephalopoda > Sepiida > Sepiidae > Ascarosepion > Ascarosepion bandense. The sequence continues at coordinate 2,393,432 of JBBBDQ010000273.1, read as the reverse complement.
AACCGGTTTGCACCCTTCAGCGAGTAAAGAATTGATAATTGAGCTCTGTTCAATCCTGAATCATGCTTTATAAAGTGAATTTTTTGGTATAAGGACATCTACGATGGTCATTCAATAAATAAGGTAAATTTTTGGTATAAGGACATCTACGAGGGTCATTCAATAAATAAGGTAAATTTTTCGTTATAAGGACATCTACGAGGATCATTCAATAAATAGAGTGAATTTTTTGGTATAAGGACATCTACGAGGGTCATTCAATAAATAAAGTGAATTTTTTGGTATAAGGACATCTACGAGGGTCATTCAATAAATAAGGTAAATTTTTTGGTATAAGGACATCTACGAGGGTCATTCAATAAATAAGATGAATTTTTTTTTATAAGGACATCTACGAGGGTCATTCAATAAATAAGGTGAATTTTTCGGTATAAGGACTTCTACGAGGGTCATTCAATAAATAAGGTGAATTTTTTTTTATAAGGATATCTACGAGGATCATTCAATAAATCAGGTGAATTTTTTGATATGAGGACATCTACAAGGGTCATTCAATAAATAAGGTGAATTTTTCTTTGTTAATCTGAATGTTTTTTTCAATCTGCAAAAAATAATTAAATCCCTTTGAATAGGAAGTAAAGGAAAAAGTTAAAGAAAAGTAAGCTTCTATCTGTATTAGAAATCCTTTTACTGAAAAATTCACCTTATTTATTGAATGACCCTCGTAGATGTCCTTATACCGAAAAATTCACCTTATTTAGTGAATAACCCTCGTAGATGTCCTTATACCGAAAAATTCACCTTATTCATTAAATGACCCTCGTAGATGTCCTTATACCGAAAAATTCACCTTATTTATTGAATGACCCTCGTAGATAGCCTTATACCGAAAAGTTCACCTTATTTATTGAATGATCCTCGTAGATGTACTCATACCAAAAAATTCACCTTATTTATTGAATGACCCTCGTAGATGTCCTTATGCCAAAAAATTCACCTTATTTATTGAATGACCCTCGTAGATGTCCTTATACCAAAAAATTCACCCTATTTATTGAATGATCCTCGTAGATGTCCTTATAACGAAAAATTTACCTTATTTATTGAATGACCCTCGTAGATGTCCTTATACCAAAAATTTACCTTATTTATTGAATGACCATCGTAGATGTCCTTATACCAAAAAATTCACTTTATTTATTGAATGACTCTTGTAGATGTCCTTATACCAAAAAATTCACCTTATTTATTGAATGACTCTTGTAGATGTCCTTATAACGAAAAATTCACCTTATTTATTGAATGACCCTCGTAGATGTCCTTATACCAAAAATTTACCTCATTTATTGAATGACCCTCGTAGAAGTCCTTATAACGAAAAATTCACCTTATTTATTGAATGACCCTTGTAGATGTCCTCATATCAAAAAATTCACCTGATTTATTGAATGATCCTCGTAGATATCCTTATAAAAAAAAATTCACCTTATTTATTGAATGACCCTCGTAGAAGTCCTTATACCGAAAAATTCACCTTATTTATTGAATGACCCTCGTAGATGTCCTTATAAAAAAAAATTCATCTTATTTATTGAATGACCCTCGTAGATGTCCTTATACCAAAAAATTTACCTTATTTATTGAATGACCCTCGTAGATGTCCTTATACCAAAAAATTCACTTTATTTATTGAATGACCCTCGTAGATGTCCTTATACCAAAAAATTCACTCTATTTATTGAATGATCCTCGTAGATGTCCTTATAACGAAAAATTTACCTTATTTATTGAATGACCCTCGTAGATGTCCTTATACCAAAAATTTACCTTATTTATTGAATGACCATCGTAGATGTCCTTATACCAAAAAATTCACTTTATTTATTGAATGACTCTTGTAGATGTCCTTATACCAAAAAATTCACCTTATTTATTGAATGACTCTTGTAGATGTCCTTATAACGAAAAATTCAACCTATTTATTGAATGACCCTCGTAGATGTCTTTATACCGAAAAAATCACCTTATTTATTGAATGACCCTCGTAGATGTCCTTATACCGAAAAATTCACCTTATTTATTGAATGACCCTCGTAGATGTCCTTATAAAAAAAAATTCATCTTATTTATTGAATGACCCTCGTAGATGTCCTTATACCAAAAAATTTACCTTATTTATTGAATGACCCTCGTAGATGTCCTTATACCGAAAAATTCATCTTATTTATTGAATGACCCTCGTAGATGTCTTCGTACCAAAAAATTCAACTTATTTATTGAATGACCCTCGTAGATGTCCTTATACCAAAAAATTCACCTTATTTATTGAATGACCCTCGTAGATGTCCTTATACCAAAAAATCCACCTTATTTATTGAATGACCCTCGTAGAAGTCCTTATAACGAAAAATTCACCTTATTTATTGAATGACCCTCGTAGATGTCCTCATACCAAAAAATTCAACTTATTTATTGAATGACCCTCGTAGATTATTTTCCCGCCCAATCATACTAATTTTGTATACATTCCCAACTAACTTGGTAATTTCACATGTAAAAAATTAATATTCTCATTTTTATGAGTTTTGCCTAAATTAGCTCTTTATTTTTCCGTTGAATATTACGTACATTGAGGACCCAAAATACTTATAGATTTGTTCTGAAAAAGAATAGGGTGTTCCTTGTCTTCCACATGAGCGACCATGTCTCTCCACAATTTCCTATCCTATGTAGCACTTAGTAATTTTTTATCTTTTTACTATATTTCCTAATTCCTGCTCTGCTATTCATTTGTACAATCACCTTAGCTGTACTGCCTTCCTCTGTCCTTCTTGCCTCCAATATATGCTCTGAAAGTTAAATTCTCCAAGCCCTTATTCATCATTATGTGCAAAAATGACTTCAAAATTCTGTCTCTGTCTCTGTCTCTCTGTCTCTGCCTCTCTCTCTCTCTCTCTCTCTCTCTCTCTCTCTCTCTCTCTCTCTCTTATGCTAAGTAATGTATGCAATGAATATGTAATGAATATGCATACACCTTGTTTCCCCCTTACAGTAATGTGATTGGATGGTCTCAGCCATAAATACAGAAGAGGGAGGGGACGCATAGAAGTCTACGTCCATAAGTCTTCGATTAAAGGTCTACGTCCATATGTCTATCGCTAGAGGTCTACAGGTCTTCAACTAGAGATCTACGTATAGAGGTCTACGTCTATAGGTCTACGACTTATGACTTCTCCTACGTCTCATACGATACTGCACACGATGAATACCGTCCATTATGTCAACATGGTAGAGCGTTCTATCCGGTTACATTTGCCAAAACAGCTTGCTACCGCGAATGATATATATATATATATATATATATATATATATATATATATATATATATATATCCTAATGATATACATATCACTAAGTAATTTCTTTTTGGTTTTCATTTTCTCTAAAACTTCCTTGTTACTCACACGTTCAGTCTATGGTCTCTTCAGCGGTCTTCTGTAAAACCACATTCATGATGCTTCAAGTTTTTAAATCTGTGATGAGATTATCCAACATTCACTTACAGGAAGATCAATAATACTGTTGTGGAGTAGTTTTCGCACTGAAAGTTATAATTGTGCTATGCCGGTTGCTAATCGACTTAACGCACCCAAAATGTTAGGAACTTGGTAATCTTCCACTGAAGCTGACTCCTTAGTATTCGGCAACTGATATAATTCTACTCAACTCCAATAGAACTCTAAAGTACTCCCATGAAATTCCCAAGAACTTCCTGTTAACTATTATTAATATAGGAGGGAGTGTCCATTATCTGAGGAATAGGTGTGGTTCCCCATAACAAATACATTACATTTCAGTACTATTTTTTTGTTTCTTACAAAATTTTCGTATTTCTTAATATTGACTTAGGGGAGGGCATATTTCGCTATCCTAATGTGACTTCAGATTTCGTAGCCACATTTTTCATTCTCCGTTAAAACACTTATCAGTTGTTTAAATTGTTGATTTTGGTATCTCTCAATCTCTCAATCTGGAGTTCGCATTTTGGGTTATAAATCTTGCTGAGAACCATACATGCTGTCTTGCAATTGATGCTCAGTCCCGTCTTCTTGCCTTCATTCATTTCCTGCAATAGGAGTTCAACATTGTTTTCTTTATGTATCTGCTATTTAATGTTAAGATTGTAACCGTCAATAATGAATTCCAGTTCAATTTCTAATTCTCTCAAAATTACATCCACGTAAAAGCAATCCCTGTTGCACAGGGAATAATGTGCTAGATTTCTAATGCAGAGGCAGGCATATACGTTGTGGTGGGGATGTACGTTGTGATGCAGTAGATATTGGTTTAGAACGAGAAATCGGGGAGCTGAGTTCGAATTCCAGTTGAATTCCTTTCATTCACCTACGCGCAAATATCTTTGGGAAGGTATTAATCTGTCTCTTCACTCTATTTATGGGCTAAATAACAGAACATACTCTATAGCCTTAGCTGGCAACCTACTGCAGGATAATCTTCTGCCCAGTCAGTCATGTCGCTTTCGAGACATGATCGCCTAATTGCGTATCACGTATGACACTTAACCTACTGACTGACTGAAATGGTGAATAGGTGTAGCGAGAAGACGCTACATTGTCTTATGCCCCTTTATATTTTTTGCATACTTACTGAATTAATTTTCTATCGGTTATGGTCAGGCGCCAATGCTGTTCACCTCAGTGTTCTCGACAGGCTCCAAATGAGAATCAGTAATGTGATAGGTACTGACTTGGCGGCTCGACTGCAGCCACTTCCCCACCGACGAAATGTGGCCTCCCTTTGTCTGTTCTATAAATACTTTCATGGCTTCTGCTCGGACAAACTTAAGTCAATGGTGCCTCCTCAACAGGTGTTTACTCGTGCAACCAGATTGGCAAATGGGTCCCACCCATTCACAGTTAGGTTAGCCAAATGCAGACGACAATTCTACTCCTCCAGCTTCTTCTCTCGCACTTCCCGCCTGTGGAACTCTCTCCCATATTCTTGCTTTCCTGGTGGCTACAACCTCCAAGAATTTAAATGCAATGTCAATACTCATCTATTAGCCACTGGATTCTAGCTCTCTCCCAACCCCGTATATCCTTCCCTTTCCCTCCACCTATGTAACTGTCATCACACCTGCATTCTCGTCTTTCTATTGCTCGTTTTTAACTGGTCTGTACTCCTCACTCTCTTCTAATTAATCTTTTTACAGTTAGGTAGCACCCCGCACATCAGTGTCATTTCCGCCTTGCTCGGGGTGAAATGATTAAAAAAAAAAAATACAGGCGGTTTGCTCCCAGTATAAATTCTTCAAATATTTTCAGATCCAGAGCCGTCTTAAAGCGTGGGCTCGATGACACTTGCCTAGTGTCCGTCGAGCATAAGAGCTCATGCTAATCAGTGTATGTTAAATGATGTGTTACAGAAGTTCTTTTTAGGAAATACTAAAGATAGAAATTACTACAACAAACCATGCGTATTGCAAATGACGAAGATATAATAAATTATAAATAATAGAACGATCCATTTCATTTCAGTTGGTTCTCGAATAAAAAAGAAAATGAGTGAATGTCACCTTTGACATAGAAAACACAGAAAGCGGCGAGCAATTTCTTGAAAGAGGTCGTCAACCTATAAAAATGGAAGGGCTAGTTCGTCTCACTAGTTCACTTGCATGTAATTTCGTTATCAATTAAAATATCACAGAACTGACCCTGACTCCCGATTATCAGTCTTCGCACAGTCCTAGCACAGACTCGCCGGTAAAACTCTCATTTCTCATGAAACAGCAGAAATAACATCAGTTCTATTGTACTATTAATAGCAATGACATGATTATATATATATATTCCCAATCTCTTTTGCTGTATCTCATCAAGATTCCAATGAAGACATTAAAATATTATGTTACAATAAATACTGTCAAGTTTCTAATAATATATTACAATACTTAATAATATTAATTTTACTGTTAATAATAAGATGAGTTAAATAACATTTTTATGTAGTATTAATTGTTAATAAAAAATTATGTCTCAGTAAGTATTATTAAGTTGTTAATTACTTTAAAATTGTTTGATGCCTTTAGCTCATATTTTTTTCCTTCTTTACGTAGCCCCCTGCACACCAGTGGCCTTACCGCCTTGCTCAGGGTGATATGATAAAAAAAATGTATAAAACAGTTTTCCTTTTTCCATAATTATTTAATGATCTATAATAGTTTGTACTTATCTCAATGGAAAAATTCTTTGATGGTATATCTTCCAGTTTTAACTTTCTTTCTTTCATTTTATTCTTTTTCATTGTCCTTCATTCATTTCTTTGGCGATATCGTCTTTAATTAATTAATCTAATTAATTAATTTAATTCGTTGTAATGGTTTATTCTTATGCTACATTTATAGATCTCTCTTTGTTTTTCATTTGCTCAGGCAATCACGTTTCTGTTTATCACGGTTGTTCTATAAATATTCTATATAGATATTTTCTTTTAAGTGTTCTTTTCTAGTTTTCAATATGGTTTGTTTTGCTTTTTTCAATATAGGCATTCCCTTCCTCTTTAACCACTTTTAACATTTTGTTTTCTGAAGCATCAACAATTCTTTCCAATAAAAAAAAACTTCTATGCTACAATTTCCGCTTTCTTGAGATCCAATATATCAACATTCCCCTCCTTTTTTTGGAAATTTCAGTTATTATCTTCAACTTGTTTTGCTGGTCAGATGCTTCAATAATTCTCAATAATTCCAGTGTTATACATTGTAAATACAATCTATTGACATCACCCATTTTTCATGAAAAAATATCAGTTAGTATTTTTTTCTGACCAGACGCAGTAGGTTCATCTCAACTGGTTCAGTAAAATATATAATAAATATAGTCTATTGACATCACCCCTTTTTCATGAAAAAATATCAGTTAGTATTTTCTTCTGACCAGATGCTGTAGGTTCATCTCAACTGGTTCAGTACCATATATGATAAATACAATCTATTGACATCACCCCTTTTTCATGAAAAAATATCAGTTAGTGTTTTTTCTGACCAGACGCTGTAGGTTCATCTCAACTGGTTCAGTACCATATATAATAAATACAATCTATTGACATCACCCCTTTTTCATGAAAAAATATCAGTTAGTGTTTTTTCTGACCAGATGCTGTAGGTTCATCTCAACTGGTTCAGTACCATATATAATGAATACAATCTATTGACATCACCCCTTTTTCATGAAAAAATATCAGTTAGTATTTTCTTCTGACCAGATGCTGTAGGTTCATCTCAACTGGTTCAGTACCATATATGATAAATACAATCTATTGACATCACCCCTTTTTCATGAAAAAATATCAGTTAGTGTTTTTTCTGACCAGATGCTGTAGGTTCATCTCAACTGGTTCAGTACCATATATAATAAATACAATCTATTGACATCACCCTTTTTTCATGAAAAAATATCAGTTAATTTTTTTTCTAACCAGATGCTGTAGGTTCATCTCAACTGGTTCAGTACCATATATAATAAATACAATCTATTCATGGAAAATATCAGTTAGTATATTTTTCTTAAACAGATGCTTCAGATTCTTTTCATTGATTTCAGTGCCATATCTTATACATATAAACTATTAATTTCACCCTTTTTCATGGTAAATATCAGTGAGGATTTTCTTTCCTGATCAGATGCTTCAGGTCGTTGTCAGTGATTTCAATACTATACATTATAAATACAATATATTAGCATCACACCTTTTTCATGGAAAATATCAGCTAGAATCTTTTTTCCTGACAAGATGCTTCAGGTTCTTGTCAGTGATTTCAGTGCCAAGCATTATATATACAATCTGTTAACATCATCCCTTTTTCACGGAAAATATCAGTTAGAATCTTTTTCTTGACAAGACGTTTCAGGTTTATCTCAATGATTTCAGTGCCATGTATTATAAATACAATATATTAACATCACCCCTTTTTCATGGAAAATAACTGTTAAAATCTTCTTTCCTGACAGCATGCTTCAGGTTCTTAATGATTTCAGTGCCATGCATCATAAATGCAATCTATTAACATCATCCCTTTTTCACGGAAAATATCAGTTAGAATCTTTTTCTTAACAAGATGTTTCAGGTTCTTCTCAATGATTTTAGTACCATACATTATAAATACAATCTATTAACATCATTATTAAGAATCTCGAGATATATAACACGAGAACCATGTCAGTTTTAGCGAAAATCTTCAATGCACAGAGAAATGATAAGCTTATAAATTTGTAAGACAGATTCTGACGAGATAGATTGTCTGGCAAATCTTATGAACTAACTTTCCTAGCAGCAAACATCAGAATTGATTTAATATAATCACCCCCTTAATGTTAATGAAAAACGGGAAACTAAGTAAGCAGAATAAAGTTCACTTATTTTGTCATATTTTTAACATATATATTTGCATTTGATGTCCTTTCCATATCTATAAGAAGGTAATTTTTCTGGTGTCTTTGATCAAAGTAATTGGCATGTTAGTTTTTATATATGTCAGTATGAATCTTTAAGTCCCAAAGAATATTGATTAATGAACGACTGTAACGGATTACAAGTTCATAAAATGCTCATACAACAGTCAGTATGTACCGAACTATAATAATGAGATATTATTATTATTATTATTATTATTATTATTATTATTATTATTATTATTATTATTATGTTGTTGTTGTTGTTGTTGTCATTTTTCATCATAATTCGATTTCTGCTATGGTCACACTACCTACCAAGTCTGCGGGAGAGACCTAAGGCAGTTCCTGGTGTGCTGTTATAGCTCCATTTCATGTTTTTCTATCATCCCTAGCGTTACATAGACAAAGTTCTCCTTAATGTGAGGGCTGTACTTAATAAGACAATTTTTTGTATATCTCTTAAGCTGGGGTTTCCAGGGATTCTTTCAATGTGTTGTTTTGTTCATTGGGAGTCTGTTCCATAGAGCTGACGTTTACGGAAAGAAGCTGTATAATTGGAACTTACTTAACACCAATAGAATACGGAGGTAATGTGGGTGATTTGATATTATGTAAGTGGCTTCTCTAGAAAAAATAGTTTTGTTGGTAATAAACGCGCCATAATGAATGAAACGTAGCGCGAATGGAATGCAACAGAAACATGATGGTTATCGTGCTCTCGTCTAGAACTATTTCGTTAGTTGATTCAGTGTAACCCTGATATAAGAGTTGTCGGGACCGGATAAAAAGTGCTCTTATATCCGGGGTTTCTCTTATACCCGGGTTGGTCTATTTTATATACATTACCATAGGCTCTAATTTGGGACCAGAGAAATATCTCTTATATCCGGGTTTCACTTATATCCGGGTTATACTGAAACGAATTAAACAAACAGTTTAGTATAAATCTTTTGAAACTCATCCGTCATTCTCTTCATTCCCTCTGGACAGGAAGTTAGTCATTTGAATAAGTTATTATCTTCATGCGTTTTAAGGAACGAAATGTCGGTGAATTCTGGTTATTATTATTATTATTTTTTTTTTTTAGAATGTTCACCCAAACATATTTCGTCGAAATTACAGTCGTTCGAAATAAAACCTCAATGACCTGTGAAGAATTCTCATAACTTATTAGTACCGTTGTTTTGATATCATTTAGATTAACTTCTCCGCTCCATCTCGTGCCTTAGGGACAAAACATTTTACTAAGCACATGAGCTGTTCCAAGCAGTATTGTCGCCTGCGCACTCTCTATGCTATAAATGCAACTTCTACTCCATCAGCTTCTTTTCTCGCACTTCCCGCCTGTGGAATTCCCTTCCGTATACTTACTTCCCTGACAGCTACAATTTCCGAGAATTTAAATGTAAAGTCAATAGTCCTCTCCTATCTCACTAAATTGCATCCTCTCTCTCATGCTTCTTTCTCCGTCCACTCCACTCTCATCAGTATTCTCATCTTTCCTTTACCCACTTCCTGACACCCCCATACCTGTCATTCATTTTCATAACTTTCCTCCTATGTAACCCCCTACAAAACAATGGCAGTAAAATGCCTTGTTTGGGACAATACAATTATAAATATTCCAATGTAAAGTCAATAGTCACCTCCTATCTCCCTAACCTGTATCCTCTCTCTCTCTCTCTCTCTCTCTCTCTCTCTCTCATGCTCCCTTCTCCGTCCACTTTACTCTCATCAGTATTCTCATCCTTCTCTTACTCACTTCCTGACACCCCCTGTATTCTGCCACTCTTTCTCATAACTTTCCTCCTATGTAACTCCCTGCAAAACAGTGGCAGTAAAATACCTTGCTTGGGGTGATATGATTATATAAACATAATGTCTCTTTAAGGCGTCTTGCAACGCAAAGAGATTCTGCTTCTGCAACGGAGAAGATTGCGCTGCCATCAAATTTTGGCGACATTCTCGCTGACAGAACGACGGTCTTTTTTCACGCTGATAAAATGACGATTGTAACACGTATGCATAAATAAAGATATACAATGTTTTCTTTATTCTCTTCTTGGAGGCATTGTTGGTCAAGTGGTGTAGAAAGTGGGTGGTGGTGGGCTTGGAAGGAGCAGCACACACGCATATGAGGGAGCTCGTCCGATGTCTCTCCTTGTGTCACTCTTGGTCTGTCTTCCGACCTTAATCACTGCCCGACTTCTACTTCCAAATCAAGTATCTTCCGTTTAGCCAAATTTTGTTTTAACTCGTCATGTTTCAGGCACATTGTCTATGAAACAATTTCGAGGTTTACATTGTCCGACCTTGACTACGCTGGTTATCAAAACACAAAACACAATTACATTTCTTCAATGCAATAATATTCATTTTACTATAAATACATTTCTGTCTCTACATCTCATGATCTGGAAAATGTTGATCATCACCCGACATCAGCATTTTTTAATTTTCGAAAAAAATATTTATTTTCAAAACATTATTTATTTTCTTTTGTCATTCAGCTTGCATTTTTGCTGGTTCATAAAAATACACTTCTGCTCAAAATTACGCACCAGATCAGATAATATATAATACATTCACAGAAAGAATAACAGGCGGTGCTGATTAGTACAATAGTACTACCATTTCTAGGTACGCCTATATTTCTGCCTATTCGTCAATCGCGATGTTCTAATCTCAAAATACCGCAACAACTATCAGGATCCATTCATAACTTCTATTCAATGAAATTTCAAGAAGTTGAACTTTATAGGCAAAATTAGTTATTTTTTTACTTAAACACATTGGGGAATGTAAAACATCAATTATTTTTTTCAACTATTTGACCCTTTTTCTAAAAATCTACTCCCAATAATAATATAAACAAAGCAATTAAAGTATGACATTATTTAATAAGATAATTTTTAGTTGCTTTAATAAATAATATAAATGAAAGACACTATAGTCTGAAGAAATTCTTTTTTAATTAATAATGAAATTTGAAAAGAATTATTTTCATTTTTTTAATCATAATAATTTATGAAGTTACAAAAATATTGTTAAAATACTTCAAACACTTCTTGCGTTCGGCTATTAAATTATTAAGTGAAGACTATATTTACTAATTGAAAATTGAAAAGTTTAATACAAATCGTCGAGCCATCGAATTTTAAAATTTTTAATTTTTTGTGTGTGTATTTGAATTTTTATATGGTAATTTCAGTATGTACATTAGAAAGTTATGTGTTTTACGGTTTCTTTCCCCTACAGAAAAAAAATTAGACAATTAGCTGATTAGCATAGACAATTAGCTTATCTCGCATCTGGCTGTCATTACATGTAAAATCGTACTAGAATGGTCGGGAAGATCAACATTCCGTGATAAGAAATAGTTTTAGTCTAAATTTCATGCTGTAAATAAGTAATACTTGTTTAAATCAGATAAATTTAACTTTAATTTTGCTAATTTTGCAAAAATAACGTGTCACAGATGTATATTTCATATTTTAAATGTTTTTAAAACCGAGAATTAACTTTTGTGTTGATAGCGCAGATATGACCGAAAAATTAATTTAAATTTTTAAAAATCTCAAAATTTGAGATTCCAGTCAATATAATTTCTGTTTGAAATACACTTGAGTATTTTGCTTACTGAAAATAGTAAATTTAGTCATTTAGCTTTTAATTAAAATTAAAATGAAAGTTTCACGAACACTTTTTTTTTTTTAAGAATTCAATTTAAAAGTTAATTATCGAAAATGGAGGTAAAATGGAGTGGAGGTAACTAGTATAAATCTTGTCAACTGTATAACTCTCATCGACTGTATAAATCTTGCTTAAATGATGATAGTGATGATGATAACAGCAATATCATCAATAATGAATTTTGTTATTGGAAATTGATAATATTTCAAAACATCCATTTTTATATGTTACGTTATCATAATGTCCATGCATATTGTATCGTAGTATTAATATTAATTTAATTTATCAAACTTCACACTGGCTTTAATAAAATTGAAAACTAAAAACGAGTATTAAAAGTGGATATAAATTTATTATTGATAAAAATATTGTTTAAATTGTTAATCCTTTTGTTTTTTCTGTACTATTACCAACATTATTATTACTACTACTATCATCATCATCAACATCATCATCATTATTACTACTTCTGCTATTATCATAATCATTATTACTACTACTACCATCATCATCATCATCACTATTATTACTATCATCATCATTCTTATCATAATTATTACTACTGCTAATATCATTATTATTACTACAACTACTATCATCATCATCATCGCTATTATTACTATCATCATCATTATTACTACTACTACTATCATCATCATCATCATCATCAATATTATTATTACTCAGTTAAATGCGATACGTGATACACGCTTTGGGTGATCATGTCACTTTAGAGTCATGACTGACTCAGCAGAAGATTATCCTGCAGTAGGTTACCATTGCTTTCTGCTGTAGACTGGTTGGTAGCCAAGGCTATAGAACCTAATCTGTTCTATTATTTAACCCATTATGGGAGGGAAGAGATGGATTAATACCTTTCCCAAAGGTATTTTTGCGTAAGTGAATGCAAGGCTCTCCGATTTGTCATTCCGCGTCGATATCCACCGCACCACAATGCACATTCATTACTACTACTACTACTACTACTACTACTACTACTACTACTACTATTATTGTTGTTGTTGTTGTTGTTGTATACGCATTATCTTCCGTGTCTCAATTTGAGATCAATGGCCAGAAATGGCGTCATATTTTCCATTGAGTACTTTTATAAAAATAAAAGTAAAAATAAAAGTAAAAATAAAAATAAAAATATAATAACCTAAGATCTCGCACATTTTATATAAATAAAGTTCATCGTAATGTGTGATCTGTACTTGTGAAAACTTTTTTTTTAACATTTTTTTCGGACATGGGTTAATAGTACTCCCTTTAATAGGTGTACTGAAACATATTCCTATTAAACCGAGGCTTCTAACCACAAATATTTTTTAGATATCCACTTCGTGGTTCTTGTATTTTGATAAACTTTCAACGATATTCAAAGATACATTACGGTCTGTAGGAACAGACATGTCAGTAAAAAAATACTTTCTGTTCTTGCGGTCTTTGATCAAGATGTCTGGGTGATTAGTTTTGACTGTTCTGTCTGTGTGTGTACCATAAATTTGTTGTAGGTTCTATCAGGTTTGGGTGTTGTTCAGATCGGTTTCTTGCAGTTTCATCCCTGTTAAAACTTTCCAGTGCAGATATTGGACCACTCTGTCATACAGGGTTTTATATTTCATTGATGCTAACAGCGTGAAACCTGATACAAGATGATCAATTGTTTCTGGATATTTATCACAGAAACTGTATTTCGGGTTAAGATAATGTTTTGGGTTTTGTGCTTGGTAGATAATAAATATCAGGAAGAGACAAATGAGGTTCCTGGGTCACGTAATGAGGAAGAAAGACCTGGAGAACTTGATACTCACAGGTTGGCTAAATGGAAGGAGAGACAGGGGAAAGCAGTGCGAGACGTACTTGATAGGTCTGAGCAAATGGTTGACGAAGCGGGGCTTAGAAGGGGTACCAAGAGAAAAATTACTGAGAGCGACAAGAAACAGAGCCAAATGGAAGGCTATGATCGCCTACGTCCTGAAGGAACACGGCATATGATAAAGAAGTTTCTAGTTAGCAAGCATTGTTCCTAAACATCGTATTTTGGCTTTAATTTCAGGTGAAAATAAATACAATACTTTTCCAACATTTGGACATTTTTTTTTATTATGTTGTTTCTAAGCTTTCGGCTCACATGAGTCATCTTCATAGAGGCTACATTGAAATTTAATGGCGTTTAGAACGGCTCATAATTAAACATAATAGGCATTCATTGTCTCTTATATTTAACAGTATATGGTTAATATATATATATATATATATATATATATATATATATATATATATATAAAATTTGTAAACGATTTATTACGCGTCCTAAGTTTCTACAATGTGGTGTCTTTCTTCAGGCGACTTGCAATAACTAATTTTACCGTTTTTTTTTTTTTAAACAACGTCTCGCGTAACTGGAATTTTTTGGAACGCTCACGTAACGGGGGATTTTTGAATGCGCAATTTTTAAAATTAGAAGAAATTATAACGTTTTTATGTATGGTTGTATGAACCGAATAGGTATTTTATGGTATGGTTACACAGTCATAATGTCTGTTCTTTCATTCAGAAATTCATTTTTCTTTGGTACATTCTCTTTTTTTTGCGAACCCAGACGATGTCAATTTTTTCTTTTCTTATTTATTTGAATTTATTCTATCTTTTTCTTTTTCTTTTTCGTTTTCTTTTTCTTTCCCTTTATTTTTATTTTTATTTTTATTTTATTTTATTTTTTAATTTCTTTGCAATCTATTTAAAAAGGAAAAGTAGACTAATTTTTCTCCAGTTTCTGAAAGAATTTTTCTGTTGCTGAGGTGATGTGTTGTCCCCCGTGGGGATCTTCATATCGAAATGGCCATTCAACATCTTTGAATTAATCCTTTTTTAATATATATTTGCTCTGTAATATTTTATTACATGGAGCTCTCTTCCTGTATCATTTTTTAATATTAAAATAAAATTTTTAATATTAATTAGGATCGGGTTTTTTGGAATTTACCTTCCTGCTTTTTTCCCTTGGATTGAAGTATCTGAATTAAAATAATATATATATATATATATAACCGTAGTGAGGAGCTGTGTTACAGCGATTCTGAGGATGACTTTTTCTCTCTTTCTCTATCTATCTATCTATCTATCTATCTATCTATCTATCTATCTATCTATCTATCTATCTATCTATCGGTGTATGATACATCATACGCTAAAAGTATGCCTCCTTTTATCGAGCACCCATAGGTCAGAGGTAGAATTGCCGACTGAGGCTAATTCGGGTTTCAATCCTGGGTTAAAAGCAATCGGATGTCTAACCATGCTGATGAGCTGTGATACAGCGAAACAGATCTGTCTGCAAATGACTATATATATATATATATATATATATATATATATATATATATGCGTGTGGGTGTGTGTATGTGCGTGGCTGTGTTTTAGAGTAAATATTATATTTAATAGGCATGATATGGGCATATTGTATCGTAGTATTAATATTAATTTATTAAACTTCACACTGGCTTTAATAAAATTGAAAACTCAAAAAGAGTATTAAAAGTGGATATAAATTTATTATTCATAGAAATATTCTTTAAATTGTTAATCCCTTTGTTTTTTTCTGTACTATTACCATCGTTATTATTACTACTACTATCATCATCATCAACATCATCATTATTACTACTTCTACTATCATCATCATCATTATTACTACTACTACCATCATAGACCTTGTCTCTTATATTTATCAGTATATATTTAGAAAATTATCTGCTGCCTCGATACACTATATATATATATATATATATATATAGTAAGTTGAATGTATGGACTGAAATTTAGTAAAGAACTATAGTAAAGAACAGTCAGGAAAAGTGTTTTAATCTAACATGTTTCACTTTATTAAATATCTTTCGGGATTTGTTAAAAAGACACCGATTTTATTTTTAATTGTTAACTCCGTGATTTATTAGCAAACCTTTGAAGAAACTTAAAAGAGTAAAATATGTTAGCTTAAACACACTTTTCTTACTTATTCTTTTCTTATATTATTTTATATATATATATATATATATATATATATATGTAGAGAGAGAGAGAGAGTGAGAGAGATAGAGAAAGAGACAAAGAGCGATATATATATATATATAGAGAGAAAGACAGAAAGAGAAAGAGAGTGAGAGTGAGAGACAGAGACAGATATATATATATATATATAGAGAGAGAGAGAGAAAGACAGAGAGAGAAAGAGAGTGAGAGTAAGAGAGACATGATCATGATGACTCCTAGAATGGAGAAACACGTAATCAAACCAATTTGTATGAAAATACATTCCATTTGTCTAATTACTTTAAATAATTTGGTAACATGTTGAGGTTAACACTCAGAAACAGTATGATACAAACAGATTATATGTTGATTCAGATAAATCTTTTGATATACATTATTTTTAATATAGATTAATTTTTATTATAATTTATTTTTTAAAGATCAAGTAATCTCCCTTTATACGTAATAATATAATAATTTCATTCTCAACTCTATCTTTTTTATATGCAAACCCCATTTGTTTTACATACCAAATATCATGTTTTAAATTTTAAAAAATCTAATCCCAGTAATATATATATATATATATATATATATATATATATATATCCAAAATGAATTAAAACGAAGAAAATAATTGCAACGGTCAAAACATTAATTTAAAACAGTGCTCAATATAAAAATAGTGAAATATTAATAGTTTGTAGTCTGTTCTAAAGTAATAATATATATATATATATAGGGAGAGAGAGAGAGAGAGAGAGAGACAGACAGACAGACAGACAGATAGACAGACAGACAGACAGACAGAGAGACAGAGAGAGAGAGAGAGCTACAATCTCCAAGAATTTAAATGTAAATTCAATAGTCATCTCCTATCTCACTAACCTACATCCTCTTTTCTCTGTCCACTCCACTCTCATCAGTATTCTCATTCTTCTCTTACCCACTTCCTGACGCCCCCTATAACCTGTCACTCTTTCTCTTAACTTTCCACCTATGTAACACCCTGCAAAACAGTGGCAGTAAAATGCCTCGCTTGGGGCGATATGATTATACATACATATATATATATATTCTTATGATTATTATTATTATGTAAATATAAAGTAGGGAATCACTTTTATGTTACAATTAATATATAAATTGGACCCTCACTTTATGTACACGGTCATCCTTCTCTTGCCCACTTCCTGACACCCCCTATAACCTGTCACTCTTTCTCTTAACTTTCCACCTATGTAACACCCTGCAAAACAGTGGCAGTAAAATGCCTCGCTTGGGGCGATATGATTATATATATATATATATATATATATATATATATATATATATATATATTATTATATATATGATTATTATTATTATGTAAATATAAAGTAGGGAATCACTTTTATGTTACAATTAATATATAAATTGATCCCTCACTTTATGTACACGGTCCTCCTTCTCTTGCCCACTTACTGACGCCCCCTATCAATCTTTCTTATAACTTTCCTCCTATGTAACCCCCTGCAAAACAGGGGCAGTAAAAAGCCTTGCTTGAGGCGATATAATTATCTAAAAAAATATCCAAGTGAATAAAAACGAGGAAAATAATAGCAACTTTCAAGTCATTAATTTGAAACAGTGTACAATATAAATGTAAAATATAAAACTAGAGCTATGAATATTTATTATAAATTATACTTTAGAACATGTGCAAACTGCAATCTACTACAAAATTGTACATTTCGTTTCTGATCAGGTAAATGTTTATTACCCTCATTATTAACTACCTGATGATATATTCTTCTTTCCATGTCGAAACACGATGAATAATTTTGTAGCAGTTTATAGTGACTACCTGGTCTAAAGTATAATATATATATATATATATATATATATAACGTAGAAGACTTGGTATATAAGTCAGGTAAATTCCGATAGAGACGAACTCAAAGAACTCAATGTTAAATTTATTTATTTAATTTAACAGAGTAATACAATCTAGAAAAAATTTTGGATATTCTACAATTTCATGGGTAATACGTATTTCGCAGAACGAAAAAAGCTGCTCGTCAGACCCAAAAGATGCAACAGTTAATATTCAAAATAATCTTGATTACACACAGACACTTACTTTCCCATATCGAAAATAGACATTTGTAATGTTTTCAGCAATCATCGGGGCCTTATCACACCACACTAGCCTTATATATATATATATATATATATATATATATAT
>JBBBDQ010000273.1:2345000-2370000 GCA_037127315.1 Ascarosepion bandense | reverse complement strand
AATAATAAAGAATAGTATGAAATACATAATTTTTTAAAACACTGGAGGTGGCCTAATAATTATGACCGATAGTGTGTATATATATATATATATATATATATATATATATATGTCAATCTCATGTCCATATATATATATATATATATATATATATATATATATACACTATCGGTCATAATTATTAGGCAACCTCCAGTGTTTTAAAAAATATATTTATATCTATATATATATATATGTATAGAGTTTTCCCCTCTTATCAGCAATATCAGAAATATAACTTGAGAATATATATATATATATATATATATATATATATATATATATATAATTAATCTCAAGTTATATTTCTGATAAGAGGGGAAAACTATACTGAGCTAAATAGAATAATGAAAATGAAAAATAAATGAAATAATACAATAAAAAATTCTAAACACATCAAGTCTATCACATCTAGCTGTGCTTTAGCGACTCGTATACAAGTGACAATAGTATTTACGCACACGCATGCACACACATACGCTCACGCACACTCTTACACACATGTATACGTATTTATAAAATATCCAACCAAATTCCGAATTATACAATATATTTATACAGTTATACGTTGTGTTGCAGTGGATATCGGCTCTGAACGAGAAATCGGAGAGCCGAGCTCGAATTCCAGTTGAATTCCTGGCATTCATATACGCGCAAATGCCCTTGGGAAAATGTATTAGTCTTTCCCCTCCGGTTATGGGCTAAATAATAGGACAGATCGTGTTCTATAGCCTATATATGAAACCACCATATTATACTATATATATATATAACCACTATATAAAGATATATATACATATATTATTTTCCAGACAGCACTTTCCATGCCGTAGTGGGATCCGTGTTTACTTCCTCTTCCTTTTGGGAGGAATCGTCGCATTGTTGTATTTGGCATTATTTATACTCACATTATGGTTATAAAACCTCCTTTTCTACTCTCCTTCAGTAGCACCAATGTAGAACTACGCGCTCCAGGACCGAATTACAGCTTACTAGATCACGTTTTTTGCTAGACATGCCCCTACGAGTGCACACTGTTGCTTACCACGGTGGCTGCACTTCCTGTTAATGTTATCTAGATTGTCCTTGGACGTCACTATGCTGGTTTTATGTGCTGATCTTCCGGATCCTGTTGCCAAAGCTATATAGTATCTCATCACCAGCATATTCCTTATCTATTAAAACTATAAAGGTAAGGGCGATATTCACTCTTACTACCTTGTTGAATGGCGAGTTGAACAAAATTATTTTGCTGCATCATGTTCTTCCTTTCATTATTGCTGGCATTATCACAATAATAATAATAATAATAATAATAATAATAATAATAATAATTGCATATCATTAATAGCACTAACCAGTCAACTTAATAAGACAGAATGTGGTTATAAAATAGGACAAAAGAAAATAAGCCATCTATTTTACATGGATGACTTAAAGTTATATGCTAAGAATGATAATGAGCTGGAAGGTCTTCTGCAAACTGTAAAATGCTTCAGCGAAGACATTGGAATGAAATTTAATTTGAATAAATGTGCTAAAGCTACAGTTTTACGTGGATCAATACAAGAAACATCCTCAATTAGCTTAGACCCTGCTGTAACAATAAAAGAATTGAAACCAGAAGAAGCTTATAAATACCTAGGTGTAAATGAGAGCGAAAACATTCACCATAAAAAAATGAAGGAAATAGTGCGTAAAGAGTACTATGGAAGGCTACGAATGATATCTGAATCTGAATCTGAATCTGAATTAAATTCACAGAACAGAGTTATGGCCATTAATAGCCTTGCAATTCCAGTTGTCCAATATAGCTTTAACATCTTAAACTGGACTCTAAACGACATCAGGCGAATGGATGCTAAAACAAGAAAGCTTCTTTCTAAGCATAAGATGCATCATCCAAAGGCTGATGTAGACCGTCTATACATACCCCGTAAAGAAGGTGGGAGAGGTCTTATTCAGCTGGAATTGTCATACAAGACAACAACTATTGGCTTACTAACATACATAGAAACAACAAAGGATTGGATGATACAATTAGTAAGGCAACATGAAGAAAGAAAGAAAAAATATTCAATAATAAAAGAAGGCAGTAAATACAAACAAGATTTACATTTAGTAGATTCTGTAGAAAAGCAAAACAGAAGCCAAGAACCAACTATTGCGGCAAAAAATATGAAAATGAAAGCCAAAGATAAAGCTCTTGAACAGTTCGTTGCGATCCCCTAGTCCGAAATTGCCGGTCGTGTCTCCTTCCTTCTCTTTACCTACCTTGGCGTTCAAGTCACCCATTATAATCCTAATTTCTTGGCTTTAGGATTCTCTCTGAAAACTAACAATATCCAAGAACGCATTTAGTAACCACCCATCTTCTATTCTTGCTTATCCGCTATTATGATTAACATTATTATAATATTTTAAACGGGAGGACTTAATGCTTTTTACATTGTTCCATTTACCGCTTGATGATGGTGCAACGGTAACATTAACCAACTTTACATCAACATAAAACTGCTGGTTACGGACAGTAAAAAAATCTTAGTAATTTCGTTCCGTATATACGTGTGCATTGAATGTGTGTAGTGGTGCAGTGGATATCGACACTGAACGAGAAATCGGGGAGCAGAGTTCGAATTCCGGTTGAATTCCTTGCATTTACTTACGCGCACATACCCTTGGGAAAGGTATTAATCCGTCTCTTACCTCCAGTTATGGGTTAAATTAGATTTGGTTCTATAGCCATGGTTGGCAACCAGTTTACTGCAGGAAGAAATGGCAACCTAGTGCGAGATACTCTTCTG
Organism: Ascarosepion bandense; assembly: GCA_037127315.1. Lineage (NCBI taxonomy): Eukaryota > Metazoa > Mollusca > Cephalopoda > Sepiida > Sepiidae > Ascarosepion > Ascarosepion bandense. Next base: position 2,367,157 of record JBBBDQ010000273.1, on the reverse strand, counting down.
CCCAGTCAGTCATGTCTCTTTCGAAACATGACGTGTATCATGTATGGCACTTGACTGACTGATATTCATAGTGCGATTGATAAACTGTCGTCTAAATTACGCTAAAATAAAAATTACACTAACAACACATTTTAAAAAATACATTTACCAAAATTACACAGAAGTATCTGGAAATACAAAGAAAGTAAGTTTATTTAATAAAGTCCCGCAACTCTTATGAACAGTCTCCTTGTTTAATTTGGTGAATGCTTCCATAATCCTTGCCGTCAGTTCATCTTTGGTGTTACAAGGAAATTTGTTGATCTCTCGCTCAATTGCGCCCCACACATAATAATCAAGGGGGTTAAAAACTGGGGAGTTAGGTAGCCAAATGGAGGGATTGATATCGTCGCAGAATTGGTCAGCCCGGTGTGATTGGGTTCTCCTGCAGAGTCCTCTTGCTAGATATATGGTCTTCTAGTATACACCCACTTGAAGCAAGAGAGCACTACCTCCTCAAGGAACTTGATGTAGACCTCCACTCTGTATTAGAGGCTCTATGAGAAGATAAATAGACGTATAACATCTTCATCAACAGTGATAAAACGTCAACATCGCACCCTATATATATATATATATATATATATATATATATATATATATAGTGTGTGTGTGTGTGTGTGTGTGTGTGTGTGTGGTACTAGAAATTCTCAGACAAACCAAGAAAGCCTACCGTGGTCGAGTGGTCTAAGATGCACCAGATCAATTAGTGGCATCACCTATGTTTTTAGGGTCGCAGGTTTGAACCTTGCCGAATTACACACATTTTCGTCGCAAAATTTCTCGTAAATAATATACATATAACATACATATACTATTTAATTGAAAACAGAATGTATCCTCAAATACGAGTATAGATTAAAAATACTGTTCAAATAAAAATATGACGATTGTTAATTCCATTTCCATAATTTCAGGAACTTTCCATAACATTGTCTGTTTATATTTGTTTACATTACGATACATTTCAGAGCAGAGATGGTTATTTACAAAAAATCGAAAGTTGTGTATATAAGGCTTGATGTAACTTCGATTAAACCATGGAATAATTCGTGGTCGAGCTGTCTAAGACGCACCCGATCAATTTGTGGCTTACTCCATGTTTTTAGGAGTCGCAGATTAGAATCTTGCCGAATGACACACATTTTCGTAACAAAATTTCTCGTAAATAATCAGGCCGGTAGAAATATATATAAATATACAGCTTAATTAAAAACAATATCTAAACTTGTTCCATAATTGTCCGTGTGTGTGTGTGTGTATGTGTGTGTGTCTGTGTGTGTGTGCGTATCCGTTACCTATAGATTCCGAAACGGATGAACCGATTTTCTTGAAAATTTATACAGTTGTACTATAAGCGTCTGCGAGTGTTCTTAGCTAGGTTTTGTGACGAGGTACCCCAGATAAATATCGAAAAACGATAATCGAAAAAATCGGGTTATAGAAGGAGTGGTCCGATTTTGATCAAATTTGATGCACTCATAGACAAAGACATAAGAAACGATATTCAGAAGTTTCAAGGTTGCAGTTCTTACAATAGTGCAGAACATCGATAATATATATATATATATATATATATATATATATATATATATATATATATATATAAGGCAAGGTGTTTGTGTGTGTGTCTGTTTATCTGTCTGTATGTTCTTTATACAAATCCACAATTTTTATCCGATTCTCACCAAACTTCAAAATTTGACTTACATCCATTCATTTTTCTTTCAGTCTCTGGTTTCGCTTTAACTGGAAACAACTATTGCTTTTTAGTCAACTATCTAGACAACTATTGCTTTTTTCGTGCCAACGTCCAAAGAGTCTGATCTCCAGGACCATGGATTAGTTTTAAAGCTTTCATTACACCCGAGTAATGCTGGGCTATACTGCTAGTCTAAAGATATACTGAAGTTATTTTGAATCCACCATATTTTATTATATGAATACTCCGTATTTGAAATAGACGTTCCTTTTTTATTTTTATCCCAAAATGTCCTTATCAGCTTGCGCATTCGAGAAATCTCAATAAAGATAACGTACTCTCGAACACGAATGTGCGTTGTGGTGCAGTGGATATCGGCTCGGAATTCGAATTCCAGCTGAATTCATTGCATTCACTTATGCGCAAATACCCTTAGAAAGGTATTAATCCATCTCTTCCTTCCAGTTATGGGTTAAATAATAGGACAGATTGGGTTCTCTAGCAACCAGTCTACCGCAGAAAGCAATGGCAACCTACTGCGGGATAATATTCTGCCCAGTCAGTCATGTCTCTTTCGAGACATGATCGCCCAAGCGTGTTTCACGTATGGCACTTAACTAACTGACTCTCGAACACAGACCATTGTTTGCATCTTTTATCACTCAACTACAGGGAGCGTCACATTTCATCTACACTCTATTTTTCTCTTTTAACGAAAGTACACACTCATTTATATATTTTTCTCGAAAAGCTCATTTCTACTAAATTTCATATCCGTAACTGAAACAAAATAATTTCTAAAGAATTAATGGATTCATATTTAATCTTACATTTTTATTAGTTCAAAGCTTTTATAATGAATACTCTTTGTGTAATTTCCCAATTACTTTTAGCCATTTTGGAAGTCTTTAGGATATAAATATGTGTTCGATTGTGATAAGTCAGCTTTACATGCTGTCATTATCTTATTTTGATAGTGGAACATTTTAGTAGGATATTATAAGCTTTTCAACCGAATAAAATATAGATTTTTAGTGGATTGTAATATATATTTTAGTAGGATACAGTAAACATTTCAGTCGGATAAAATAAACATTTCAGTAATATATAATAAACATTTTGAATATCAACATTTTAGAAGGATATAATAAATATTTTAGTAGGATATAATAACATTTTAGGATATAATAAAAATTTTAGCAGGTTGTGATAGTCGTATAAGTAATATATAGTATAAAAATTTAATGGGATATTTTCAAGAAACCCAAATTTTAAATCTGGAAATCCTTATAGATTTTCAATATACCGTTTCAGTTTACATCAATTTATAGTTATAATATTTTATAGAAATATATTCAAACATATATTTTCGGTGTTCTTTCTGGTGCAGAGGATATCGGCTCGGAATCATGAATCTGAGAGCCGAGTTCGAATCCTGTTGAATTCGTTGCATTCACGAACGCGCAAATACTCTTGGGAAAGGTACAACCCATCACTTCTCTTTCTCCAGCTTATGGATTAAAATGCAGGACAGACTGGGTTCTAAAGTCTTGGTTGGCATCCTATCGCGGGAAAATCTTCCTCTAGTCACCTATGTCTATTCTGAGACATGATCGCCCAAGGGTGTATCGTGTATGGTACTTAATTGACTGATTGATGTATTCAAAAGAGGATATATGTATGGACTTGTTGACATAATAAATGTAATAATGTAATAACATCATTTTTAAAATTATTTCTTCACAAGGCAACAGTCAGCCATGTCTCTTCTGAGACATGATCGCCCAAGGGCGTATCGTGTATGGCACTTAATTGTCTGATTGATGTATTCAAAAGAGGATATACGTATGGACTTGTTGACATAATAAATGTAATAATGTAATAGCATCATTTTTAAAATTATTTCTTCACAAGGCAACAGTCAGCCATGTCTCTTCTGAGACATGATCGCCCAAGGGTGTATCGCTTATGGTACTTTATCGACTGATTGATGTATTCAAAAGAGGATATACTTATGGACTTCTGGATATAATAAATGTAATAATGTAATAGCATCATTTTTAAAATTATTTCTTCACAAGGCAACAGTCAGCCATGTCTCTTCTGAGACATGATCGCCCAAGGGTGTATCGCTTATGGTACTTAATTGCTTGATTGATGTATTCAAAAGAGGATATACTTATGGACTTGTTGACATAATAAATGTAATAATGTAATAACATCATTTTTAAAATTATTTCTTCACAAGGCAACAGTCAGCTATGTCTCTTCTGAGACATGATCGCCCAAGGGTGTATCGCTTATGGTACTTAATTGACTGATTGATGTATTCAAAAGAGGATATACGTATGAACTTGTTGACATAATAAATGTAATAATGTAATAGCATCATTTTGAAAATTATTTCTTCACAAGGCAACAGTCAGCCATGTCTCTTCTGAGACATGATCGCCCAAGGGTGTATCGCTTATGGTACTTAATTGCCTGATTGATGTATTCAAAAGAGGATATACTTATGGACTTGTTGACATAATAAATGTAATAATGTAATAGCATCATTTTTAAAATTATTTCTTCACAAGGCAACAGTCAGCCATGTCTCTTGTGAGACATGATCGCCCAAGGGTGTATCGCTTATGGTACTTAATTTCCTGATTGATGTATTCAAAAGAGGATATACTTATGGACTTGTTGACATAATAAATGTAATAATGTAATAGCATCATTTTTAAAATTATTTCTTCACAAGGCAACAGTCAGCCATGTCTCTTCTGAGACATGATCGCCCAAGGGTGTATCGCTTATGGTACTTAATTGAATGATTGATGTATTCAAAAGAGGATATACTTATGGACTTGTTGACATAATCAATGTAATAATGTAATAGCATCCTTTTTAATATTATTTCTTCACAAGGCAACAGTCAGCCATGTCTCTTCTGCGACATGATCGCCCAAGGGTGTATCGCTTATGGTACTTAATTGACTGATTGATGTATTAAAAAGAGGATATGCATATGGACTTGTTGACATAATAAATGTAATAATGTAATAGCATCATTTTTAAAATTATTTCTTCACAAGGCAAGAGTCAGCCATGTCTCTTCTGAGACATGATCGCCCAAGGATGTATCGCTTATGGTACTTAATTGACTGATTGATGTATTAAAAAGAGGATATGCATATGGACTTGTTGACATAATAAATGTAATAATGTAATAGCATCATTTTTAAAATTATTTCTTCACAAGGCAACAGTCAGCCATGTCTCTTGTGAGACATGATCGCCCAAGGGTGTATCGCTTATGGTACTTAATTGCCTGATTGATGTATTCAAAAGAAGATATACTAATGGACTTGTTGACATAATAAATGTAATAATGTAATAGCATCATTTTTAAAATTATTTCTTCACAAGGCAACAGTCAGCCATATCTCTTCTGAGACATGATCGCCCAAGGGTGTATCGCTTATGGTACTTAATTGAATGATTGATGTATTCAAAAGAGGATATACTTATGGACTTGTTGACCTAATAAATGTAATAATGTAATAGCATCATTTTTAAAATTATTTCTTCACAAGGCAACAGTCAGCCAGGTCTCTTCAGAGACATGATCGCCCAAGGGTGTATCGCTTATGGTACTTAAGTGACTGATTGATGTATTCAAAAGAGGATATACGTACGGACTTGTTGACATAATAAATGTAATAATGTAATAGCATCATTTTTAAAATTATTTCTTCACAAGGCAACAGTCAGCCATGTCTCTTCTGAGACATGATCGCCAAAGGGTGTATCGTGTATGGTACTTAATTGACTGATTGATGTATTCAAAACAGGATATACGTATGGACTTGTTGACATAATAAATGTAATAATGTAATAGCATCATTTTAAAAATTATTTCTTCACAAGGCAACAGTCAGCTATGTCTCTTCTGAGACATGATCGCCCAAGGGTGTATCGCTTATGGTACTTAAGTGACTGATTGATGTATTCAAAAGAGGATATACTTATGGACTTCTGGATATAATAAATGTAATAATGTAATAGCATCATTTTTAAAATTATTTCTTCACAAGGCAACAGTCAGCCATGTCTCTTCAGAGACATGATCGCCCAAGTGTGTATCGCTTATGGTACTTAATTGCCTGATTGATGTATTCAAAAGAGGATATACATATGGACTTGTTGACATAATAAATGTAATAATGTAATAGCATCATTTTTAAAATTATTTCTTCACAAGGCAACAGTCAGCCATGTCTCTTCTGAGACATGATCGCCCAAGGGTGTATCGTATATGGTAGTTAATTGACTGATTGATGTATTCAAAAGAGGATATACGTATGGACTTGTTGACATAATAAATGTAATAATGTAATAGCATCATTTTTAAAATTATTTCTTCACAAGGCAACAGTCAGCCATGTCTCTTCTGAGACATGATCGCCCAAGGGTGTATCGCTTATGGTACTTAATTGCCTGATTGATGTATTCAAAAGAGGATATACTTATAGACTTCTGGATATAATAAATGTAATAATGTAATAGCATCATTTTGAAAATTATTTCTTCACAAGGCAACAGTCAGCCATGTCTCTTCTGAGACATGATCGCCCAAGGGTGTATCGCTTATGGTACTTAAGTGACTGATTGATGTATTCAAAAGAGGATATACATATGGACTTGCTGACATAATAAATGTAATAATGTAATAGCATCATTTTTAAAATTATTTCTTCACAAGGCAACAGTCAGCCATGTCTCTTCTGAGACATGATCGCCCAAGGGTGTATCACTTATGGTACTTAATTGAATGATTGATGTATTCAAAAGAGGATATACTTATCGACTTGTTGACATAATCAATGTAATAATGTAATAGCATCATTTTTAAAATTATTTCTTCACAAGGCAACAGTCAGCCATGTCTCTTCTGCGACATGATCGCCCAAGGGTGTATCGCTTATGGTACTTAATTGACTGATTGATGTATTAAAAAGAGGATATACTTATGGACTTGTTGACATAATAAATGTAATAATGTAATAGCATCATTTTTAAAATTATTTCTTCACAAGGCAACAGTCAGCCATGTCTCTTCTGAGACATGATCGCCCAAGGGTGTATCGCTTATGGTACTTAATTGCCTGATTGATGTATTCAAAAGAGGATATACTTATGGACTTGTTGACATAATAAATGTAATAATGTAATAGCATCATTTTTAAAATTATTTCTTCACAAGGCAACAGTCAGCCATGTCTCTTCTGTGACATGATCGCCCAAGGATGTATCGCTTATGGTACTTAATTGCCTGATTGATGTATTCAAAAGAGGATATACTTATGGACTTGTTGACATAATAAATGTAATAATGTAATAGCATCATTTTTAAAATTATTTCTTCACAAGGCAACAGTCAGCCATGTCTCTTGTGAGACATGATCGCCCAAGGGTGTATCGCTTATGGTACTTAATTGCCTGATTGATGTATTCAAAAGAGGATATACTTATGGACTTGTTGACATAATAAATGTAATAATGTAATAGCATCATTTTTAAAATTATTTCTTCACAAGGCAACAGTCAGCCATGTCTCTTGTGAGACATGATCGTCCAAGGGGGTATCGCTTATGGTACTTAATTGCCTGATTGATGTATTCAAAAGAGGATATACTTATGGACTTGTTGACATAATGAATGTAATAATGTAATAGCATCATTTTTAAAATTATTTCTTCACAAGGCAACAGTCAGCCATGTCTCTTCTGAGACATGATCGCCCAAGGGTGTATCGCTTATGGTACTTAATTGACTGATTGATGTATTCAAAAGAGGATATACTTATGGACTTGTTGACATAATCAATGTAATAATGTAATAGCATCATTTTTAAAATTATTTCTTCACAAGGCAACAGTCAGCCATGTCTCTTCTGAGACATGATCGCCAAAGGGTGTATCGTGTATGGTACTTAATTGACTGATTGATGTATTCAAAACAGGATATACGTATGGACTTGTTGACATAATAAATGTAATAATGTAATAGCATCATTTTAAAAATTATTTCTTCACAAGGCAACAGTCAGCTATGTCTCTTCTGAGACATGATCGCCCAAGGGTGTATCGCTTATGGTACTTAATTGCCTGATTGATGTATTCAAAAGAGGATATACTTATGGACTTGTTGACATAATAAATGTAATAATGTAATAGCATCATTTTTAAAATTATTTCTTCACAAGGCAACAGTCAGCCATGTCTCTTCTGCGACATGATCGCCCAAGGGTGTATCGCTTATGGTACTTAATTGACTGATTGATGTATTAAAAAGAGGATATACTTATGGACTAGTTGACATAGTAAATGTAATAATGTAATAGCATCATTTTTAAAATTATTTCTTCACAAGGCAACAGTCAGCCATTTCTCTTCAGAGACATGATCGCCCAAGGGTGTATCGCTTATGGTACTTAATTGCCTGATTGATGTATTCAAAAGAGGATATACTTATGGACTTGTTGACATAATAAATGTAATAATGTAATAGCATCATTTTTAAAATTATTTCTTCACAAGGCAACAGTCAGCCATGTCTCTTCTGAGACATGATCGCCCAAGGGTGTATCGTGTATGGTACTTAATTGACTGATTGATGTATTCAAAAGAGGATATACGTATGGACTTGTTGACATAATAAATGTAATAATGTAATAACATCATTTTTAAAATTATTTCTTCACAAGGCAACAGTCAGCCATGTCTCTTCTGAGACATGATCGCCCAAGGGTGTATCGCTTATGGTACTTAATTGACTGATTGATGTATTCAAAAGAGGATATACTTATAGACTTCTGGATATAATAAATGTAATAATGTAATAGCATCATTTTGAAAATTATTTCTTCACAAGGCAACAGTCAGCCATGTCTCTTCTGAGACATGATCGCGCAAGGGTGTATCGCTTATGTACTTAAGTGACTGATTGATGTATTCAAAAGAGGATATACATATGGACTTGCTGACATAATAAATGTAATAATGTAATAGCATCATTTTTAAAATTATTTCTTCACAAGGCAACAGTCAGCCATGTCTCTTCTGAGACATGATCGCCCAAGGGTGTATCGCTTATGGTACTTAATTGCCTGATTGATGTATTCAAAAGAGGATATACTTATGGACTTGTTGACATAATAAATGTAATAATGTAATAGCATCATTTTTAAAATTATTTCTTCACAAGGCAACAGTCAGCCATGTCTCTTCTGAGACATGATCGCCCAAGGGTGTATCGTGTATGGTACTTAATTGACTGATTGATGTATTCAAAAGAGGATATACTTATGGACTTGTTGACATAATAAATGTAATAATGTAATAGCATCATTTTTAAAATTATTTCTTCACAAGGCAACAGTCAGCCATGTCTCTTGTGAGACATGACCGCCCAAGGGTGTATCGCTTATGGTACTTAATTGCCTGATTGATGTATTCAAAAGAGGATATACTTATGGACTTGTTGACATAATAAATGTAATAATGTAATAGCATCATTTTTAAAATTATTTCTTCACAAGGCAACAGTCAGCCATGTCTCTTGTGAGACATGATCGCCCAAGGGTGTATCGCTTATGGTACTTAATTGCCTGATTGATGTATTCAAAAGAGGATATACTTATGGACTTGTTGACATAATAAATGTAATAATGTAATAGCATCATTTTTAAAATTATTTCTTCACAAGGCAACAGTCAGCAATGTCTCTTCAGAGACATGATCGCCCAAGGGTGTATCGCTTATGGTACTTAAGTGACTGATTGATGTATTCAAAAGAGGATATACATATGGACTTGCTGACATAATAAATGTAATAATGTTATAGCATCATTTTTAAAATTATTTCTTCACAAGGCAACAGTCAGCCATGTCTCTTCTGAGACATGATCGCCCAAGGGTGTATCGCTTATGGTATTTAATTGCCTGATTGATGTATTCAAAAGAGGATATACTTATGGACTTCTGGATATAATAAATGTAATAATGTAATAGCATCATTTTTAAAATTATTTCTTCACAAGGCAACAGTCAGCCATGTCTCTTGTGAGACATAATCGCCCAAGGGTGTATCGCGTATGGTACTTAATTGACTGATTGATGTATTCAAAAGAGGATATATGTATGGACTTGTTGACATAATAAATGTAATAATGTAATAGCATCATTTTTAAAATTATTTCTTCACAAGGCAACAGTCAGCCATGTCTCTTCTGAGACATGATCGCCCAAGGGTGTATCGTGTATGGTACTTAATTGCCTGATTGATGTATTCAAAAGAGGATATACTTATGGACTTGTTGACATAATAAATGTAATAATGTAATAGCATCATTTTTAAAATTATTTCTTCACAAGGCAACAGTCAGCAATGTCTCTTCAGAGACATGATCGCCCAAGGGTGTATCGCTTATGGTACTTAATTGACTGATTGATGTATTCAAAAGAGGATATATGTATGGACTTGTTGACATAATAAATGTAATAATGTAATAGCATCCTTTTTAAAATTATTTCTTCACAAGGCAACAATCAGCCATGTCTCTTCTGAGACATGATCGCCCAAGGGTGTATCGCTTATGGTACTTAAGTGACTGATTGATGTATTCAAAAGAGGATATACATATGGACTTGCTGACATAATAAATGTAATAATGTTATAGCATCATTTTTAAAATTATTTCTTCACAAGGCAACAGTCAGCCATGTCTCTTCTGAGACATGATCGCCCAAGGGTGTATCGTGTATGGTACTTAATTGACTGATTGATGTATTCAAAAGAGGATATACGTATGGACTTGTTGACATAATAAATGTAATAATGTAATAGCATCATTTTTAAAATTATTTCTTCACAAGGCAACAGTCAGCCATGTCTCTTCTGAGACATGATCGCCCAAGGGTGTATCGCTTATGGTATTTAATTGCCTGATTGATGTATTCAAAAGAGGATATACTTATGGACTTCTGGATATAATAAATGTAATAATGTAATAGCATCATTTTTAAAATTATTTCTTCACAAGGCAACAGTCAGCCATGTCTCTTGTGAGACATAATCGCCCAAGGGTGTATCGCGTATGGTACTTAATTGACTGATTGATGTATTCAAAAGAGGATATATGTATGGACTTGTTGACATAATAAATGTAATAATGTAATAGCATCATTTTTAAAATTATTTCTTCAAAAGGCAACAGTCAGCCATGTCTCTTCTGAGACATGATCGCCAAAGGGTGTATCGCTTATGGTACTTAAGTGACTGATTGATGTATTCAAAAGAGGATATACATATGGACTTGCTGACATAATAAATGTAATAATGTAATAGCATCATTTTTAAAATTATTTCTTCACAAGGCAACAGTCAGCCATGTCTCTTCTGAGACATGATCGCCCAAGGGTGTATCGCTTATGGTACCTAATTGACTGATTGATGTATTAAAAAGAGGATATACATATGGACATGTTGACTTAATAAATGTAATAATGTAATAGCATCATTTTTAAAATTATTTCTTCACAAGGCAACAGTCAGCCATGTCTCTTCTGAGACATGATCGCCCAAGGGTGTATCGTGTATGGTACTTAATTGACTGATTGATGTATTCAAAAGAGGATATACTTATGGACTTGTTGACATAATAAATGTAATAATGTAATAGCATCATTTTTAAAATTATTTCTTCACAAGGCAACAGTCAGCAATGTCTCTTCAGAGACATGATCGCCCAAGGGTGTATCGCTTATGGTACTTAATTGACTGATTGATGTATTCAAAAGAGGATATATGTATGGACTTGTTGACATAATAAATGTAATAATGTAATAGCATCTTTTTAAAATTATTTCTTCACAAGGCAACAGTCAGCCATGTCTCTTCTGAGACATGATCGCCCAAGGGTGTATCGCTTATGGTACTTAAGTGACTGATTGATGTATTCAAAAGAGGATATACATATGGACTTGCTGACATAATAAATGTAATAATGTTATAGCATCATTTTTAAAATTATTTCTTCACAAGGCAACAGTCAGCCATGTCTCTTCTGAGACATGATCGCCCAAGGGTGTATCGTGTATGGTACTTAATTGACTGATTGATGTATTCAAAAGAAGATATACGTATGGACTTGTTGACATAATAAATGTAATTATGTAATAGCATCATTTTTAAAATTATTTCTTCACAAGGCAACAGTCAGCCATGTCTCTTCTGAGACATGATCGCCCAAGGGTGTATCGCTTATGGTACTTAAGTGACTGATTGATGTATTCAAAAGCGGATATACATATGGACTTGCTGACATAATAAATGTAATAATGTAATAGCATCATTTTTAAAATTATTTCTTCACAAGGCAACAGTCAGCCATGTCTCTTCTGAGACATGATCGCCCAAGGGTGTATCGCTTATGGTACTTAATTGAATGATTGATGTATTCAAAAGAGGATATACTTATGGACTTGTTGACATAATCAATGCAATAATGTAATAGCATCATTTTTAAAATTATTTCTTCACAAGGCAACAGTCAGCCATGTCTCTTCTGCGACATGATCGCCCAAGGGTGTATTGCTTATGGTACTTAATTGACTGATTGATGTATTAAAAAGAGGATATACATATGGACATGTTGACTTAATAAATGTAATAATGTAATAGCATCATTTTTAAAATTATTTCTTCACAAGGCAACAGTCAGCCATGTCTCTTCTGAGACATGATCGCCCAAGGGTGTATCGCTTATGGTACTTAATTGAATGATTGATGTATTCAAAAGAGGATATACTTATGGACTTCTGGATATAATCAATGTAATAATGTAATAGCATCATTTTTAAAATTATTTCTTCACAAGGCAACAGTCAGCAATGTCTCTTCAGAGACATGATCGCCCAAGGGTGTATAGCTTATGGTACTTAATTGACTGATTGATGTATTCAAAAGAGGATATACTTATGGACTTCTGGATATAATAAATGTAATAATGTAATAGCATCATTTTTAAAATCATTTCTTCACAAGGCAACAGTCAGCAATGTCTCTTCAGAGACATGATCGCCCAAGGGTGTATCGCTTATGGTATTTAATTGCCTGATTGATGTATTCAAAAGAGGATATACTTATGGACTTCTGGATATAATAAATGTAATAATGTAATAGCATCATTTTTAAAATTATTTCTTCACAAGGCAACAGTCAGCAATGTCTCTTCAGAGACATGATCGCCCAAGGGTGTATAGCTTATGGTACTTAATTGACTGATTGATGTATTCAAAAGAGGATATATGTATGGACTTGTTGACATAATAAATGTAATAATGTAATAGCATCATTTTTAAAATTATTTCTTCAAAAGGCAACAGTCAGCCATGTCTCTTCTGAGACATGATCGCCCAAGGGTGTATCGCTTATGGTACTTAAGTGACTGATTGATGTATTCAAAAGAGGATATACATATGGACTTGCTGACATAATAAATGTAATAATGTAATAGCATCATTTTTAAAATTATTTCTTCACAAGGCAACAGTCAGCCATGTCTCTTCTGAGACATGATCGCCCAAGGGTGTATCGCTTATGGTACCTAATTGACTGATTGATGTATTAAAAAGAGGATATACATATGGACATGTTGACTTAATAAATGTAATAATGTAATAGCATCATTTTTAAAATTATTTCTTCACAAGGCAACAGTCAGCCATGTCTCTTCTGAGACATGATCGCCCAAGGGTGTATCGTGTATGGTACTTAATTGACTGATTGATGTATTCAAAAGAGGATATACTTATGGACTTGTTGACATAATAAATGTAATAATGTAATAGCATCATTTTTAAAATTATTTCTTCACAAGGCAACAGTCAGCAATGTCTCTTCAGAGACATGATCGCCCAAGGGTGTATCGCTTATGGTACTTAATTGACTGATTGATGTATTCAAAAGAGGATATATGTATGGACTTGTTGACATAATAAATGTAATAATGTAATAGCATCCTTTTTAAAATTATTTCTTCACAAGGCAACAGTCAGCCATGTCTCTTCTGAGACATGATCGCCCAAGGGTGTATCGCTTATGGTACTTAAGTGACTGATTGATGTATTCAAAAGAGGATATACATATGGACTTGCTGACATAATAAATGTAATAATGTTATAGCATCATTTTTAAAATTATTTCTTCACAAGGCAACAGTCAGCCATGTCTCTTCTGAGACATGATCGCCCAAGGGTGTATCGTGTATGGTACTTAATTGACTGATTGATGTATTCAAAAGAAGATATACGTATGGACTTGTTGACATAATAAATGTAATTATGTAATAGCATCATTTTTAAAATTATTTCTTCACAAGGCAACAGTCAGCCATGTCTCTTCTGAGACATGATCGCCCAAGGGTGTATCGCTTATGGTACTTAAGTGACTGATTGATGTATTCAAAAGAGGATATACATATGGACTTGCTGACATAATAAATGTAATAATGTAATAGCATCATTTTTAAAATTATTTCTTCACAAGGCAACAGTCAGCCATGTCTCTTCTGAGACATGATCGCCCAAGGGTGTATCGCTTATGGTACTTAATTGAATGATTGATGTATTCAAAAGAGGATATACTTATGGACTTGTTGACATAATCAATGTAATAATGTAATAGCATCATTTTTAAAATTATTTCTTCACAAGGCAACAGTCAGCCATGTCTCTTCTGCGACATGATCGCCCAAGGGTGTATTGCTTATGGTACTTAATTGACTGATTGATGTATTAAAAAGAGGATATACATATGGACATGTTGACTTAATAAATGTTAATAATGTAATAGCATCATTTTTAAAATTATTTCTTCACAAGGCAACAGTCAGCCATGTCTCTTCTGAGACATGATCGCCCAAGGGTGTATCGTGTATGGTACTTAATTGACTGATTGATGTATTCAAAAGAGGATATACTTATGGACTTGTTGACATAATAAATGTAATAATGTAATAGCATCATTTTTAAAATTATTTCTTCACAAGGCAACAGTCAGCCATGTCTCTTCTGAGACATGATCGCCCAAGGGTGTATCGCTTATGGTACTTAATTGACTGATTGATGTATTAAAAAGAGGATATACATATGGACATGTTGACTTAATAAAGGTAATAATGTAATAGCATCATTTTTAAAATTATTTCTTCACAAGGCAACAGTCAGCCATGTCTCTTCTTGAGACATGATCGCCCAAGGGTGTATCGTGTATGGTACTTAATTGAGTGATTGATGTATTCAAAAGAGGATATACTTATGGACTTGTTGACATAATAAATGTAATAATGTAATAGCATCATTTTTAAAATTATTTCTTCACAAGGCAACAGTCAGCCATGTCTCTTCTGAGACATGATCGCCCAAGGGTGTATCGCTTATGGTACTTAATTGACTGATTGATGTATTAAAAGAGGATATACATATGGACATGTTGACTTAATAAATGTAATAATGTAATAGCATCATTTTTAAAATTATTTCTTCGCAAGGCGTTTCAGTCAGCCATGTTCTTCTGAGACATGATCGCCCTAAGGGTGTATCGTGTATGGTACTTAATTGACTGATTGATGTATTCAAAAGAGGATATACTTATGGACTTGTTGACATAATAAAATGTAATAATGTAATAGCATCATTTTTAAAATTATTTCTTTCACAAGGCAACAGTCAGCAATGTCTCTTCAGAGACATGATCGCCCAAGCGTGTATCGCTTATGGTACTTAATTGACTGATTGATGTATTCAAAAGTGGATATATGTATGGACTTGTTGACATAATAAATGTAATAATGTAATAGCATCCTTTTTAAAATTATTTCTTCACAAGGCAACAGTCAGCCATGTCTCTTCTGAGACATGATCGCCCAAGGGTGTATCGCTTATGGTACTTAAGTGACTGATTGATGTATTCAAAAGAGGATGTACATATGGACTTGCTGACATAATAAATGTAATAATGTTATAGCATCATTTTTAAAATTATTTCTTCACAAGGCAACAGTCAGCCATGTCTCTTCTGAGACATGATCGCCCAAGGGTGTATCGTGTATGGTACTTAATTGACTGATTGATGTATTCAAAAGAGGATATACGTATGGACTTGTTGACATAATAAATGTAATAATGTAATAGCATCATTTTTAAAATTATTTCTTCACAAGGCAACAGTCAGCCATGTCTCTTCTGAGACATGATCGCCCAAGGGTGTATCGCTTATGGTATTTAATTGCCTGATTGATGTATTCAAAAGAGGATATACTTATGGACTTCTGGATATAATAAATGTAATAATGTAATAGCATCATTTTTAAAATTATTTCTTCACAAGGCAACAGTCAGCAATGTCTCTTCAGAGACATGATCGCCCAAGGGTGTATAGCTTATGGTACTTAATTGACTGATTGATGTATTCAAAAGAGGATATATGTATGGACTTGTTGACATAATAAATGTAATAATGTAATAGCATCATTTTTAAAATTATTTCTTCAAAAGGCAACAGTCAGCCATGTCTCTTCTGAGACATGATCGCCCAAGGGTGTATCGCTTATGGTACTTAAGTGACTGATTGATGTATTCAAAAGAGGATATACATATGGACTTGCTGACATAATAAATGTAATAATGTAATAGCATCATTTTTAAAATTATTTCTTCACAAGGCAACAGTCAGCCATGTCTCTTCTGAGACATGATCGCCCAAGGGTGTATCGCTTATGGTACTTAATTGCCTGATTGATGTATTCAAAAGAGGATATACTTATGGACTTGTTGACATAATAAATGTAATAATGTAATAGCATCATTTTTAAAATTATTTCTTCACAAGGCAACAGTCAGCCATGTCTCTTCTGAGACATGATCGCCCAAGGGTGTATCGCTTATGGTACTTAATTGCCTGATTGATGTATTCAAAAGAGGATATACTTATGGACTTGTTGACATAATAAATGTAATAATGTAATAGCATCATTTTTAAAATTATTTCTTCACAAGGCAACAGTCAGCCATGTCTCTTCAGAGACATGATCGCCCAAGGGTGTATCGCTTATTGTACTTAATTGACTGATTGATGTATTCAAAAGAGGATATACGTATGGACTTGTTGACATAATAAATGCAATAATGTAATAGCATCATTTTTAAAATTATTTCTTCACAAGGCAACAGTCAGCCATGTCTCTTGTGAGACATAATCGCCCAAGGGTGTATCGCGTATGGTACTTAATTGACTGATTGATGTATTCAAAAGAGGATATATGTATGGACTTCTGGATATAATAAATGTAATAATGTAATAGCATCATTTTTAAAATTATTTCTTCACAAGGTAACTGTAAGCCATGTCTCTTCTGAGACATGATCGCCCAGGGGTATATCGCGTATGGTACTTAATTGACTGATGTATTCAAAAGAGGATATATGTATGGACTTGTTGACATAATAAATGAATTAAAGGTGGGTTAATAAATGTCAGTCATTATTAAAGTTGCGGAGGACTCTTTTAGGACTTAGCTTGATTACACGCACCCAGGTTCCTTATATTAAACTGACCTTGCGTTACAGCGTAGGGTAAGTCAATTCTAAATTTAGTATCTATTGCATTCATCTTTAATGGTCATGGTAATATTAACCGTTTACTTGTAAAGAAACATTCCGCATTAATTAAGTTACAGCCAGTTACACTTTTATTCACACTCCTCCCTGATATCAGGCTTGGATCAAAGTGTAGTATATGCTTTTATCGATCCTAATCATAATATTAGATTTTTCTTTATAAGGAAACAACTGGTATTTACAGAGTAAGAAGCCAGTGCAATTTTCGGTTGAAATTTCTAAAACCTTTCTCTCAAAACAGCTCTAAAGGAAAATAGGATTCTCTATTGCATTAGCTGTTATCGCTCTTTTTACTATTACTCGGAGTTTCCTTCCTATCTTTTTGTTGAAACTTGTATAGAAAATCAACATTATATTTTGTTCTAGTACACTGGAACAAGGAACGCCATATTTATGATTAGGATGCTCTCTGAAAGGGCAATACAAATGAAGAACGACTTGTACCAATGTTTTATCAATTATGGAAAGGCATTTGACAAAATACGCCATAAAGAATTGATGGAGATGCTTGGCAGCCTCGATATATTTGGGAAAGACTTAAGAGTTATCAAGAATCTCTCCTGGCAGCAAACTGCCTACATACGGACCGGTAACGAATTCAGCAGTTATATAAAGATTGAAAGAGGCGTAAGACAAGGATAACGATTAATTCTGTCTCCTTCAGCTTCGATAATTGCATGTATCGACAAACAGATTGAGTAGTCGATCCTCATAGCACTGCCTAAGAAGCCAGGAAAAAAAGAGAGCGAACTCTAGGTTTAATGATCCGTATAACAAAACTGATCGTCTGATGATTAGAGCGAGAAGCAGAAGCAGGCCAGAGATAGGACAAGAAGAGTGCGGTTTCGTCAAAGACACCGAAACAAGGAACGCCATATTTATGATTAGGATGCTCTCTGAAAGGGCAATACAAATGAAGAAGGACTTGTACCTATGTTTCATCAATTATGCAAAGGCGTTTGACAAAATACGCCATAAAAAATTGATGAAGATGCTCGGCAGCATTGACATACTTGGGAAAGACTTAAGAGTAATCAAGAATCTTTACTAACAGCAAACCGCCTGCATATGAACACGTAACGAATTCAGCAGATATACAAAAGGGTGTAAAAAAAGGATGTGTTTTTTCACCGGATCTATTCAACTTGTACAGTGAAACTATTATGAGAACCCTAGAAGTGATGCCAGGATTCGTCATTGGCGGCCATTATTTAAACAACATAAGTTACGTAGATGATACAGTGCTGATAGCAGACACAGAAAGGAAACTACAAGGCCTTCTACAGAAGGTAGCTGAAGAGAATGACAAGAAAGGACTACAAATAAACTGCAAGAAAACCGAATGCATGGTCATCAGTAAAAAGGGCAGTCCAAAATGCCAAATACAGGGGTCGGGGATACTAGAATCAAGCAGGTACAAAAATTTACATACCTGGGAAGTGTCCTAACAGAAGACAGAAAGTGCGACACAGAGATCCGAAGGCGAATTGGCATGGCGAAGGAAGCATTCCAAAAGCTGAGTAAAGTATTAAGACACAGGAAACTTTTACTCGAAACAAAGAAGAGAGTACTGGATTGCTATGTGATGTCAGTTCTTCAATATGGCAATGAATGCTGGACAATATCATCAAAGATGAAGAAAAAACTTAAAGCAACCGAAATGTGGTTCTACAGAAACATACTGGATATAACGTGGGGGATCAATTATATATTAAAATCAATATATAAACTGGCCCCTCTTTTTGTGGTCACAACAGTTTTTATACATTTATATTCCTGAGATCCAAAAGCACAAGGATGCATTCGATGAGCTGAGTAAAGTATTAAGAAACAGGAAAATTTCGCTAGAAACAAAGAAGAGAGTACTGGATTTCTATGTGATGTCGGTTCTTCAATATGGCAGTGAATGTTGGACAATATCATCAAAGATGAAGGAAAAACTTGAAGCATCTGAAATGTGGTTCTACAGAAGGATGCTGCTAATATCATGGATCGAGCAGGAGAGCAATGATGAGGTTTTGGAAAGGAAAAATAAATTGATACTGAGAATCAGGATAAGACAGCTGAAGTCCCTGGTACATGCAATGAGAAAGGAGGGCTTGGAGAATCTGATACTAACAGGCCAGATAGAGGGAAAAAGAGACAGCGGAAAGCAACGGATAACATATTTGAAGGACCTAATCAGGTGGATGATGCAATGAGGAAGGAGGGCTTGGAGAACCTGATACTAACAGGCCAGATAGAGGGAAAAGGAGACAGGGGAAAGCAGCGGATAACATATTTGAAGGACCTGATCAGGTGGATGACGGAACAATGATTGCACGGTGAACCGGAGAAGGCGTGCTAAGAGCCACAAGGCATCGGGAGACAGGGAACACCATGATCACCTACGTCCTGAAAGGACAGGGCACATAGAAGAAGAAGAAGAAGAAGAAGAAGAAGAAGAAGAAGAAGAAGAAGAAGAAGATGTTATGCTAAATATTTTTTGCTGCTTTCAAAAATCCTTAAAGGACGTCGTACTATTATTTGGTAGAATTCTTTGTTTGTGATTCCTCAGCCCCAGTGTACAAGTTTCAACGAAGAATGGTCCTCAGTAAGTGCCATAGGCTCCATTTGCACGAAGTCAATTTTAACTATTGATCTGAGAAAGCAGTTGTATATAGTTGAGAATTTAAATATTTCTGAACGAGTTTAGCGCTAGCCATAAGCTAATACCTAAATTTAATAACTCAGATCTGGAAATTAGATGCCAATTCAGTATTAGTGAGACTGTAACTTAAATTTTATTTTTGTATTCGAAAACAGATGCATGTTCCCAAAATAAATAGACATGTATGTATGCACATATGCAGATGCCGATGTGGGGCCGCGTGCGTGCATGAGCACGCTTGAGTGTATGAAGAGGCTGATATATATCTAAACTTATTTATAAATAGAACTTTGTCTGTGTGTGGGGGGTGCCTATGTGTGTGTGTGTGTGTGTGTGTGTGTGTGTGTGTGTGTGTGTGTGTGTGTGTGTGTGCGCGCGTTACCTATAGACTCCAAAACGGCTGAACCGATTTTCTTGAAAATTTACACAGTTGTACTATAAGCATTTGCGAGTGTTCTTAGCTAGGTTTTGTGTCGAGGTACCCCTGATAAATAATCGAAAAAATCGGGTTATAGAAGGAGTGGTCCGATTTTAATCAAATTTGATACACTCATAGACAAAGACATAAGAAACGATATTCAGAAGTTTCAAGGTTGCTGTTCTTACAGTCGTGCAGAAAATAGATTATATATATATATATATATATATATAGAGAGAGAGAGAGAGAGAGAGAGAGAGATGTCTGTTATAGATAGATAGATAGATAGATAGATATGAACAGACTGAGATAGATAGATAGATAGATAGATAGATAGATAGATAGATAGATAGATAGATAGATACGAACAGACTGAAAAAAAAACATAGATAGATCTCTATGCATGTGTCACGTTCCCCGAGAATTGGATCGTAATGGATGTGATTGCAAAAGCAAGCATCAAAGGACCATTTTTATCTGGAACTGCAAACTCATTATAGCGTACAAATATACACATCCAAAAAACAATCCGAAAAAACAAAACAAAAAATAAATAAATAAAAAGACCGGAAAATGTTTAAATAAACTGATATACAATATGCACAAGCTGGTTGACAGTCTGTTGGATTAATTGCGATCAGGTCTACAGTCAAACATGTTGACGTGTATATAAACCAGTCAGTCTTATTGTCATAGATCGATCCAATGCTTTACAGAAGGTCGGAGATAATCCATAAACTTGACACAAAAACATGTGTATACACATAGACAACAAATAATTATGTATTCGTATAAATTAAGTCCTTACTTTAAAAGTAAGCATGTTAAATCAGAAAAATACACTCAAAAGAGTGGGTTTCAGTATGCATATGGATGAATGCATACGCGTATATACTAATAAGCCATATACATAAAAGATACATACACAGTGTGTACATTAGAATACACACAACCTGGTGACTTTCAGTATTACTCTTAAGGTGATCTCCCATTCATATATATATATGTATGTACAAATATGGTGACTTGCAGCTTCGCGTTTCAAGCAATTATCAGACCATAGTTTATTCTACTTATAACTATAAAAACTGAGCTGTGTGAATATTAAACATTCTTCTTCTGAAACTAGAACAAATTCTAACTGTAGTATATATACTACTACATTAGAACATGTAAGTAACAACAACAAAATTTAACATTTTGATTCGACATTGAAAGAACAATGTCCCATTATTTAGTTAACAATGAGTCGAATAATCAATGTTTACTAATCTATTTTTTAAGCTCTCTTTTAAATTAATGTTTTGAACTTTGCAATTTTATCTTTCGTTCCTTTACATGGGTATATATATATATATATATATATATAGTCATCCGCAGGCAGATCTGTTTCGCTGTATCACATCTCATCAGTACGCTTAGATATCCGGTTGCTTTTTAGCCAGGATTGAAACCCGACCAAATTGGTGTCAGTCGGCGATTCTACCTCTGAGCTATGGGCGCTCGGTAGAAGGAGGCGTACTTTTAGCGTGTGATATATCATGTATACACATGCCAATAGCTGAGAGTGTTCTAATTCATTACTGAATGAACGATGCAGAGATGCTAGAGTAGCCA
>JBBBDQ010000273.1:2297500-2342500 GCA_037127315.1 Ascarosepion bandense | reverse complement strand
AATTCTTTAAACAGCATCAATTACAACATTTAAATTTTATATTTTACAAGCTTTAAAGCTTTTAAATCCCGCACTCTCGAGTAAGCCCTTCCCCATTATCAACGGAGCAACCATTGTTTCAGAGCGCCAAATTCAAATAAGCAAGTTGCTCTGCTCCACCCTGTACAAAGGACAGGGACTAGTGGAGAGCCATGATCAGCAATGTCTTGAAGGGGCACGGCTCATAGAAGAAGAAGACCGTAAAATAAATCTAAGAATCTGAAGAAACTCACTCGTCTATAGACTCGTTCAAGAAATTATGCGAAGATGTCTCAACACGCGCCTACAAATAGGCTTATAAGATCACAAACAGACGAGCATGAATATACGGAGTTAACACAGAATATGTGCAAAGAGCTACGCAGAAATGATTAGACTGAGTAAATTTACAGGGCTTCGCGAAAATACACACTTGATGTTTGTGCTAACACTAGGGTGACAAATAATGCAAATATACACTTGTAATACACATTTTGAACCAATAAACAAGCAACATTAACTACATATGAACGCTATAAGTGCTATTCTCAAAATTAACCTTAAATATATAGATAAAAAGAACTGAAGTGAATGTGATACTTATGTAACGAATTATATATATATAGTGTTAAATTGTAAAAATGCATAGTGCCAAAATAGCTTTCTTTTTAATAATTTTTTGTTAAAAAGGCATTTTAGGTAAGCAGATTTTTTGTGATAGTAGTCTATATACAGACAGTGATAGGGCGTTAATAAGATTAATGAGGAAAAATGTGTCACTTAAAAGAGACAAAAACCCTGAGGAGTGAAGACATTGCAATAATGCATTCTCGAAACTTCGAGATCAGTATGACTGAAATAACTCTGCTCAGCTAGGTAACACACTTCTTCATATATATATATATATATATATATATATATATATATATATATACTGATTTTTTAATTACTTAGCTTCTGGTCATAATAAGATAAGCCCAGTGCAGATTTGTATTAAAATGTTCAATACAATTATATATATATATATATATATATATATATATATATATATATATGAGTATGTGTGTGTGTATCTATTAAAGTGCATAATTTTGTGTACATGTACGTGCATGTATGTGTATGAATAAATGTGTGTATGAAAATTTATATACTTGTAAGATATATATATATGTACAGACACACGTACACACAGACACACATACACACACACACACACCAACCAATATATATATATATATAGAGAGAGAGAGAGAGATAGAGAGAGAGAGAGATTTTAGTGCCTGACCATATCTGATTGAGAGGAACTACGGTGGCAGGATTATTTGCTTTTCCAAATATTTTGAATTGCTCTACATTCATCTTTTTAATTAATTTAGCCGTTTTTTTTTTGTTTTGTTTTGTTTTGTTTTGTTTTTGACAAATCTTTTTGCCAAAATTTTAGTTTTATATATATATTTCATTAACCAGCCTGTTATATATATATATATATATATATATATATATATATATATAGACAGCCGCAGAAGGATCTGTTTCTTTGTATCACAGCTCATCAGTACTGTTAGACATCCGATTGCTTCTAGCCAGGACTGAAACCCGATCGAATTGGCATCAGTCGGCTTTTCTAACTCTGAGCTATGGACGCTCGAAAGGCGAACTTTAGCATGCTATATACAATGTAAAGCCACACAAGTAGCTGAGAGTGTTCAATTTCATTACTGAATGAACAATGCGTAGATGCCTTTATATATATATATATATAATTATCCGCAGACAGATCTGTTTCGCTGTATCACAGCTCATCAGTACGGTTACTCCGATTGCTTTTTACCCAGAATTGTATATATATATATATTATTGTCATCCGCAGACAGATCTGTTTCGCTGTATCACAGCTCATCAGTCCAGTTAGACTCCGATTGCTACACAACCCAGGCTCGAAACCCGACCGATTTGGCGTCAGTCGGTGACCCCACCCCTGGGCCATATATATATATATATATATATATATATATATATATATGTGTGTGTGTGTGTGTGTGTGTGTGTGTGTGTGTGTGTGTGTGTGTGCAGTTGATACGTCTGTAGCTACTGTTTTTATATAGTCTACCATCCTCCATAGTGTTCGATCGGGGTGTGAGAATGTAAACAGTGATTCGCAGACATATCTTTTCCGATGTATCACAACTCATCAGTACGGGTAGACATTCAATTGCTTCTAGCCAGGATTGAAACCCAACCGAATTGACATCAGTCTACCTCTGAGCTATGGACGCTTTGTAGTGGAAGGCCGACTTTACCATGTTATGTACAATGTAAACACACGCCAGTAGCCAAGAGTGTTCAAATTCATTACTGAATGATATATTTAATAGGCCTGTTAATTAAATTTTAGGAATAAAAAAAAACAACTATATTATATAGTTTTCAATACAAGTGAATAAGATTGATTATACTTATTATATATTAGCCTTGTAACTAAATTGAAGCGGAAAGAGAAAGTTTTCAAAGTCGTAATTTACGACACATCTGTGTCGTTTTATAACTAAACAAGAAATAAACAAAGAAGTGGAACTTATTCTTCCAAGGAATGTTGTTGTTGTTGTTGGTTAGATATGGAAATAATATTGTAGAAATTATATTCCTTAATTAAATCCTAATCCTTAAATGCGTGATTAATATATAATGTGCATCACATGTTCATGTGCCGTGTCACTTCAGGACGTAGGTAATCACGCTCTCCTCATCATCCTGTCCCTAGCAGCTTTAAATAATTTGTCAGTGTCTTATTTTTTCCAAACCCTGTTCTGCCAGCCATTTGCTCAAAATCATTAAGTCACGATCTGCTTCTTCCTGTCTAAGTCCTCCTTCTTTATTCCCAGAATTCCAGAAATTTCAACAGCCTCTTCTTGATGTTAAGCATAAGTTTCCCTTTTGTTTCTATTCTCTCCAAAACTTCGTCGTTGCTCACATTTGCAGTCCATGGTGTCCTCAGTAGCTTTCTGTAGAACCATATTTATGTTGCTTAGAGTCTCTTCTTTATCTTGAAGAGCTTGTCCCGCATTCGCTGCCATACCGGACAGATATCGCGTAAAGATTCAATACTCTTTTCTTTGTTTCCAATGAAATATTCTTATTTCTTAATGTTCTGCTTAGCTTTTGGAATGCGTAATTAGCCATCGTGGATGTGCATTCGTGGATGTGCATTGCGGTGCAGTGGATATCGTCTTGGAACGAGAAATCAGAGAGCCGAGTTCGAATTCCAGTTGAATTCTTTGCATTCACTTATGAGCAAATACCCTTGGGAAAGGTATTAATCCGTCTTTTTCCTCCAGTTATGGGTTAAATAACAGGACAGATTTGGTTCTGTAGTCTTGGCTGGCAAACACTCTACCGCAGAAAGCAATGGCAACCTAGTGCGGGATAACTTTCTACTCTGTCAGTCATGTCACTTTCAAGACATGATTGCCCAAAGCGTGTATCACGTGTGACACCTAACTGGCTGTATTAGCCTTCCCAATACGTCTTTGGATCTCAGTGTCTCACATTCAGTTGTCTGTTAGAAAACTTCCCAGTTATTTAAATTTCTGTAACTGCTTGGTTTTAGTATCCTCGACTGCAATTGTGATTTTGGGCTACATCTTTTTGCTGATGACCATGTATTCTGTCTTCTTGTAGTTTATGTTAGTCCATTCTTTTTTTTTTTTTTTTTTTGCTTTCATTTGCTACATTCTGTAGGAGGTTTTGTAGTTTCCTTTCCGTGTCTGCTATCAGCACTGTATCATCTGCGTATCTTTTATCGTTAAGATGGTAGCCACCAGTAAAGAATCCGGACAGGATTTTTAGTTCTCGCTGAATAAGTTGAATAAATACGGTGAGAAGACACACCCTTGTCTTACACCCCTTTCTGTTTTATTATATCTCCTGAACTCATTTCTTGTCCATATACAGGCAGTTTGCTGCCAGTATAGATTTTTTATTATTCTAATGTCTTTCCCTAATATGTCAACGTTCTTAAGCAGCTCTAACAGATCTTTGCGGGTATTTGCATAGTCTATAAAGCACAGATATACGTCTTTCGTCATTTGTGCTGTTTTTTTTTATAACATCATGAACATAAATATTGCCTTCCTTGTTCAGGTGTCTTTGATAAACCTATACTAGTCTTGTCCTATATCTGTCCTGATTCTGCTGCGTGATTTATTCATCAGAATTTGGATTATTAGTTTTCTTTTGTGACTCATTTGGCTGATTGTTCGGTGTAGTTCACATTCTTTTGCGTCTCGTTTCTTAGGCAGTGCTATGAAAATAGATCCGCTTAGGTCTTCGAGTACATACCTCTGTTGGAGATTTTATTTATTATTTCTGTAATCTTGTCTACACCGAAATCGGATAAGGCTGTCATCATCTTTATTACAATTCCGTCTGGTCCTGCCTCTTTGTTTCTTTTCGAGTTGGCCAATGCAAATTCTACTTTGTTTTTAATATTTCCAGTCTGTCAATATTTCTGTGCATTGCCGGTTGTTTCTTTTTCATCGTGGAAGAGATCTTCGATATATTCGTTCCATCGTTGAATTTTTTTTCTCTCTAATATGAGCATTCCGTTACTGGAGTTTATGAATCCTGTTGCTGAGTATGTCTTTTTTCCTGTTAGTTCTCTTATTTCTTTATGTATATCTCCTTTAACTGTGATACCCAGTTTCTCTATTTTTTCCCATTTTTCGTTGAAACATTCTTCTTTAGTCTGTTTGCATTTGTTCTTTATTTCATTGTGTAGTTTTCTTTATTTCGTTCTATGTCTTGGCATTGTTTTCTGTCTTCTTTGAATCATGTCGAGAAACTCAAATGTGATCGAATCGGTCATTTTCCATTGGGATAATGTCGTTTGCTGAAGTCAATAAGCCTTTTCTTAATGCGTCCCATTTTGAGTTTCCATTTCCATTTTGCCTTTCATAACTTTTTTTCACACTGTCCATATATTTTTTCAGGTTATTCAGTTTCATTCTTAGTCCATATATAACCGGGAAGTGATCACTTTCATAACAGGCATTTCTGAATCTCTTGTTAATAGTTTCATTTTTCCCTCCGTCTGCATATATAATTCTGTGTTTGTCATTTACAAAATCTCCGTTGTATAAAGTGTTGATATTTAACCTACTCATCTCCTGTTTTACCTTTTTCAGCTGACCACAGTTGTTGTTGTTGTTGTTTTTCTGTTGTTGTTGTTGTTGTTTTTCTGTTGTTGTTGTTGTTGTTGTTTTTCTGTTGTTGTTGTTGTTGTTGAAACGAAAAAGTCGCTGGACGACAGATTGGTATCAGCTGCCGCTCATGTAGCTCCTTTCTTGGCGAGGGATAAGTTCCGACAAATTTTATCGCCTTTAAGCTGTTTATGTTAACAGTTGCTGGATGACGGTTAGGTGACACATGTTGGGGTTGTCATTCCTTAACAGGCAAGGAGTTGATTCCCATATACATAAACCCCTTCATCCGTTTGGTTTCATATTTTGTTTGAGAACTGCCATGATATTTCTTAGAATGAATAGTGGACTGGTTTTCCGTTGTATTCTCCACGGTAATTAATTGAGATACTGCCTCTAGTTAGCTGGCCATTGACTCATCGAGAGTTCTTCAGACATTTGTTAGGATAATTTAACACGTAAGAATATTGAATGGTGTAACCGGTTCAGTCACCGACAATTCGGCGGTGGAATACAAAAATGAGAATGAAAAAATTCTTAAGTTGTTTTGTCGTAAAGTTTTAACTGAGTATAAATCCGAATATCCACTCTTTGTTTTTATATTCTCTGTCAGTCTCCACCCCAAAAATAACATCATTAGATGCTTTGAATCTATTCAATTAACGCTATGTTAATAAAGATATTATCACTACAGCACTAAATACGTATATATATATAGTGTATCGAGGCAGTAAATAATTTTCTAAACATAAACTGTTAAATATAAGAGACAATTAATATCTATTATGTTTAATCATGAGCCGTTCTAAACGTCGTATTTTGGCTTTAATTTCAGTTGAAAATAAAGACAAAAATTCTCCAACATTTGGAAAAAATTTTATTAATTTGGTTCTAAGCTTTCGGCTCACATGAGCCATCTTCAGAGAGGTTATTAAGACGGTAATACAGTAAAATCTACCATCGCCCTCTTTTTTTAGGTCCCCTCTTTTCTAATTATTATTTGCCAAATTTAGAAAATAAAATAATTCATGACAACAATAAACCCTCTATATATGTAAGATACATATATAACATCTTTGCTTTAGATAAGAATATCGATCAAATTACACATCTTAAAAACAAATTTGTAAGTCACTCCGTCCTCAAATTTACATTAGAACTTAATATTAATAACAAAATCCCATTCCTTGATGTATTCATTGATTCTAGCACACATAAATTTACTACTTCTCTATATAGGAAACCAACTAGCATAAATTCGTGTCTTCTTAATTATAATATAATGTTAAAATTATATTAATTATAATTAATGTTAAATGTTAGAACAGATACAAATATTATGAAAATTCACGAAATTGTGTGTTTAAATTTTAATTCAAGTTGTCTATCTGGAAATCTTTCGTGGTTGAGTAGTCTAAGACACGTTAGATTAATTGACAGTTCCACCCAGAAATCTAAGTTCGAATTCTGTCGGGAGACGGATATTTTTCTTACAATATTTATCGATTAATTATTAAAAAACAAAAAGAAAACAATGTATCCACTCAAATACAATTAAAGATAATGTTTAAACTAATTATATATATATATATATATATATATATATATATATATATATATTGTCATCCGCAGACACATCTGTTTCGCCGTATCACAGTTCAATACAGTTAGACTCCGATTGCTTTTTTACCCAGGATTGATATAAGTAGCTATTTTGTTTCGACACTACTTGTGTTTTAAGTAATGAGGTATATTTCAAGTTGAAGAGTTTTAAAAAGTTCAAGAGTAGCCAAACCACTTTAATCAGGGAGGCATTGTTACATAAACAGAATGAACCAATCAAAATAAAGTACTTTCTTATTTGAAGAAAATAAGAACAGACACTAAAAACAATTCATTGGGGCCTTAATATTAACATTTGATTAAAATTGAGATTAGCATTTTAATCGAGTATTAGACTGACTTCAGTGTATTTTTATTGAGAATTTTAAATTCTAAGTTTAACAAAGCATTAGATTTTATTCCATCCAGACCTACGCTATACTGATACATATATATATATATATATATATATATATATATATATATATATATATTAAAAAAGGATTAATTCAAAGATTTGCTCTGTAATATTTTATTACATGGAGCTCTCTTCCTGTATCATTTTTTAATATTAAAATAAAATTTTTAATATTAATTAGGATCGGGTTTTTTGGAATTTACCTTCCTGCTTTTTTCCCTTGGATTGAAGCATCTGAATTAAAATATATATATATATATATATATATATATATATATATATATATTAAATATACAAAGGCTAAATACCCCAACCAGGCTATAAGACCTTCAGTATTCGCCCATAGCTGTGACCCTAACAGGTGTTACTACTACTGATCAGAGTGTACCTAAGAACAACCGCAACTAACACAAAATCTCTAATCTTACGATCAGAGTTCTTGTTACAGGATGCAGTTCATCGTCATAGCTAGGACATTGTGTATGTCTGTATATGTGTACATATGTATGAGTGCTTTTATATAAATGCATGTATGTATGCTTATGTTTGTATGTGTGTGTGTGTGTGTGTGTGTGTACATATTTTTGTTTGTGTGTATATATGTAAATATTTGGTCAGGTTAGAGTAAATTTATTTCTGTCAATCTGCTATCCAATACAATCTGTCAAGTTAGAGAGGTCAAACTCCATGAAAATAAAATATGCGATTCATTCATTTGTTCAGTCATCTTGGCTCTGCTTGTCACTGAGAATCAGATAAAAGAGATAGAAAGTATGTATATACGTGTAGAAAAAGCATGTAGAATTGCCATCTATATATACAGATATCTCTTCACAAGACCCATGGCGATCTAGGAGTGGCGATGTTTGCATGCTTGAGATGGTTGGAAATACATAGTCCCAAAACTGGACGTGGGCAGCTTGGGTCTTTTCTTAACGTTGCTGATTTTTGTTGACCGGAGAACAACCCTTATCTAGGTATTGTCTGCTCACCCATTAAATTGGGGAAGGGTCTAGAAAAGGTGACTTAAACAAATGTCTCTTCTGTATTTAGCAGATAAGTATCTTGCGGTTGACCACTGTCCTTTTATGAGAAGAGAAAAACAAGATATTACAAAAACATGCTTTTTAATCTAAAGATCAATTGTTGGAGTGTTTGAACCCTTCTTAACCGTAAAGTGGCAGATAGATCTGAACGTCGTTCTGGAATCATTGCTAAAGAGCTCCCTAGATATAAGATTTAAATTGCTGCACTTTCTGAAGCTCAATTAAATAACAAAGGTCATTTAACCGAAATAGGGACTGGTTATACTTTCTTCTCAAATGGTAAGCCACAAGGTGAAAGGCGTGACAGGACGTTGTCTTTACCATAAAATCTGATCTAGTTATCTCTTAGCATATCTTCAAGCTTTAGCGATAGAATAATGCAACTAAAAGTTCCTCTTCCGAATATAAGTCCGAATATCCACTCTTTGTTTTCATATTCTCTTGTCAGACTTCACCCCAAAAATGACATCATTAGATGCTGTGACTCTAATCAATTATTAAACATATTCTCACTACAACACTAAATACGTATATATATATATATATATATATATATATATATATATATATATATATATGAAAAACTACTAAAAAGTTGTAAGTTAAAAATGTATTTTTTTTTTACAGTATTTATTTATTTCTATTATTATATAAATATATTTTTGATATTTCAGACCGGCCTCGGCCTTTCATCAGAAACAAATGATTTTGAACTAGAAGTGTCCGTCACGAGAAGCGTCCGTCGCGAGGAGCGTCCTACACGTGATGCAGAAAGCAACAGCGTCTGAATATTTTAAACGTAAATCTAACTGTAGTAATACTTTTAAATGTTGTTTAACAGAACAAATTTTTTAAGTGTATCTAAAAAATGTTTAACTATTGAAATATTTATAAAGATTCAAAATACCCTATTTGACCCTAGCCTATATGTATTTAATTTTAAAAGCCAGTATTTTTCTTTCTTTTTGCGTGGAACTAAAATCGGAATCTATCAGTAAACATTTGAAGTTTTCTAATGTATGTCCTGGTTGATTAAAGTGTTCAGCTATTAGGGAATAGGGGTTGTTTTGGCATATTAAGACAATATACGTGGATTATCATTATGCTATATATATAGTCATCTGCAGACAGATCTGTTTCGCTGTGTCACAGCTCATCAATACGATTAGACTCCGACAGCATTTAATCCAGGATTGAAACCCGACCGAATTGGCGTCAGTCGGCGATTCTACCTCTGGGCTATGGGCGCTCGGTAGAAGAAGGCGGACTTTTAGCCTATCATGTATCGTACGTCAATAGCCAGAGTGCTCTAATTCATTACTGAATGAGCTATGCGTAGATGCCAGAGTAGCTACAGTTTTTTCAAAGTCTCCCATTCTTCCAGAGCGCTCAATCAGGGTGTGAGAGCGTAAATAGTAATCCGCAGACAGATCTGTTTCGCTGTATCGCAGCTCATCAGTACGGTTAGACTCCGATTGCTTTTAAACCTGTATTGAAACCCGACCGAATTGGCGTCAGTCAGCAATTCTACCTCTAGGCTATGGGCGCTCGGTAGAAGGAGGCAAACTTTTAGCGTATATAATATTCCTTATCCAAAGAAACACTATTCTTTTAAAAAAGTGCTCAATACAAAGCAGAGCTAATAATATTTATTCAGAAATGATAACATGGATATGTTACAATATCACTACAAAAGTAGCTATTTTGTTTCGACACTTACTGTGTCTTGTCAAGTGATGAGGTTTATTTCAGATTGAAGGGTTTTAAAAGGTTAAAAACAAGCAAAACCCCTTTAATCAGGGAGGCATTGTTTTATGTACAATGTGGACCAATCAGAGTAAAGCAACTTCTAATTTGAAGAATATGTGAGCAGACTTAAAAATAATTTTGGGGGAATTAGTATTAATATTTGATTAAATTGAGATCAGCATTATTAATTAACTATTAGATCTATTTTATTTTTGTAGCAAAATTTTAAAAAAAGTTTAACAATTTATTAGATTTAGAAAGTTATTCATGTATAAACGAGGAAGAGGAAAAACTCACACATGAATAAACCTAAAAACATCCACACAGAAAAATAGACGTGTATTTTCACAAACATGGGCAAACAGACACATATACAGATTAATGTACCCACGTATATGTACATACACAAATTACAAAATTTAGCTTTTATCGACTTGTCAATTTTTTGTTAAATTTTAAAACTCTATATGGAGACAGACTGAATTGCCACATATTGGAGACAGTCAGGGCGAATTCGTAACGTGACCAGCTTTTAATGAATGAGGTCGGGGCAGACACAATCATATTTCAATGCATGAACATATAAACATAATTCGATATATACTTACGCAAATAAACAAGATAAGAATGAAAATGTACACGACTAAAGACTACACAGATTTTGAAAAAATATATAACCACACACCCACCCACACACACACACACACACACAGATATATATATATATATATATATATATATATATATATATATGCTAAGCCCCATATCGTTCATATGAAGTTATGCCTCTGTGGGCCCCAGTTTTCTATCTCGCGTGTGCGTGTGTCTCTACACACGTCAATGATGGTACAAGTGTTATTCCATGCCTGCGTTCGTATAAAAGGCGTCACGACGACAAATATTCCTCCCAATTTTCATCACACTTCCACAAAAATCCATCAAAATACGCATCTCTACATATATCCAATATTTTAAATAAAAAATTAAAAATTTGTCTGACGATTGCAAAAGCGTGAAACCTGGGACCACAAACTTAAACACATCTATCTATCTATCTATCTATCTATCTATCTATCTATCTATCTATCTATCTATCTATACATACATACACATACATACACACATACATATGTACATATACATGCACACGCATATATATGTATACATACATACACAAACATACACATATACGCATACATAAAATACATATATATATATATATATATATACACACATACACACATACATATACACACACATATGAAAATATGAAAACACACATATATATACATATAGACATGCATACATGGACATCTGAACAAACATACATACAAATATAAATATATATGCATATACACACACATACACACATACATACATATACATATACATGCACACATCATAAATATATACAGATATACCATACAAATCATACAGACATACATGTAAGACATACGCACATACAAGTAAATGCATACATATACATGCATATCAGTATAGCAAGTAAAGCAAATATTAATATGTCTACTAGTACAAAAGAACAGATGTACTCTTATATATATATATATATATATATATATATATATATATATATATATATATATATATACGCTAATATTCAGACATTAATTAGTCTATATTCCGACATCGATTTTCGCGCCGATACTCGACAGAGCCCATACCAGTACAAATCATCCGGCCAAAGCCCAACACGTTTTCCCATAGTACCTACTGTCAAATCAACACCTAATAACCATGATTCTCAAGGCCCAAGTCACACACTGTTTCCTCACTATTTATAATTCTCAACCGCGCGGAAACCTATGTTGGGTAGAACACGCCACAATCATACAACATGCCGACCAATATCAGTTCGAACGGCCAGTAAAAATCAGTATGATAACACATGGCGAAAGACATACCCAGGAAAGATCAACCAGAACGTCCAACTCGAACAAAAACATCCATTAAAAAGGCAGTTAAAGAGATTTTCCTTAAATTTTCAATATTGCAACGCGGATTTTAATGTAAATGCTGAACTCTGTTTACAATGAACAGTGGGCTCATTTTCTCTGGTTTAACAGTTTAACCTTGTCCCTAAATTTGATAATTTCTAATTTTTCCTTAGGACAGACATAATAAGGTGCACGGAGGGAGTTACAAGTTCGGGCCTTTGTAAGGATTTTCCATTTAACAGTGGGTGTTTTGTCTTTTTTCCTTTAAAGACCAATAGTATTTGGATAAGGAAGTGCTGTATTTATAAGAACTATTATTGTAAAACAATGTTTGCTGATACCAGCGAGTTTTGAATGGGCTTTTAGTAGAACCTGTAAAAACCTTTATAGTACTCGGATTTTCAATTGTGGTGACGGTACAAAGATAAACTATGGAGCTAACTAGAGAGTTATTATGCAAAGGGCAATCTTTAGGATTTCTACAATTACATCCGCGGGTATTAGTTCCTTTGTCCTTGGTGCGATGTATTTGAGCATTGAAATTTACCGTGTTTTTTGTATCATAATACTTGTTGAAGACTTTGTTGTTACGTTTTTTAATATTTTTTCTAGATTATCCGTGCAACTATAGCTTAACTAGAGTGTATTACTATTGAATATTTTTATAATAAAATTAGTTTCGGGAAAGTGTTTGCTGATTAAGTTTAAGAATTTTTGTCCCAATTTAGTTTTAACCATCATATTGTAGGGAGGGGGTAAACCAGATGATTTTTCTAGATCTTTTTTTCTTGCTGTTATCATTGTCAGTAGGGTTTTTGAATTTGATATCAATAGCCTTATCACCACTGTTTCTAAGTGCAGAATTATAAGTTTTACTATGCTGATCAAAAATTACTATACTAGATTAGTTGTTGCTGAGTCTAGATTCAATAGAAGATGGTATATGTTTAATGACTGATGGGGGATGGTAAGAATTAGGATTTATGTAAATTGGGTTGGAACTAGCCTTCATGTAAGGTTGGAAAGAAAGTTCAGCATTTACATTAAAATTCAGGTTGTAATATTGAAAAATCAAGGAAAATCTCTTTAACTGCCTTTTTAATGGATGTTTTTGTTCGAGTTGGACGTTCTGGTTGATCTTTCCTGGGTATGTCTTTCGCCATGTGTTATCATACTGATTTTTACTGGCCGTTCGAACTGATATTGGTCGGCAGGTTGTATGATTGTGGCGTGTTCTACCCAACATAGGTTTCCGCGCGGTTGGAGAATTATAAATAGTTAGGAAACAGTGTGTGACTTGGGCCTTGAGAATCATGGTTATTAGGTGTTGGTTTGACAGTCGGTGCTATGGGGAAGTGTGTTAGGCTTTGGCCGGATGGTTTGTACTGGTATGGGCTCTGTCGAGTATCGGCGAGATAATCGATGTCGGATTAGATGCCTCATGGCTGTTTAGTTTGGCGGTCGATGTTGGATTTGGTGCTTGCAGAGTGTTCTTGTGTTGATATGTGCCGGATTGTGTACCCGGTGAGGGGGTTATTAAAGCATCCGAGTCGGATGAAGGTACCCATTAAAATATAGGCGAATTAATATATATATATATATATATATATATATAGTGGTGATACACGTGTACTGTCTTACTGACTTTCTCAACAAATTACAAAACATTAACTTAGTCCCCGATGATAATATCCTAGTAACGATGGATGTTACGTCTCTGTACACGAACATTCCACATGCTGAAGAGTGTCAGCTTGCCATGAGTTCCTTAGTAAAAGCAAATTACCTAACAACCAAATTACAGATATATGCCAATTAATAAATTTCATTATAACATATAATAATTTTAAATTCAACAACAAACACTATTTACAGATTAGTGGCACAGCAATGGGCACGAAAATGGCACCTAGTTATGCCAATATCTTTATGCACATTCTAGAAAAAAAGATACCAGACAATTCACAATATAAACCATCACATTATGTTAGATACATTGATGACATATTCTTCTTATGGACTCATGGATTAGAAAAATTAAAAAACTTTTTCACTTTCTGCAACAACTTCTACAATACAATTAAATTTACCATGGAGTACTCATACACATCCGTCCCTTTCTTAGACGTCATGATAAAATTAAACAAACATACACTTTCCACCAGTCCATACAACAAACCCACAAACCAACATAAATTCATACACTTTAACAGTTGTCATCCCCTTAAATTAAAAAGATCTATCGTATACAGCTCATTTCTAAGAATCAAACGCATATTCTCAGACCGTCCAGATTTTCTATACAACATTAACAACCTAACAAAGCAATTTCTAAAATGTAAATATCCAATAAAAATAATAAAAGAAGCACTAAATAAAACCATCCACATAAATCGTAACACACTTCTCACATAAAAGAAAAGAAAAAACAACAACCGAATTCCCATGGTTTTTAACCACAATCAATATTCCCACACACTTATTAAAAATTTAAAAAATGATTACAAGAACCTTCAATCAAACAAAAAAATCAAAGACATTTTCGATAAACCACCCACAAATGCAATGAAGCAAACACCCAACATATCAGCTATCCTCACTTCTACCAAATATCTAAAAAATACAAACCTATCAGGGAATTTCAAATGCCAGAAATCCCGTTGTTTAATTTGCAAACATTTAGTAAACGACGCAGTATTTTCTCTACCCAACACCAACATCAAATTACACCCACCACGCCTCACCTGTGACAGCCAAAACATTATATATTTTCCTCTTCTGTTCAATGTGTCCAAGTAGTGGATATATTGGTGAATCTGGAAAAAGCTTTAGATTCCGTTTCAATAATCATAAACTTAGCATACGCCAGAACAACCAATATTCCCCCATAGCCCAACACTTCAATCAACCAGGACACACATTAGAAAACTGCAAATGTTTACTAATAGACTCCGATTTTAGTTCTACACACTCACGCAGAAAGAAAGAAAAATACTGGATTTTAAAATTAAATACATACAGGCTAGGGTTAAATAGGGACTTAGGTGTTTTGAATCTTTATAAATATTTCAATAGTTAAACATTTTTTTAAATTCAAATAAAAAATTTCTCTAAAACTAAATTTATAAGTATTATTAAAGATAGGTTTACGTTTACAAATATTTAAAACAATCTGTCACTTTCTGCGTCACGTGATGTAAACAATCTCTGGGACGAATGCTCTCGCAAAAACGTTTCTAATTTAAATTTTAAAATAATTTTTTTCTGATGAAAGGCCGAGGACGGTCTGAAATATCAAATAAAACAAGAGAAATAAATACTGTCAAAAAAATACATTTTTAAACTTATAACTTTATAGTAGTTTTTCTTATATATATATATATATATATATATATATATATATATATATATATATATATATAACTGTTCTTTTGTGCTAGTAGACATATTGATATTTACTTTATTTGTTGCTATGTATGTATATGTATGCATTTACTTGTATGTGTGTGTATGTCTTACATGTATGTCTGCATGCTTTTGCATGGGTATATCTAAATATGTATGTGCGCATGTATATGTATGTGTGTATATGTATATATATATTTATATTTGTATGTATATATGTTCAGATGTCCATGTATGCATGTCTATATGTATATATATGTATGTTTGCGTACATGTGTGTATATGTATGTGTGTATGTGTGTATAAATATATATATGTATGTATTTGTATGTATGTGTATATGTGTATGTGTGTGTATGGATGCATAGGCATTTAATTTATGTATAATCTATCTACAAAATTTGATGCCAGAGGTTTGGTGTATTTCCATGAATGTGGTTATATATTTTTTACGATCTGTGTAGTTTTTAGTCGTGTACATTTTCGTTCTTAGTTTGTGTAATTGGGTAAGTATATCTAATTATGTTTATTTTTTCATGCACTGAAATATGATTGTGTCTACTCCGACTTAATTTATTCAAGGCTGGTCACGTTATTAATTCGCCCTGACTGTCTCCAATATGTGGCAATTCAGTCTGTGTACAAACAGAGCTTTAAAATTTAACAGACAAATTGACAAGTCGAAAAAAGCTAAATTTTGTAATTTGTATATGTATATATGCGTGGGTATATTAATTTGTGTATGTGTCTGTTTGCCAGTGATTGTGAATATACTCGTCTATTTTTCCATGTGTGGATGCTTATAGGTTTATTTATGTGTGAGTTCTTTCTCTTCCTCGTTTAAAATATGAATAACTTTCTAAATCTAATAAATTGTTAAACTTCATTTTTTTTTAAATTTCGCAACAATAATAAATTTGATCTAATAGTTATTTAATAATGCTGATCTCAATTTAATTAAATATTAATACTAATGCCCAACAAAATTATTTTTAAGTCTGCTCACATATTCTTCAAATAAGAAATTACTTTACTCTGATTGATCCACATTGTACATACAACACTGCCTCCCTGATTAAAGGGGTTTTGCTCGTTTTTAACCTTTTCAAACCATTTAATTTAAAATAACTACATCACTTGACAAGGCACAAGACGTGTCGAAACAAAATAGCTATATTTGTAATGATATTATAACATATCCACGGTATCATTTCTGAATATATATATATATATATATATATATATATATATATATATATATATTAACATTACTTTCATAAACACATTATCTTTAAGCACGAAATACGTATATATATATATATATATATATATATATATATAGGTGTGATCGTCAGACAAACTCATTCATTTTTTTTTAAATTGGTTATATGTAGGGTTGCGTATATTCGTGTCTTTTTGTGGAAGTGGGGGAAAATCTGTCGTCATGACAGAAGCAGACATATATATATACATTTGTACACCCACACGCGTTCGCCCACTGGAGCTTGCATAAACATATATATGTGAATCGTGCTGGGCTCGGCATATATTTGTATATGTGTGCCGTTGCGCCCATACATACGCATTCGGTTGGTGAATTCGAATAGTGTAGCGATGTCAACGCGCGGACAGTTGTCGATTTCTCGTACGTACATATGTACGTATGATGGGTTCTGTGTGAAACTATGATACGGAAGAATTGCTATTATTTTATTTCAGGCTATATTGTTATTTTTTATTTTAAAGTCGGTTATTAGCTTGTTTTTATTTTTGTGGTTGCGTATATTTAAATGGTAGGAATTCTAATTTGTAATGTTTGTTCGTGTTTATGTGTGGTGTATTAATTGTACTACGGCAGAGATGTGTAATATACGTTAATGATGATTGCGGACTAATACTGTGATAGTAATATTTGATGATAATAACAGTTGTGGTAATAAATAGTTATTGTGAAGCAATAGTAGTGATTAGTAATGGTGGTGTGATGATAATAACAATAAATGCAATTATTATGGTGGTAGTTTGAACGAGAGAATAGTTGATAGGATTGTGGTATCAGCGGTTCTTTTTTTCCGTGTGGTATAAATTGTGATAATAGGTATTTATTTTCATGTCTGCATTTGGAAATTAGTTCTGATCTTGTGTTTAGTAAGTTCTTTTTTGGGGTATGAGATATAATTGCTACTTTTTCCTGTAGGCAAAATAGGCATTTTTTTTGTAATGTTGTTGTAGGCAGGTGCTTTTTTCAGTATTTTCCAGCTTATTGTTGGTGAAATATTTCTGTCTTTTAGACGCAATCTGTATGTGGATAGTGTAGTGCTGTTCAAGTATTTTCTGTTGGAGAATAAATACTTTGGGCCAAAAATGAATCTTCGCTCTGGTTCGTTAAAAGAATCACACATGTAAATTTTATATCTTTCCACAAACATACACAGCAAACCAAAGTTTTTTCTTTTCAAATGTAAATCATTTGCACAACCAACATCAAATATTTCCTCATGAACAGAATTTATCTCGAAGCATAGACATTTCCGTGTCGCAATGTACAATTAATTCATATATATATATATATATATATATATATATATATATATAGTGATGATCATCCACGTATACTGTCTTAATATGTATAGGAAAGCATATTAATAAAAAGTTTAGAATTTAAAAATGTACTTTTTTAAACAGTATTTGTTTATTTTTATTATATTTTATATTTCAGACCGTCCTCGGTCCTTCATCAGAAACAAGTGATTTTTAAATTTGAATTAGAAACGTATTTCACGATAGCGTCCGAATATTTTTTTGTTTACATCACGTGGTGTCGATAAACCAATCAACATGCGGAAACGGACGTGCCGCATGTTGATTGGTTTATCGACACCACGTGATGTAAACAAAAAAATATTCGGACGCTATCGTGAAATACGTTTCTAATTCAAATTTAAAAATCACTTGTTTCTGATGAAGGACCGAGGACGGTCTGAAATATAAAATATAATAAAAATAAACAAATACTGTTTAAAAAAGTACATTTTTAAATTCTAAACTTTTTATTAATATTCTTTCCTATATATATATATATATATATATATATATATATATATATAAAATTACGACTGAGCTCTCTGGAGAAGGAAATTTTTAAAACATTTTCGACTTCTGCGATATACAAAGTACTCTTCAGAAATGAATTGAGTTCTTTCGGTGACTGGCATGTGTATACACTGCTTATATACAACACTTAAAATTTCCCTTCTCGGATTCTATGCACCAATAACTCAGTGGGGTAGTGACTCCGACTGACACTAAAC
This sequence comes from Ascarosepion bandense, assembly GCA_037127315.1. NCBI lineage: Eukaryota > Metazoa > Mollusca > Cephalopoda > Sepiida > Sepiidae > Ascarosepion > Ascarosepion bandense. The sequence goes on along the minus strand of JBBBDQ010000273.1, from coordinate 2,323,798 downwards.
TGGTCGAGTTTCGATCCCAGCCAGAATTAAATAGTATGTTCATTTATATCTATTAGCCTAAATAATCGAGAAATCTTTCTAGAAATAAGTACGTCCTCCTGTAGGATTCGAACCTGCGTCAATTATGTGAAGCCGTCATCTGATCTGACGTGTCTTAGACCGCTTGACCACGTAGGAATTAAAGTCAAACTAATGCTTTTTGAAACACACAATTTCCTGATTTTTTCTAATATTCATATCTGCTGTGTTTTCATAGCTTAATGTAAAAAAAAATGTAAACAAAGAAAATTAACTTTTTTCGAAATCCATTACTAAATGGATTAACTCCACATGAGTTATATGTCTATTATTTCTGTCTATGCTCTCTCACTCTTACAAGCAACGAGGATGTGATCCTGACCTTTTAAAATATTTCAGGACATCATTGATGAAGATTCCTGGATCTAACAAAACTTTCTGCTCGGAGATTTTCATGGTAGGGTAGATCAGAATTATAACCTCTTGTATTCTCTGGGCAAATAAGGTTTTAAAAAGATGAAGCGCAACGGGGAACTTTTTCTTGAATTATGCACTTAGTTTGATCTTGCTTATTTGCAACTCTTCTTTAATCTAAAAGAAATCCATAAAGCAACCTGGATACATCCCAGGTCCAATCATAGTCACCTCCTATATTAAGTAATCACTTGTAAACATTATATCGAACATTTTCGGTGAAAGCTATACGGGTACTGACAGTGGTACTGACTATATGATGCTGAGAGCGAAACTAAAACTTCGAGTTAGACGTAAAATCAATAGAATACTGTCAGTCAAGTGTCATATGTGATACACACATGGGCGATCATGTCTCGAAAGAGACATGACTGACTGGGCAGAAGATTATCCCGCAGTAGGTTGCCATAGCTTTCTACGGTAGACTGGTTGCCAGCCAAGGCTATAGAACCCAATCTGCCCTGGTATTTAACCCATAACTACAAAGAAGCGCGGATTAATACCTTTCTCAAGGATATTTGCGCTTAAGTGAATGCAACGAATTCAACTGGAATTCGAAGTCGGCTCCCCGATTTGTCGTTCCGAGTCAATATCCACTGCACCACAACGCACATCTTAAAGTATACGACCACGACGAGACTGTAAAGTTCCTTAATCGCGTGAATACTGTAAAGTTCCTTAATCGTGTGAATGTCTCTAGCGGAATGATCCCAAATTGAAAAAGAAAATTCAAAGAGAATTTAAGAGAATTAATTTTGATTGGTCAGCTGAAGTGCCTATCAGGTGAGTACTGAGGTTCTTGATTATCTTTAGCATAAACATCAGATTTGTTTTAGTCAAAGGGATCCTGAAATTAGCCAGTTTCTGGATACCAGGAACCAAACACAATAGAAGTACATTTGAGAAAGACCGAATTGTGTTATCACATTATTTTAAAGATGCTAAGTTTCACTGCAGCATGATCTACGAATAGAGAAACTAGTTCTCTATAATCAAATGCGGTGGACAGTTCATTTGACATGTATGGGGAATTACAGATTGCTCAAAAGACTTTTTTTATGGTGAGCTCGTAAATATTCATCGAATCAGAATACGTTTAAAAATCAAGTTAAATGTAACCTCAAGACTTGTCATAATTCTTGAAGACTTGGAAACTTGCTGGAGATAAGATCTGGCTGGAGTAGTTTGATTTGGAAGCGCAGTAATAATTTCGAACAGAAGAGAATTGAGAATTTTTAAAAAAAGGGAGACATTACAGAGGGGGATTTGTTGTTCAAAAGGTAGACCAAGAAAACTCTGTTCATGAAAAAGAAGAGAAGGGGAAGAGAAGAAGAAGAAAGTTCTGAAATTTCCATCTGGAATTCGCGAGTGATTCTCCTTGCGGGCTTAGAAGAAAATATACCACGTAACAACCAAAATAGATTTTCTAGCCAATAGAAAACAAGAAAATAAAGATTAAAAATTACGTTAACTAATTCTCCTAAAACTATAAAACGAAAAGAAACTTCTATGTTGTCAGAAATTATATTTAATGCAGCTTCATAAAAACATACAGAAGCAATATGCAAGATATTGGCTATACTAGGGGAAATAGAATCCATCCCAAAACTCACAGCGGGTGGCTAAGCCAGTTATATGAGATCCCACCATAGAGGCCAGGTGGAAATGCAGACTTAACCGAAAGACTTGCAAGTTACTTGTGCGAGTTTCATGACAAGTTTGTAAGTTTGCAACTGGACTGAAATGCAACATGATTGTAAACGAGGATGAGCAAGTTTTCAACATACGTAACACATTAAACGTTATTTTGGCCACGTGTGTAAGAAAGGTAGTAAAAGTGTCCATAGCAACAATTCACTTCTGAGTGTGATCTCAGATGAGATTGAAAGTACTTGGTTTAACAAAAAATACAGCTTCTTCCTTGATGAATTTCAACTTAACAACTCAAAAAGATAATTTAAGAACTAGAACAGATAATTGTAAATATGTCTATTTTATTTAATAAAACATGCTTGGATGATAGATAGATAGATAGATAGATAGATAGATAGATAGATAGATAGATAGATAGATATGGATTTACTGAGATATAGATAGACAGTGAGAGAAAAAAGAAATGGTTCAGATAAAAAGCTGTAAATTGCCTGTCTAGAGTATAATGTTGTAGTTTTGCCTCTATAATTATGCTACTTTCTGTTTCATCTGTTTTTCTTTTTATTTTAAACAGAGATGATACACTACTGAAGATTCGGAATTACATGGATGGATGAAATTATGCCTATTTCTGAATATATCATATTAACACACATAAAGTTATATATTTCGTTCTCATGCAGGATTATAACATATGCGTACATCTATCTATCTATCTATCTATCTATCTATCTATCTATCTATCTATCTCTCTCTCTCTCTCTCTCTCTCTCTATATATATATATATATATATATATATATATATATATATAATTAAAGATGAGAGTGGGATGATTATGATAGAGAAGAGTTCTATGATGGATAACTTTCACCCACCCATGTCCTCTCCTACTTTACTCTCTTATTTCGGACACACCCACATATGAACGTCTTTCTGTTCGTTATCCTTATTCTTCACCAGTTTCCCTTACACCTACCGCCCGCCATTACTGAATTGTCTTCTTAGAGAATGTATTCCGGCGTTAACTTAGTTACCTAATAAGATTTAGATGAATGCAATTTTTCACAAAGCCCACCAATCATGGTGACTTTAGCTGAACCGTTTTTACTTAATTAGAATGTTGCTAGGCAGCAGGGTATAGGCACAAGGCGAGGCAATCATAAGGGTGTAAGCAATGATGAGGGTACGAATACCTGAAATTTGCTTGCAGCAGACGAAGATTTTACGCCATTCACCGTCAGATATCATAAGATAGAAAGATGAAAGAGAAAAAAAAAGAAAAAAAAGTATTAGTTTTGGCAGTAATTATGGCATGTTTTCACATTCTGGATTGGAATAATAATAATAATAATAATAATTAAGTAAAGAAAGAAAAAATATTCAATAATAAAAGAAGGCAGTAAATACAAACAAGATTTATATTTAGTAGATTCTGTAGAAAAGCAAAACAGAAGCCAAGAACCAACTATTGCGGCAAAAACATATGAAAATGAATACCAAAGATAAAGCTCTTGAACAGATGAAACAACGCTGGCAAGACAAACCTCTGCATGGCCAATATCCAGAACGTGCCAATAAATCCAATGTTGACAAAGTTAATACTCATCGATGGTTACGTGCATCTGGATTAAAGTCTGAGACTGAAGGCTTTATTCTTGCAGCGCAAGACAAGTCTTTTCACTATAATCTTTCAGGCAAATGTTATACATAATAATATATATCCAAAATGCAGGTTTTGTGGTTAACACCAAGAAACAATAGACCATCTAATCTCAGGCTGTTCTGTACTTTCCCCAAACGAATATAAAATTCGTCACGATAGAGTGGAGCAATATTTACATTGGACAATGTGCAAACACTATGGAAAATTTGTCAACAAACACTGGTATGAACATCACCCAGCACCGGTTACAGAAATAGAAGATGTCACCATTCTATGGGATTACACCATCTACACAGACAGAAAAATTGAAGCAAATAGGCTGGACATTATTGTTAAAAACCAGAAAGAGAAAACTTGTCTATTAATTGATATGGCTTGTCCAGCGGATTGTAACATAGCAAATTTGAAAAACTGTCAAAATATAAAGATCTGGAAATTGAAATAGAATAAATGTGGAATTTGAAAACAAGAGTTGTGCCAGTGATAGTAGGTGCACTTGGAATGATAAAAACATGGAACAAAACAATACATTGAAAGAAACCTTGGAAACCCCAGCTTAAGAGATATACAAAAAATGTTTTATTAAGTACAGCCCACACACTAAGGAGAACTTTGTCTATGTAACGCTAGGAAGTGATAGGGAATATAGAAAAACATGAAATGGAGCCATAACAACACGCCACGACCTCCCTTAGGTTTTTCCCCAGACTTGGTTGGTCGTGCGACCATAGCAGAAATCGAAATATGATGAAAAATGACATAATAATATTAATAATAATAATAATAATAATAATAATAATAATAATAATAATAATCTCGGAATAGTATATTCTTGCACCAAATCAATATAAATTCGTCACTATAGAGTGGGGCACTATTTACACTGGAAAATGAGAAAACGCTTTGAAAAAGATGTTAATAAACACTGGTATGATCATCAGAAATAAAAGACATTGTAATTCTATGAGATTACACAATCTTCACAGATAGACTGAAGCAAATAGGCCGGACATAATTGCCAAAAACCATAAAGAAAAACCGTGCCTACTAATTGATATGGCTTGCCCAGCAGACTGTAACATAGCAACCAAGTAATTTGAAAAACTATCGGTGTATAACCTCCCGGAAATCGGAATAGAAAAGATGTATAAATTGAAAACAAGAATAGTACCAGTCATAGTAGGTGCGTTTGGAGTGATAAAATAAGGAACACAACAACACATTGAAACATCTGCATGGCCAATATCGAGAACGTGCCAATAAATCCAATGTTGATAAAGTTAATACTCATCGATGGTTACGTGCATATGGATTAAAGTCTGAGACTGAAGTCTTTATTCTTGCAGCGCAAGACCAAAGTCTTTTCACTCGAAACTTTCAGGCAAATATTATACATAACAATGGTGATCCAAAATGCATGTTCTGTGATAAATACCAAGAAACAATAGACCATTTAATCTCAGGATGTTCTCGACTTGCCCCAAATGAATATTAAAATCGCCACGATAGAGTGGGGCAATATTTACATTGGACAATGTGCAAACACTATAGAAAATCTGTAAACAAACACTGGTATGAACATCACCCAGCACCGGTTACAGAAACAGAAGATGTCAACATTCCATAGGATTACACCATCTACACAGAAAAAAGTAACTGGAGCAAATAGGCTGGACATTATTGTTAAAAACCAGAAAGAAAAAACTTGCCTATTAATTGATATGGCTTGTCCAGCGGATTGTAACATAGCAACCAAGGAATTCTAAAAACTGTTAAAATATAAAGACCTGGAAATTGAAATAGAAAAATGTGTAAATTTAAAACAAGAATCGTGCCAGTGATAGTAGGTGCACTTGGAATGATAAAAAAAAATGTAACAGAACAACACATTGAAAACAAACCCCAAAAATCCCAGATGTACAAAATATTGTCTTGAAAGTTACAGACCACTAAGAAATTTGTCCATGTATCACTAGTAATGTTATGTGAGTTAGAACAGCAAATCATATAGTGTAGCTATAACAACACATCACTACTTGCTTTAGGGTTTTCCGCAGACTTGGTAGGTAGTGGGGTCATAGCAGAAATCAAAGATGATGATGATGACTGAACGTGATATTTTTCTATATGATTTATTTATCAGTTACCTAACCTTAATCAGTTGGGTATGCTTTCTATAGCCTAAAACACTGTGTATCTGTTCATGGGTGGGGGCAGTTGGTGCATCATATCTGGACCTTGTGGGTGTTGCTTTGTGTTCTTTTTTAAGGCAAGATATATTGGGAATAACACTTATAGTATTAGAAATACCTTCTCTCTAAGACTGTGTGAATGAAATAAGCTAACTGATCTGAAAGTATTTTTAACTTGGCCCCATCTACAATGTTATACACTGTTTTTATCAAAAGCTAAATGCATACCGCGCACATTTGAATGTGAGGCATATAACTGCTATACCCTCATCAGACTGGGTGATATGATGTGTATATTGACCTTCAGATAGCTAATATTTTGCATGCAACCATCTCTCTCTCTCTCACTCTCTCTCTCTCACTCTTTCTCTCACACACACACACACACAGACACGCACACACACAATAGCAACAACCATAATGATAATACATTTTCTCACTGATTTTCTTCCACTGGATTTTGTATAAAGGTTTCACAATCGATATTTTCGTTTTTAATTTTATGAATCCTCTCTGACAGATTTAAATAAATATTTCCCATTCTTTTTTTAGTTATACTTTCATCATCTTCATCACCCCCATTTTTTCTTATAATCTATTTTTTCCATTTGATTATTCATTTATAACAATTGTTCCCATTTGTTTTCTTGTTATTTTCAGGCCTCTGTTTTACAAAGCCAAAGTAAAGTATTTAAGATTCTCTAACGTTAAAAGCGTCAATTACGAGCAAGTTTAATTATAAAATGAGTCAACAAATTTATATTTGTTGCGATTTGAATAATTTAACATAGAAATAAATTTAATTTATTGTCTCAGCATCTTTTTTCCTTATATAAAATGACGAATTTTACTATAATACAAAGAAGCCTAATTTAATAGGTTTCCATTAAATTCATAGGTTTAATTAATAGGTTTCAATGAAAATGATTTAATTCGCATGGATTTTTTGTAATATGTGAAGAAACTTTTGAAAAAATGAAAACTGATTGATGTAAATAGGGAGTTAAAGAAAAGTAAGTATAGGGATATATGCTAAAATTCGAATGCCAATATATATTTAGTGACAATAAATAAGAAAATATAAATGATGTTGATAGATAGATAGATAGATAGATAGATAGATAGATAGATAGATAGATAGATGAAGAGAAAATGAGATAGATAGATAGATAGATAGATAGATAGATAGATAGATAGACAGATAGATAGATAGATAGATAGATAGATAGATAGATAGATAGATAGATAGATTAATGAAGAGAAAATGAGATAGATAGATAGATAGATAGATAGATAGATTAAGATTAATGAAGAGAAAATGATATATATATATATATATATATATATATATAGATAGATAGATTAATGAAGAGAAAATGAGATAGATAGATAGATAGATAGATAGATAGATAGATAGATAGATTGAAGAGAAAATGAGATAGATAGATAGATAGATAGATAGATAGATTAATGAAGAGAAAATTGAGATAGATAGATGAGATAGATAGATAGATAGATAGATAGATAGATAGATAGATTAATAAAGAGAAAATGATATATATATATATATATATATATATATATATATAGATAGATAGATAGATAGATAGATAGATAGATAGATAGATGAAGAGAAAATGAGATAGATAATTTTCGCTGAATGAATATGTGTGTACTCTAGTGTGGAATGTTTCCTTTTATTTGTCTGTTTTATGCAGTCAACTTAATATCTAAAGCAAACAATAGTTTTCTAATTCTATTTTTGTCAAATCCGGATCATATTTTATTTGAATGAGTCAACAAATTCTTTGAAATTACGTTTCGGTATTAATCACCTTCTAACGGCTAAAATCAGCTACTGTGAAAATACTAATGTTTTACATAAACTCCGAAATTAAACAAACGATTTTGAAAACATTAAGAATTCATTGACCTCATGTTTTCATTGTAAAAACGTACAACAGGAAATAAAAAGAAGCTTCAAATAAGACAAATTTGGTTGTGAAAATGAAGGTTTTTTTCTTTTGCGTGGGATTGACTAAAAATTGTTTAGTTTTGTCTCTACCAATAATATAGTGTTAGTAGTATAACTATTGCAGTTGTTGCTTAAAATATAGGTACTTATAAAAAAAAGGCTTCTGTAATCATGTTTTATTAAATTCAGAATTTTATTTTGACAATTGTTCCCGTTGCTTCTATTATTATTAAAATGTTCGCATATTGATTGTATATATAAGCATGACATACATTTAAATTGCCGAAATTTCCTCCTGATAGCAAATGTAAAAAATAATTCGAGTAAGCTGTCCGAAAATATTTTGAAAAACATTCTACTATTCATTTCATTCTTTATATAATATCCACATATATTATTTCTATTTTGATATTACGTCAATATGTTTTTATTGTTTTTATTTAGATTTTAATTTTATGGTAATGCTTATATTTTAATTTTCGTATTTTGTCAATTCGGTTTTATTATAATGTATATTTTCTGTATCTATCATGTACTTCTTACAAGGGTTACCCCCAATGAAATCTTAATTGTCTTACATGTGCCCGAAATAAAATAATTATTTTCAGTTTGGCTATTTCAAAATTTTCATGTGAAAATTTTGTTAAAAGGAAAGAAAATTCCTACAAGGGAAAGCCATAATGAAACCATATGTGTTCTCCATTTGCCCGAAATATAAAGAACAACTAGTCAACCTACGATCACACAAATCTTATCTAAAGACATATCGACATACATTGTTTGATGAAATTGATAATGACGGTTGATACCTTGTATATATTTAAAGTCTTTAAGATCCAGGAATGTGGTACACGATCGAATGCCTTACGATAATATATCCATGCAGTACCAAATTTTTCTTTGCATTGTAAAAGTTTTCCAAAACCATCTGGTTAATAAATAATTGGTCTTTACATCAATAAGAGCCACGTTTGCTCCCTTTTTGATCAAGCGGTAGCATGTCATTTTTTTCAAAGAAATATGTCTGTTTTGTTATCTTTATATATGTTAATAGTTTGTATGTTGTCGGAAGGCATGTAATTGGTTTGTAGTTTTTCGATTTATTTGTTTCACTATTCTTGGGTAGAAGAAATATAATTCCTTTGGTCATCCATGCAGGAATTTTAGTGGGATCTTTAACCATTTCTTGAAGTTCTTTGGTTAGTTTTTATGTGCTGTGTTTAAATAATATAGCCAAAAGTTAGGAATTTTATCTATACCTGGAAATTTCCAATTGTGTGCTTTTTTCAGTGCACATTTAACATCCTCTTCTGTGATTACAGCCCATGTCTGTTCTTGTTTATTTTTCATTCGTTCTATATCTTGCGCAATCCAGTCTGCCTTTTTGTTATGTTCTTTGATAAAGCCCATATTTTTTCCCAGAACTGTATAACTTCTTCCATTTGGGGGGGGGTCACTTCAATTCTTTTTTTACCTATTTCTCTGTCAAATTTCTTTGCATCGGTTTGAAAAATCTTGTTTTGTCTGTAGAATCTTGATCTTTTCTCATAGCGTCTTTTTCTTTACGCCTTCAGTTGTATTGTTTGCTTTATTTTTCCTTAGTTTTCATTCCTAATATTGTATTTTCTTTCAATTCTTCTGCCTTTTCTAGTTCTTACATGTATTCCTCTTTACAGTTCATCGAGTACTGATAATTCACTTCTAAGTTGTTTGATTTCTTTTTCTATTTTTCTTTTCCAAGGTGAATATTTTTGTCTGGGAGGCTGCCTTGTTTTTAATTTGATGTTAAGTTTTTTTTGTTGCTGCTATTGCTGATGCATATATTGCTTCATTGAGATTTGTATGAGGGTCTTCTTCATCCAAAATTAATTTGAGTGCTGCATTGTAGAGCTTAATAGTTTCGAGGTTATGCTTTGTTGGTTGTAATTTTGGGAGTTGTTCTCGTTCCAGCATTGCAATATTTTGTATCTGACTTATATGGTTCTTGATTTCTTCCTTGGCTTCTTGGATACTGTTCTTATTTTCCGTAAAATAATTATGTTCAATGTGTTTTGAACTCGTTTTATTGCCGTCTTCTAACTGACTCAGATCACACCTTTCCAGCACTTCTAAACTTACAGCTTTATCTTCACAGTGATTTGTGTGCATCACGGTTTCTACATCATGACCTGTGGCTTGTGTGATGTTACTACTTTTTATTTCTGATTCCGGTTCCCTTTTATATTTTGTTGATTATTCTGGTTGCAATTCTTTTTATTTCAACCTCTGCCAATCGGTTATTTCGCATGATGTATCTTTGTACATTAGTTAATTTATTTTCGTCAATGTACTTTCTATTTGTTTGTCCAACTTTTTCTCGCCAAATGTCTTATGTTTGACGAGTGATGTTTTTTTGAAGTTTGAGTAATGCTTCATGAAATGCAGTCATAACGACTTTGTACTCCTCACAAGACCATTTTATTTTTTCTTTCTTTAAATATACGGTTATTGATCTAGCCATGATTAGGATTATCCTGGTTGTGAGCACCTGAATATTCATTCTTTGTGTAGGAGTTTGTTCCTATGGCAGATTTTTCGACCTCAGGTAGGTTTCCTCCTGAAGGACGGGCTCCCTGTTTATCCACTGGAAGAGCCATACTGGACTTTTTATTTCTATTTGTAATTCTCATATTTTTTCCACGAGTGACGCACGGGTCCAAAAGTCCACCCAAAGTTGCCTGGCACGTTGGGTAACGGTCTTTTAAAACAGGGTTCCGAAGCCTGTAGGGAATCGTTTGTGACCTCATAACGCAGTAACCATTCACTCCTCGGCACGATTAACACCTTGGGTTGCGGGTTGTTGTTCGGAATTTTCCTTCTCCTAAATGGGTTGCCAAGCGACAACTGTCAGAGACGCTATTGGAATTCAAAGAGAAAGACACTGGTGTAAAAAAAAACTTGGGCGTAGCAACGGCTCAACGAAACAAAACATCACTACACTAGAGTATTTCGTTCAAAAAAAAATTGCTACCATCACTAGTCCTTGTAACAAAAATAATTGTTAAAAAATTAATGGAAAAGAAAAAGTTGACATACGTTTAAGTTTATTACTGCTGTGAAATTTAAAAATAATAGTTTGTGCGTTCACTGTATATTCAGTTATTTTTTTCATTAAAGTTGTCGAAAATAAGGTTATCAAAATAAATATTTAAATAATTGAATAAACAAACAAAATTAATAAATAAATAAAAATAAACAAATAAATACGTATTCTTTCTATGGAAGAATATCGTAGAAATTATAATAAAACTCTTTTACATCGTATTTTTTCTTGTTGTTTTGCTTTGTTTTTTGTTTTTAAGGATGAAACAATCATTTTGGAGAAAGAGGAAATACTCCAACTATGAGAAGAATATATAAAATACCAGATGACTTCACAAAGTCTATCTTCACAGCACCACCTAAAAAGCCAGAAGCAAACTAGTGCGAACTCCACAGAAATAGGCCACAAAGAATTAATCAAGAATCTTTACTGGCAGAAAACCGCTTGCATACGGACAGGTAATGAACTGAGTAGATATACAAAGATAGAAAGGGGCGTAAGAGAATGATGTGTCTTTTCACCGGATCTGTTCAACTTGTACAGCGAGAATATTTTGAGGACCCTAGAACTTATGCCTGGATTCGTAATCTGAGGTCACAGTTTAAACAACCTAAGGTACGCAGATGATACAGTTCTGATAGCAGACACAGAAAAGAAACTACAAGACCTCCTACAGAAAGTAGCTGAAGTGTGTGACAAGAAAGGACTAGAAATAAACTGCAAGAAAACCGAATGTATGGTCATCAGTAAAAAGGGCAGCCCAATATGCCAAACACAGGTCGAGGATACCACAATCAAGCAGATAAAAAAAATTAAATACCTGGGAAGTGTTATAACAGAAGACGGAAAGTGCGACACAGAGATCCGAAGGCGAATTGGCATGGCAAAGAAAGCATTCCAGAAGTTGAGTAATTAAGAAACTGGACAATTTCGCTAGAAACAAGAAAGAGAGTACTGGATTGCTACGTACTGTCCGTCCTTCAATATGGCAGTGAATGCTGGACAATATCATCAAAAATGAAGGAAAAACTTGAAGCAGCTGAAATGTGGTTCTACAGAAGGATGCTTCGAATATCATCGAGAATGTGAGCAATGATGAGGTCTTTCAAATTCTGGAAACAAAAAGGAAATTAATACTGAGAATCAGGAAGAGACAGCTGAAGTTCCTGGGACATGCAATGAGGAAGGAGGGTTTGGAGAACCTGATACTAACAGGCCAGATAAAGGGAAAAAGAGACAGAGGAAAGCAACGGATAACATATTTGAAGGACCTAATCGGGTGGATGACGGAACGAGGATTGCATAGTGTAACAGGAGAAGGCATGCTCAGAGCCACCAGGAATAGGGAAACATGAAAAGCCATGATCACCTACGTCCTGAAGGGACAGGGCACATAGAAGAAGAAGATCGTAGTTTATAAAAAATATTTCGAAGATCATAGTTTTAAAAAATATTTCGAAATATCGACAACATATGGAAATATCAATAATAAGAAAAGTAGTTGATGATTTTATTAGGATCATTTAAAGAAGAAACAGATGAATTAGAAGAAAAATTCACGTTTATGTTAAAATGGTAAAACAAAATTTCATGTAGAAATTAATTTTCAAAGAGAACTCTGGTAAAAAAACAAAACAAACTTGAACGTAACAGCCGCTCAACGAAACAAAACATCACTGCACTTCGAGAGTATTTTGTTAAAAGAAAAAATTGTTGCTACCACCACTAGTCCTTGTAACAAAAATAATTGTTACGAAAAAAAAAAATTAATGGAAAAGAAAAAAAAATTTTGACGTACGTTTAAGTTTATTACTGCCGTAAAATTTAAAAATAATATTAATTTGTTCGCCCACTGTTATTCTTTGATTAAAGTCGTCAAAAATAGGGTTATCGAAAAATAAATAAATAAATAAAATTAATAAAATGAATAAATAAAAAAATAAATTGAATACGTATTCTTTTTAAGAAAGAATATCGTAGAAATTATAATCAAACTGTTTTTATCGTATTTTTTCCCTGTTGTTTTGTTTTGTTTTCGTTTTTAAAAAAAATATCATAGTTTTTAAAAAAATTATTTCGAAATATCGACAACTAAGGGAAATATGAATATTAAGAAAACTAATTGATGAATCTATTAGGATCATTTAAAGACGAAACAGATAAATTAAATAATATACGAAGAAAAATTCATAAAACAAAATTTCATTAGAAAAAAAACGTTACGTTTTCAAGAGCTTCAGAAAAACACGTCATTCTCGTTGTAATTTCAATCGCGTTATCTATTTTCAATTATTATTATTATTATTATTATTATTATTATTATTATTATTATTATTATTATTATTATTGTGTGAGAAAGTAGCATACCAACGAAGTGATGTTGGCGTGGAAATAAATGAAGCCCGATACACACCTTGACACAGAGTCTGATAAAAGTGTATATCAGGCACATACAGGTTGTAATGGATAAACTTTCATCTAAATTACGAAACATGGAAAGTAACGCTGACATCTCATTTTAACAGATATACAGTGTGCAATGGATGAATTGGCGTCTAAATGAGGATAAAAATGAAAATAACACTGGCATCTTATTTTAACTGACCTGGGAAGCGTGCTGACAGAGGTTGGAAAGTACGGCGTGGAGATTCAAAGACACATTGGCTTGGATAAGGACGCATTTCAGAAGCTAACCAGAGTACTGAAAGACAGAAAAATCTCATTGGAAACAAAAAAGAGTGTGATAGATTGCTATGTGATAACTGTCTTTCTGTATAGCAGTGAATTTTGGATGATTTCATCAAGGATGAAGGAGAGACTTGAGGCAACAGAACTGTGGTTGTACAGAAGGATGCTGAGGATATCATGGATTGAGAAGGTGACTAAACGACGGGATGTTGGAGAGGATGGAAACGAGGAGAAAACTCATATTTAACATAAAGAAGAGATAGATGAGGTTGCTGAGACACGTAATGAGGAAGGAGAGCCTGGAGAATTTAATACTCACAGGACGGATAGAGTGAAAGAGAGACAGGTGAAAGAAGCGCGTGACCTACTTGATTGGCCTGTGCAAATGGAAGGCAGAGCGGAGTTTGAGAGAGATACCAAGAGGAAGAATTTTGAGAGCGACAAGAGACAGAGCCAAGTGGAACGCCTACGTCCTGAAGGGACACGTCATATAAAGAAGAAGAAAAGGTTGCGATGAATAAATTGTCGTCTAAATGAGGCTAAAATCAATATAACACTGACATCGTATTTTAACAGCAAAACAGAGTGCGATGAATAAATTGCCGTTTAAATGACGCCAAAATTACGGCCAAGCATATATTTAACAAAATTACACAAAAAATATCTTGAAATACTAAAGAGTAGATTTATTCAATAAAATCGACGTTGGCTTCAACTACAGCCTCAGACAACTTTGAAATCTCCTACACCTTTTCTAGACGTTCTCCTTGTTTGAATTCTACTATAATCCTTAAGTTAAGCTTTGGTCTTAAAGTTAGTTTTTTGGTCTCAACTACACTCTATACATAATAATCCAGAGACTTGCGGTCTGTGAAGAGGTCAGTCAGTTAAGTGCCATACGTGATACACGCTTGGGCGATCATGTCTCGAAACAGACATGACTGACTGGGCAGAACATTATCCCGCAGTAGTTTGCCATTGCTTTCTGCGGTAAGGTAGCCAAATTTAAATGATGATGTGGTCGCAGAAATCTTTTGACAAGCATGACTGGATTCACTTTCTTATGAGGCATGATGCAGAATTCTTTTGTCAGACATAGAGTTCTCCAGGCTAAAATCCTCTTATCACAGGGCAGTACTCCTTCCTCAATGCACCTGATGTAGGTCTCCGTGTTGTGTATGAGGCTCTGTAGGAAGATAAACATAGGCATAACACCACTATCATTCGTGATCATTCCCAACAACATCATATCCTGATCATTCCCAACAACATCATAATCACAATTAGATTTAACCAACTGTTTTCTGAAGTCTTTGCAGTGTCTTCAGATTGACTCCCAGTTATTCGTATTGAAGCTTCCGGTGCGAATATTAAGCAGTTCAGGATACCATTTTTAAATTTTTGGTGGAGTGAATTGATGCTTTTTTTTCTCACAGGCGGTGCTCAATTGAAGCTACTATACTGTATAGTCAATAAAATATAAAACAAATAACGTACATGCACGAAATTAAATAATACTATAAAGACAATTTAACCATCCTGTATATAACATTCAAATGTGAGCGAAATCATGACAGAATTTGATAAAAGCAGAGCATAAGCTTGCAGGGTTATCCCAGTTAAATATATTGTTACTCGGATTTTATTAGTTTTCTTTTTTCTTTTTTTTTTTCTTTTTAGTGGTTTCTTTGCTCTCGTAGTATTAACGGAATTTGAACAGTGACATTTATTATTTGACATTTTTTCTTTTCTTGTTTAAAAACACCCATTGACAACCAATCTAAAAGAAATAAAATTATAAATTCATACTTTAAATAATAAGGCAGACTGCGTTCTTTAGCCTTAAAATAGCATAGAAAAAGATAATTTTGACATTTGAACCAGCCTAGAGCGGAATAGGGTCTATCGGCAAATTTTGCTTTAGGTAGTGATTTCAAATTCTTCTTTTTTTTTTTTTTTTTGGAATTAAAATCTGCTCATGCCTGACCAAATTTCATGTGAAAAAAACTATATTTAGAAATAAAAAACAGAAAGGGAGTTAAAGGAAAATTGCCTTGGATTCAAAACCAGAACATTATCATTGATAACTCTCTTCTCCAATTTGCGAACCTCAGTTACAAAATTTTAATAATTAATATAATGCAAATATTACCCTGATAAAATCGGTCAATATTTATTTATAACTATTTATAATGGGACTAATGCATGCAGTTGTAACCCCAGTTTTTTTGTTCATCAGCGTCCTTTAGATCATTGTGTTTACCATCTAGCTGACTCCTCAGTCGTTAACGCGTTGCTGATTTGTTGCTGGTATCGTGTTGATGAGCACGGTTTCTCTCGATCAAGCTACCGTTTATCTCGTTCACGATCTTTCAATCCTCCGCGATGTTGCGTTTTTGTCTCAGTGCGTGAGAAAATCGCTTATGAAGTAAACTTTAGCAAAGAACAGGTCAACGGTGAGGAGCTACACAAAAGTTTAAAAATCTTCAGATTAAAGAATCAAATTGGATTAAAAATGTAACAACGATTTGGTTTATATATGATTTGTTGTATACAGCTGTTGTACCCCTTCTAACTGTTATAAAAAATTGCACTTGGGCGTTTTTTTAAAGTTTGCAGCCTGTGTTAGTAGTAATTTAAATTTCCAAGTTCTGGTCTTCAGGGCTAACAAAATATCTTGATCAGAATGTCTCTGCGAACGACGTGGATTCCATTAGCAGCAATGTGTGAACTCTTCAGGTTGTCCAAACCCCCAGCTAATATGGAGTCATGCGTCCGGAATGTGTGTCAGGGTCTGGAGTTTGGTTATCGTTCACTTTTAGCATCAACATTTTTCTAAAATCCCATATTTTCAAAATAGTAATTTTCCAAATTTAGGGGTTGTTCGGCTCCCTTTTGAAAATGGCCAGACGAATCAAGCTGCTGCTTAACTCAAACTCCCTTTATGTCTCATCTCTCACCATTGCTCCATATAGGCCATGCTAATCTCTCTCCCTTCTTCTACTTTCTCAGTATCTAATCTCATCCCACTCTCAGCGCTAGTGCACTGTCTTTGCGAGGACTCTAAACTTATAGAATACGTAGGTAAAAAGGTGATTACCAGTAATTTATCTTTCTTTATCAACTTGTGTCACGCTTTTTTTAAAGCAATTTATCTGTCAAACAAAGTACACGGCAGGTCACCTGTGGTTACTCAATGGCTAGTAATTAATTTTTCTTTATCACTTTTATCGAAAAGAATCCAATAATGTCGGTCACAAAAAATTGAGAAATGTTACAAAACTGAAAACAAACGAACCTGTCCCTAATCTTAAGCGCTAATCTATATTTTTGTAGTGATATTTTTCTTCAGAGTAGGCGATTGACTAGATATTTTCCTGGCTCTTTGTCCAAAACAATATTAAATGTTATTTCGGTGACCACCCGTTTTCTTTATCGATAACATATGTTTTTTTTTCTTTTTTTCTTTTTTTTTCAGTACCGACATCTTCGAGGATATATTAATGGTCTCTTTCTTATCGGCGCGAAGTGAAAAGGGCGAGTAGTCTTGGTTTTACTCAATCTTACCTTATTCTGTTTGGTTCAATTTAGGTTCAACCCTACTTGGAAATGTTCGTGATGTCATCTTTTTTATTTTGAAACATAATTTTTCAACACATTTTGTTTTTAATTTTATTCTCAACTTTTCAATTCATTTTCCTGTGAATTTCTACAATTATCATCCAGTTAGTAGTTTCTTTCCTCTTCATTTTTTCTTTTCTTTTGTGTGTGTGTGTATTGTGTGTCTGTGTGTATGTGTGTGTGTGTGAGCACTTCCTTCCCTCTTGTCATTAATTTGTTATTGACGTTCCACCTTCCTTCCTTTTTGGGTGAAGCTATAAGTTTTCATGCAAGAAAAAAAAAAGAAGAAAACTTTCACAAAAGATACAGTAGAAATAAAGAAAATGTTTTTCCTTTTGTTATCATGCACCTGGGTATTTGTGTCTATTTTGTTTATATATATATATATATATATATATATATATATATAGCATTTGACATTTCTCTCGCCCGCTCGACTCAGTCGATTAAAAACTTAATTGGGCGATTAAATTTTATTGCTTTACTCGCCCGCAGTCCATTAAAAATCTCGCAATGAAACGTGTCCTCCCTTCAAATACCGAAAAAGGAAATCTGATTCCTTTTACAACCCAAAAGTATGCCATTGAAGATTCACAATTTACTTAGAATGACCTACAGTAACATTATTGAACTCTTTGGTTTTATGCATGGCGCCTGATTTACGTAGAAATGTGTGGTTAAACAAAAGACAGTAACTTCCCGCAATCATCAAAGCAAGATCTGACAAATAGAATTTAGATTGACAAGCTCCGGTCTAGCTTTTATCCTTTTATCGTCCCAGTCAGTGTAAACATTCGTTTAATTAACACTTCCAGAATGGAGCCAAGTGTCTCTCTCGCCCAGATTAAGACACTCACAGATTTTTAGAAACACATTTGGAAAAATATTATCCTTGACTCAACAACTATATTTCCTGCCCGCTTACAAAAAGTAAAAACGAACATTTAAAAAAAAAATCGAATACTTCTCTCAACCACGCACCGAAAAACAAATTATACAAGTAAATAATTTTTTATAGAAAATCGTTGAGAAAATCAGATTTGTTATTTTTTTTATCATCTATGAAATGGAGGTTGTAGTCAGACAGAAGAAAGAAACTATGAATTTAAGTACCTCCACTCAATTGCAAAAAAAAAAAAAAAACTCATATCATGATGTTAAAAGGGCTCAAACTTAATAAGTTTTATCGTCAAAATGTTCATGCTATTATTAAGAGGAAAGATCAAATTTTGTTGTAATTAATTTTGAAAATTTTCAAAATTCTTTTTACACGTTCTAAATTTTAATGAAAATTTCATTTTTTATTTTCCGTCAGCGATTCACGCTATGTTTACGCAAGGTGACTATTAAGAAAATGGAGTCGGTTAAGTAAAATGATTTTGGGGCGTGTAAATTTTCCCTCGTTCTCGACCACCGGTCGAGTGATTTCTTTTTCAAAATTCAAAGGATATATATATATCGGATTATAAAAGACGCACAGAAATAAAGACTAGGTAAAATAAATTTAATCGTAAATAATAAGTGAATGCAATGAATTCAACTGGAATTCGACCTCTCCGATTTCTCGTTCCGAGCCGATATCCACTGCACCACAGCGCACATCCAATAGCTAAAAGCATAGCCTGAAGCCATCAGAAAAACAAAACATTTAGACACTTTTTATATAATTTATGTTTTGAAAAGAAAAAAATACGATATCACATCACAAATTATATAAAATTTTAACCATAATACCTTGTCTGTTATTTTTAATGAAACCTGCATAAAAGAGTGATTGCTGCTCAAATACACAATATATATATATATTATTGGGGCTCACATCACTCCTTACAATTCATTTACAAGTTTCTTTTAATCATGCTGTAGAAATTAAAATGGTCTTTATTTCACTGTTTATCATGCAAGATATCTCTGTTACTTTTGTTTTTTTTTTTGTTTTTTGTTTGTTTTGTTTTGTTGTTGTTGTTGTTGTTGTTGTTGTTGTTAATCTTTAATTGGAGCTCACGCCACACTTACAATTTTATTCATTAGTTTCCATTTCTTTTGTTTTTCATTTTCATAGTTTGTATTTCCTAATCAGTCTTTCTTCCTGCGCGATTTTAATTTCTATTCAGTAATGCCGATTCTATTGTTATACCGTTTATTGAATCTCTTTTGGCCAAATTTGACCTACTATATAAAGGACACTGAACGATCTCTCTCTCTTTCTCTCTCTCTCTCTCTCTCTCTCTCTTTCTCTCTCTCTCTCTCTCTCTCTCTCTTTCTCTCTCTCTCTCTCTCTCTCTTTGTCTCTCTCTTTGTCTCTCTTTCTCTCTTTGTCTCTCTTTCTCTCTCTCTTTGTCTCTTTCTCTCTCTCTCTCTCTCTCTCTCTCTCTCTCTCTCTCTCACTCTTTCTCTCTCATATGCGCACTTGCTGGTACACTTTGTTTGATTACCATCTCACTACGATTACTCAGGGTTAATACTGCTATGGCTACTAATGTTTCCCGAGTAGCTGACCAGTTTATTATGGTCTCAAAATTATCTTCCCAAACTGAGATCGTCTCATCTATAATATTTAACTTTATTTTCAACTGCTCAAGATTAATTTTCTTCACAGGCTTTAATAACTTTGGCATTTTATTTAATGCTACTTTAGGAAAATTCTTTGTTATAGGCTCCCATAATTCTATCCAAATGCTGGACTTTGTCTCAAACAATTTCATAAATGTTATTTATTTATTTATTTTGGAAACCATCCGTTTTTATTTTTGTAAACAACATATATATTTTTTCTATTTTCCAGGAAAGACATCTTCGATGATACAGTAATTATCGCTTTTTTATCGACGGAAAGTGGGGACGTATGGGTAGTCATTTTTTTTGCTCATTCTTCCAACTAGTTAAATTTGGATTCGATTCTTCTTTGAAATTCTTGGAACTTCATTTTATTATTATGAAACATAATTTTTCAACGCATTTCGTTTTCCCATTTTCTTCTTAACTTTTCAGTTCAACTTTCCTGCGATTTTTTCTTTATTTTATTTTTTATTTTTCTTTATTTATTTTATTTTTTGTTTTTATTTTTTATTTTTGTTAACTCCCTACGGTTCCAGAGTCACTCAATTGCACGTAATCCATAAGAACGTTTTAAATTTTGAAGTTATATTTATTTTTGACATATGAATTTTTAATTTTTTTTTCTAAATCTCTGATTGTCTTTCAGTCATTCCACCCCGCCTTCTATTCTTTTCCGCCACACCTGCGAGGAACTCAGCACCCTTTGAGAACCACTGCTTTAGACCCATCAATTTCTGTTATGGCTGCAATACATATATTCTGCCTCCTACCCTAATGGGTTCGGTTTTAATCCCAATGTCCCAAATAATAGAATGTACATTACTCCATAGAACACATCCAGTTCTATGAATATATCATTGAGCTCTGTGGCCAAAATGCAGTTGCTTGAAGCGTTCTCGGTGGATTGGCTTACTTTATTTAGGTTACAAACATACCAATTTCAATATAGCTATCATAACACCCAACGTGATAAGAGTATAACAAGCACATGCATTATTACAACAGTTATTAAATAAGAGGGCAACAAGTCTAACGACGATATGTTACTAATATACAAAGCCCGATACTAAGTTATTAATATACAAAGTCAGATACTATGTTATTCATATACAAAGCCCGATATATGCATCACGATCCCGAAATAAGAATATATCAGGAACATTTATCACCGTCAATTGTGCTCGATAAGGTTTTGAAAAAAAATCAGCACGTGATTTCGCAGGTGGGTCCCAGTAACGAATGCCTTGAGCTCTTTTAATTCTTCTTTCAGGGGTTCTCTGGTAAGAGAAAGCTACGAAAGGTCTAGATGTGACTCCCAAAGCATCTTATTCTTAACTGCCTCATACTTTAAAACAAAAAAAAGAAACACTTTCGAAACCCATCCTTGACGCTCCCCTCTTTCAGACTATACCCAAAACCTGAAACCAATAATAGTCAGAAGCCACGAGAGACATTACTATAAGGTCAAAACAATTATTATTATTATTATTATTATTATTATTATTATTATTATTATTATTATTATTATTATTATGTCATTTTTCATTATAAATCCATTTCTGCTATGGTCACACAACCTACCAAGTCTGCAGATAGACCTAAGGCAGGAAGTGGTGTGTTTTTATAGTTCCATTTCATGTTTTTTCATATCTCCTTAGCATCCCTAGCGTTACATAATAAAAGTTTTCCTTAGTGTGTGGGCTGTACTTAAGACAATTTTTTGTATATCTCTTTAGCTGGGGTTTCCAGGAATTCTTTCAATGTGTTATTTTGTTCCATTTTTTATCGTTCCATCACTGGTACGATACTTGTTTTCAATTTCTACATTTTTTCTATTTCAATTTTATTTCAGTTTTTAACAATAATGTCTGGCCTATTTATTATTATTATTATTATTATTATTATTATTATTATTATTATGTCATTTTTCATCATATTTCGATTTCTGCTTTGGTCTCACTACCAACCAAGTCTGCAGGAAGACATAAGGCAGGTCGTGGCGTGTTGTTATGGCTCCATTTCATGTTTTTCTGTCTTCCCTATCATCCCTAGCATTACATAGATAAAGTTTTCCTTAGTGTGTGGGCTGTACTTAATAAGACAATTTTTTGTATATCTCTTAAGCTGGGGTTCCAGGGATTTTTTCAATGTGTTTTGTTCCATTTTGTATCATTCCAAGTGCACCTACTATCACTGGCACAACTCTTGTTTTCAATTTCCACATTTTTTCTGTTTCAATTTCCAGGTCTTTATATTTTGACAGTTTTTCAAATTCCTTGGTTGCTATGTTACAATCCGCTGGATAAGTCATATCAATTAATAAGCAAGTTTTCTCTTTCTGGTATTTAACAATAATGTCTGGCCTATTTGCTTCAATTTTTCTTCTTCTTCTTCTTCTTCTTCTTCTTCTTCTTCTTCTTCTTCTTATTCTTCTTCTTCTTATTATTATTATTATTATTATTTCAACTATTTTGGAATTACAAACCCCATTGATAATATTGTTGATCTAGTAGTTTATTTCAGTTTATGCAATCGTGTTATCTATTGACGTCTCCCGTTTTAAGAAGAATGTTTCGTAAATTTTACACCTATCTCGTCTCTTAAGAATCCTTCCCACCTTTTATTTTTTTTTTTTTTTGCGCACAGCGTAACCTTCACCTCAAGATCTACCCTACCAAAACACCCAAACTAAAGCCATACAACAACCCTTCAAAAAAATGTGGGGCGCGTTGCTGTGTCTTCTTGAATATCATTGATTAAATTCTTATAATCTAAGGAGAATTGTGTATTTATGTCGTTTCTTATTCAATGTACGGACTTTCTACCCTATAAAAATCACCGAATCCCACCCCGGAACCATTCATCTACCTACTCATCGCCCAATCTTCACTCTCTAATCTTGAATCCCCACCCCATAAAATCGAACCGTGTGAGTCACAGGAGTTAGGAACTGGAAGGAGCGCGCGCGGCGGCGTATTTGAGAGCCCCTGTGCCTGGCGGGTAATTCGTTGCATAGGTTACAGTCACGAAACAGACCTTCCTAATATCTATCCGTATGTGACGTTACCAACGGTCGTTCTTTTTGCCCAAGACGGTCAAATGACGTATAAGGAATGATGCCTAGGAACGCGAAAATAAAAGAGAAAAAGAAAACGAAAAAAAAAATCGATGACGGTAGTCAAAAATATTACAATAATAAATAACAATAATAATAATGGTGGTTGCATTTATGATGATAATGGTGATGATTATGATGACGATGGTGACGGCTAGATTCCCGCTAAGAATACAATACTGGTCATTAAAGCCGGGAAGTTATGATCACAAAACTATAAAAATGTCGGATTTCGCGATAAGAGTAACCTTCCAGAATATTCTCATTTATGTTCCCAAGAGAGTACGTTTATATATATATATATATATATATATATATATATATATATATATATATATATGTGTGTGTGTGTGTGTGCGTGTGTGTGTGTGTGTGTGTGTTTGTGTTCCTGCGAGCATGTGCATGTGCTTATACATAAAAATTAACTTACACTAGAGTATATGCATGTGCGTCTCTTAAAATATAAATTTTAAATCCTTCCAGTAGAAATGCACAGCGTTTAAGAATAACAATTGCCTTTTTAAAAAAGAAAGTATGACACAGAGAAATAGACAAAAACGGAGAGGGAAAGTGACCGCTGAGAAAGAAAAGAAAACAGAGGGAGAAAGAGAGCGAGAAAGAGAGAGGAAGAGAGAGGAAGAGAGAGAGAGAGAGAAAGGGAGAGAGAGAGAATCCTCTATAGTGACTTACAGAGACAGGGGAGGAGAAGTGATGACCCTGACCCTACATTAACCCTGTCCGAGATACAGAAAACTGATTCGCCAAAGAGACGATAAATGAGAGATTTTCGATTTAGAGACAGGGTGATACCCCAACATAGACAAAAAAAAAAAAAAAAAAAAAAGCTATAGAGACAGATAGAGCAGGGGGTTGGAGTGGGAGTGAAAGAGAAAAAAAGCGACAGCAAAACAAAGTGGGAGTGAAAGAGAAAAAAAAAGTGGGAGTGAAAGAAAAAAAAAATGGGAGTGAAAGAGAAAAAAAAAGCGACAGCAAAACAAACACAGAGCAATGACAATCCCTGATACAGAGAGACAGTGATAAAGAGAAAGAAAAAGAGAGAGATACAGATATAAAGAGAGTAAGTGTTTCACAATGAAACAGATAGACAGAGGGAGATAGAGAGAGTGAAGAAGACGTAGAAATAGGCGGAAACAGAGAGAGAGAGAGAGAGAGAGAGAGAGAGAGAGAGAGAGAGAGCAAAAGCTAGTGATTCCTCAATAATTTAATATTTGTCTTTTGTTTTTGTTTTTCATGTTACTGCGTGTGCTCACCTGTTAATACTCATTAGTTCATATGTTTATTATTACGTAAATTAACAAATAAAATAAATAAATAATCGTCTGCTACCCCTCC
Source organism: Ascarosepion bandense (assembly GCA_037127315.1). Lineage (NCBI taxonomy): Eukaryota > Metazoa > Mollusca > Cephalopoda > Sepiida > Sepiidae > Ascarosepion > Ascarosepion bandense. The sequence continues at coordinate 2,299,403 of JBBBDQ010000273.1, read as the reverse complement.
AGTTCCAACCCCACCGAAGCGCAAGTTTTCTCAAAGATTACAGGTCGGTAAGGCGTCAATTATTGTATACTATGGTGTGTATACCCTGACTGTTTACATGCCTGTTTCTATGCAGATATTTGCTTGTTTTATATATTGATTAATTCATCTATATGCTTCTGGCCATTAATAATAGGATTTTACAAGTTGTTTAGTGCATCCAGATATTTGTTTATTCATTAATACTATAAATTTATGTTGAATCTGAGAATACCATTTTTAGGATCTTTAACAAAGTCATTGCTGAATATGTGATCGCTGAATGCTACTTAATGTCTCAGTATTTGTCTATATTTCTGAGACGGTGTAGTATTTATACTGTTTACATTATTCGGACTATTGTCCCTATTTTTGTTGCCATTTGTACGACGTTTCAGAAGTTGTACGCTACGGCCTTTTTCAGAAGAAGGCTGTAGCGTACAACGGCCGAAACGTCGTACAAATGGCAACAAAGATGAGGACAATAGTCCGAATAATATAAATAGTGTTAATATGTCTCGTTTGGTATCACTTTTCACAATAAATATTTACACTTGTTTATAATACTTCAATGCCTGTAATATATAATTATGGATTTTTATATTTTTGTCTTAGATCTTTCAACAAATGTATGTTGCTGGTGCAGAAGTGACTTACCCTACGAAAAGTCATTTCCTTTACTCTGAAAACGATTTTAACTAAATCTAATGGGCAAATTCTTACTTGCACTTTCATTTTTTTTTTTTATCTGCCATCCCCCTTCAATACGTACGCGATTATGGCTCTCCACGTTTTTCAGTCCTTTGTAGCTCTTAATAATTTTTGTCTTGTTTTTTATACCAAACTCTGCTCTAATATTCATTTGCTAAAGCTCATCAAGTATGTTATGCAATGCTTTCTCCTGTTTCTCTTTCTCTCTGTCCGTCTTGTGAGTATCAGATTCTCCGAGTCCGCCTTCCTCTTACGTGTTCCAGAAACTTCAACTGTCTCTTCCTGGTGTTAAGTATAAGCTTCCTTTTTGTTTCTATTCTCTCCAAAACATCGTCGTTGCTCACATGTTCGGTTCATGGTATCATCAGAATCCTTCTGTAGAACCACATTTTAGTTGCTTCGAGGCACTTCTTCATAAGAGGCCAATTAATACATCTCAATTAAATAAAATCACTCAGGTGACGGGCTTTGTTTGGAGAAGGTTGACTCTTTTCAAGAGGAAAGATAGTCAGCCGTACCACACATGAGGGCGCTTGGGTGCTCATATCTCCATAATTTCATGACTATCTAGTCAGAAAATTTTCCGTAGTAAGCTACCGTTCTTTCTGAGGTGGACCGGTTTCCAGCTAAGGCTATAGGGCCCAGTCTGACTTGCTACTCAATCCATAATTTGGGTGGGAAAGAGAAGAAATGGATTCATACCTTCCCCAAGAGTGTTTCTACGTAAGGTTCTCGATAAAATCCGAAGAATTATCTGCAATATAATCGGTCCTGACTTGAAATCTCAACTGTAGTCACTTTTTTACCAATGTGACGTGGCTTCCCTTTGTCTTTTCTACAAATAATTTTGTGGCAACTGCTCGGACGAGCTTTTTTCGTTGCGACCCCAACCACATGAATTTAAGCGCGCTACTAGATTGGCATCTAGGTCCCACTATTTTACCGTTGAAATAATAATTGTAACCTTCTCTTCTACTTTAACAGTTTCTTTTCTTGTACTTTCCGCCTGTGGGAATTCATTCCGTTTACTCACTTCCCTGATAGCTACAATCTCCAAAATTTTAAATGCAACTTCATTTCTCATCATCTACCTTCGTGAATCCCGTTCGTATTTTACCCTTTCTTCAATACTCCATGTCCCCAGTCTTTTTCTCTCATTGTAAGCCCCTGCGCA
>JBBBDQ010000273.1:2277500-2290000 GCA_037127315.1 Ascarosepion bandense | reverse complement strand
AAAATCTTGGTAAAATATTTTTCTTTACATCGTTATCATGTTTAATTTTATGAAATTTCAAGAAATTAATTTTTGTACCGCTTAATGTCTGTATTAGTCATGCACAGATTTTTGGGAAAATTTAAATAATCTGTTTATTCATTTATTTTATTGATTTTGCAAATAAGCCCCCCCCCCCGTTACTGAAAATATGTTCTGAATCGTAAAACGAAAATGGCAATAAAACTATGACATTATTTAATTAGAAAAACTTTTAATTGCTTTTATGAATAGGATATATTATGAATACTGTTGTCTTAAGAATTAGATGAATAATGAATTTTTACAAATTTTATTTTTATTCCTTTTTAAATGTTAATTTAAATAATTTTTAAATATTTAAATCTTTTAAATTGTTGTATAAATTTGTAAAGGTCAGGTGATATTGTTAGCTTACTACAATTCAGCGATCCTCAATAATTTAAAAAGAATTTAGATTTTTTTTCTGTGTGTAAACGTACTGATTTTTGTAAATACGTAACGTTCATACACGACATTAAGAAAAAATAAGAGCAGTAAGTATAGTAAATTGAAAACCAAAGTACCTAAACTTCACTTTAAAACCAAAGTACCTAAATTTCACTTTAAAACCAAAGTACATAAACTCCGATTACGGAGAACATTTTCCTAAATTTTAAAGATTACTGAGTAATAGAAAATTATATAAAAGGTGCTTACGTTTTTTTTGCCTCAAGTAATTTTTACAGATATTTCCCCGTAGAAAAAAAAACATCCAGCTGTCAGTTAAGCTGTCAACATGCAACATCTATATCTGCATTTTAAACTAAGAGAAACTAATATTTGTTTCAAACCTTATTAATTAAACTTTAAATCAGTTAATATTCCTCAAATAAAGTTTCAGAAAATTATATTTTATTTTTGAACGATTTGTTAATAGAGAGAATTCCATTTTACTGGCAACTGTTTAAAAATGGCGCTAAAATAAGGGACTTTTAGCAAACTAAAAAAATATTTTCACTCTGTTTAATTTAGTTTTTAGGGACAGCTAAGTGTCTTTCCTATTAGAATTATTAGGTTTAATCTAATAGCGTGCGGGTGTGCGTTGTGGTACAGTGGATATCGACTCGGAACGAGAAATCGATGAGCCGAGTTCGAATTCCAGTTGAACATCTTGCATTCACTTACACACAAATACCATTGGGGAAGGTATTAATCCGACTCTTCCCTCCAGTTATGGGTTAAATAATAGGACAGATTGGGTTCTATAACCTTGGCTGGCAACCAGTCTACCGCATAAAGTAATGGCAACCTACTGTGGGATAATCTTCTACCCAGTCAGTCATGTCTCTTTCGAGACATGATCACCCAAGCGTGTATCACTTATGCACTTAACTGACTGAATAGCTTGAAATAAAATAAAACCTTCAGTAAAGATTTTTTAAATACATTTTGTTCTTAAGTAAAAGTCTCTCTCTCTCTCTTTCAGGATCTCTCTCTCTCTCTCTCTCTCTCTCTCTCTCTCTCTCTCTCTCTCTCTCTCTTTATATATATATATATTGATTGTTTAATTAGTTAGTTTCTGGTCATAATAAGATTAGACCAGTGCAGATTTGTATTAAAAAGTGTTCAATACAATTATATTTTAGAACTTTTGAATATTTTCCATTTGTAAACGAGTTATTACGCGACCTAGGTTTCTACCGTCAGTGGCGTCTTCAAGCGATTTTTTAGCATTTTGTTGAAATATTTTTCCAGCTATTAAACGGACTCCCTTATTTAACTTTATAAAATGTTGATATATACATCGAAACTTCATAAAATTAAATAAGGAAGTGCGTTAACAGATGGAAAGATATTTTACCAAGATTTAAAATAATGTGTTTTATTGTGAATAAGTCCCAAAAGTTTCATTAAAATCCGACAATTATTCGATTTTTAAAAGAATTTCCCAATCAATGTTTTTTCACCTAAAAAAAAAAACACTCAATTGTACTAATAGCCATAAGAAACACAAAGTTTTTAATCCAAAAAAAAATTTTTAATCGCACTAAAAAGATAAAAAATTATAATGTAATGATAAAAATATTCATTGGTCTTTCTTTACTTTTAATAACAAATATTTTAACAATAAAACACTTTTTCATCATGGTACACTAATTTTTTAGCGAATCTTTAGAAGTATCTATATATTTATTTTTCAGTTGGCTCACCGATAGTGACACAAGGTCAGTTGAAAGTGGGTTTGACGGCAATACTGTAAAAAAATTGCTTAAGTCCCCTTGGTAGTTGCCCTTTTTTGGGAACGCCTCAGGCGCCGGATAATAACCCCAGCCCCCTCTCGAAGGAGAAGTAGTGGCTAGGGGATTCCCCACTCCCCGAGGCTTGAGCTAATATTATTTTGAAACTTTCCCGGTCAAAGCCAGTGAATATATATATATTTATACATCTTATAAATACAAACTATGTGCGTGTACATGATAGCATGTATTTGTGTGTGAGAATCTTCAGGCATATTTAAATGCATGTATATCTCTGTATTCTGGTGCAGTGTTATAATGTTGTGCATACATGTTTATATAATCCTAATATGTGAAAGCGTGCGTTTGTTTTTATACAGCAATTTGCGAGTAAAAAGACTACTGCTACCCCACATTTTCTCCATCCCTCACTCAGCTTTTAAGAAATCCCCTTTCTTGTCGTTACCACTTTCCTCATTGGATTTTTCAAACTTGCCCGTATTGAAGCGTCCGTATCTGTCTGTGAGTTCGTCTGTCTGTAAACTTAATCACACAACAATGAAAACAACAGCACCGACATTTTTTCTTTTTATCTTGTTTTCATTGTTATGTTGCGACACAGAAATAGACAACGGCTGAACACAAATATTTTTCACTGCCATAAAAAGACAGAGTTCGTCTAATTACATCTAGAAAGAGAGACAAAAGCAAAGAAATTAAATAAAAAAGAAAAGGAAAAAAAATTGGAAAAAACTGGGAAGGGCGAGATAGAATGAGTTTGAGAGAGAAAGAGAGAGAGGGAGATAAGTACTTTGACCTCAATCACACTGATCCTTCTCTCATTCGCTACCCTCATTCACTGCTCTCATTCACTTGTCCCATTCACTCTCCCATCGTTTCGTTCAATCATTACCCTCAACCCCCTCTCTCAGACCCACTAATCATTCCTCCCCAGTCAAACGCGAACCCACCCTGACAATTACCTATCCATCCCCACTACCCCACTCATTAACTCCTTTTTAATCCTCTACCCCTTCACACTAACCTTCTCACCTTCATTCAATGTTTACCCAACTTTCTTCTTCATGTTTTTCTTTCTCTTAATCAACATATCCGTGTCTTTTGCAAATATATACAAATAAGCATAATACCTAAGGATATGCAACCATTGATAAGTGCGTGAATATATATATATATAATGCGTGTATGTGCGCGTGCACGTACGCGCATGCCCGTGGGCTTATCAATACAACCATATTGTACAGTGGGGTACGGGTAGTGTAACTCATCGATGCGGCAAATTGAATCAGAGAGACGAGTTCAAGTCCCAGGCTAGTCTGTGACGTGCACTTTTGAAAAAAAAAAAAAAAGAAAGCTCTTTGGAAAGGCAGAAATCCGTCCAACCCAAAAGATATGAGTCAAATTAAATATGAGGGTAGGCTGCACTTTCTAGCCTTCGATGTTGGCCAGTCTAGGAGAAAGACTAGTATTTTGATTTCCAAACTGTCAACGGTCAATTTCTCCATTACTATTTTCAAGAAGTCACGGTAATTCAAAGATAATAAAGGAGTTGTGTAGAGCGATTGTCGGCAACATTCTCATGTCATTTAAAATATATTGTACATATGCAGAATTACCAATGCAAGCACACACATTATAATTTTTCATTCATAGTCATTTTTCGTATTTTTATTTTTTATTTTCTCTTTTCTGCTGTTTCTTCTTTTTCTTTATTCATATTTCTTCATGTTCTTTATTCTTCGAATAATATGAATTTGTCTCTTTTATTCCTTGTTTTGCTTACTTTTATTAATTTTTTCATTTATTTTTAATGTCACTGTTCTTCTTTCTTTCTTTCTTTCTTTCTTTCTTTTTTTTCATTATAATAATCATTCTATCCAAAAGTCTTTTGCTATTCATGCTAACGTTCATATAGTCTTTCTTTCTTTCTTTCTTTCTTTCTTTCTTTCTTTCTTTCTTTCTTTCTTTCTTTCTCGTTATAATCATTCTGTCCACAAGTCTTCAGCAATTCATGCTAACCTTCATATGTTATAGTCTTTCTTTCTTTCTTTCTTTCTTTCTTTCTTTCTTTCTTTCTTTTCATTATAATAATCATTCTATCCAAAAGTCTTTTGCTATTCATGCTAACATTCATATGTTATAGTCTTTCTTTCTTTCTTTCTTTCTTTCTTTCTTTCTTTATTTATTTATTTATTTATTTCTCGTTATAATCATTCTGTCCACAAGTCTTCAGCAATTCATGCTAACCTTCATATGTTATAGTCTTTCTTTCTTTCTTTCTTTCTTTCTTTCTTTCTTTCTTTCTTTTCATTATAATAATCATTCTATCCAAAAGTCTTTTGCTATTCATGCTAACATTCATATGTTATAGTCTTTCTTTCTTTCTTTCTTTCTTTCTTTCTTTCTTTCTTTCTTTATTTATTTATTTATTTATTTATTTATTTCTTTCTTTCTTTCTTTCTTTCTCGTTATAATCATTCTGTCCACAAGTCTTCAGCAATTCATGCTAACCTTCATATGTTATAGTCTTTCTTTCTTTCTTTCTTTCTTTCTTTCTTTCTTTCTTTCTTTCTTTCTTTCTTTCTTTTCATTATAATAATCATTCTATCCAAAAGTCTTTTGCTATTCATGCTAACATTCATATGTTATAGTCTTTCTTTCTTTCTTTCTTTCTTTCTTTCCTTATTTATTTATTTCTTTCTTTCTCTTTCGTTATAATCATTCTGTCCACAAGTCTTCAGCAATTCATGCTAACCTTCATATGTTATAGTCTTTCTTTCTTTCTTTCTTTCTTTCTTTCTTTCTTTCTTTTCATTATAATAATCCTTCTCTCCAAATGTTTTAAGGTATTCATGGTAACATTCATATGCTATAGTCTTTCTTTCTTTCTTTTTTTCTTTCTTTCTTTCTTTCTTTCTTTCTTTCTTTCTTTCTTTCTTTCTTTTCATTATTATAATTATTCTATCCAAGACTCTTTTGCTATTCATGCTAACGTTCATATGTTATAGTCTTTCTTTCTTTCTTTCTTTCTTTGTTTCTTTGTTTGTTTGTTTGTTTGTTTGTTTCTTTCTTTCTTTCTTTCTTTCTTTCTTTCTTTCTTTCTTTTCATTATAATAATCATTCTATCCAAAAGTCTTTTGCTATTCATGCTAACATTCATATGTTATAGTCTTTCTTTCTTTCTTTCTTTCTTTCTTTCTTTCTTTCTTTATTTATTTATTTATTTATTTATTTCTCGTTATAATCATTCTGTCCACAAGTCTTCAGCAATTCATGCTAACCTTCATATGTTATAGTCTTTCTTTCTTTCATTCTTTCTTTCTTTCTTTCTTTCTTTCTTTTTTTCTTTCTTTCTTTTCATTATAATAATTCTTCTATCCAAGACTCTCTTGCTATTCATGCTAACATTCATATGCTATAGTCTTTCTTTCTTTCTTTCTTTCTTTCTTTCTTTCTTTCTTTCTTTCTTTCTTTAATGCCTTTCTTTCTTTCTTTCTTTCTTTCTTTTTTTAATGCCTTTCTTTTTTTCTTTCTTTCTTCATTGACTTCTACCGTTCTTTCTTATTTATCGATTTCAACTTACTTTTCTTAACAAATTTTACAATTCTTGCATTTCTTTTTACATTGATTCTGTTTTCAAAGACTTTTTTCTCAATTCTTACATAGCATTAATGTACTGTTCTGTTCGTTCAATTAAGGAAATTCAACGTTCTATTTATAAGCAATTTTATCACTGTAATATATTCGTACATTATTACATATCAAGTATCTATGCAAAAGCATATAGACGTAATATAAGATATTATATATGTTATCTTATATTAATACATGCTTATATACATATATTTACATAGACTTGCTTATTTCATTACATGTGGACAATTAAAATCTTTAAACTCTCTCATAAACAAGTAAATTTCTCAAAATAATTAATGATTGAATTTATAGAGTATATTTATAGAGTATATTTATAGAGTATATTTATAGAGTATATTTATAGAGTATATTTCAGTCATATAAAATGACTTCCAATGTAAATAATACATTCTAAGTTTCAAGATAATGCATGCTGCTATGTAAACATATCTTCTATTAATAATGTATAGATTACATAAAATACCCATATTAGAATCTTATTTACCTGTAGAAAATCCGCTGTTCATTGATGGGGAAATTAGTGGCAGATTTTGTAACATTTCTAAAACAATTAAAATGAGAAAACTGCTTTTAGTCAATTTCCCAAAAGTTTTTATCCAGTTTTTTTTCTTATCCAGTAATAAATAATATATATATATATATATATATATATATATATATATATGTGTGTGTGTGTGTGTGTGTGTGTGTGTGTGTGTGTGTGTGTGTGTGTGTGTGTGTATGTGTGTGTGTGTGTGTGTAAAGTATAGGATAAATATGGATTAAATAATTAAATAATACGTCGTATCCAAAGATTTTATTTAAAAAGTGCTCAACTCAATTAAAAGTAGAACGAATATTTATTTAAAATTTTTAACATATATAGGTTATAATATCACTGCAAAAGTAGCCTTTTTGTAGTCATATTATAACATATTTATGTTATAATATTCTAAATAAATATATATAAAATATAAAATGAAAATAATCAGCATGAACATGCACAAATATCCATATATCTCTGTGTGTGTGTGTGTGTGTGTGTTTGCTTGTGTGTGTGATTGTATGTATGTGTGTGTGCTTGTGCGTGTGTGATTCTATGTCTGTGTGTGCGTGTGAGTGCGTGTTAGTGCGGTGCGCGTGAGTGTGTACAAAAATACGCCTTTGCCTGAGTGTCAGTCAGTTAAGTGCCATACGTGATACACGCTTGGGCGATCATGTCTAGAAAGGAGCATGACTGACTGGGTAGAAGATTATCCCATAGTAGGTTGCCATTACTTTCTGCGGTAGACTGGTTGCCAGCCAAGCTATAGAACCCAATCTATCCTATTATTTAACCCATAACTGGAGGGAAGAGTCGGATTAATACCTTCCCCAATGGTATTTGTGCGTAAGTGAATACAAGATGTTCAACTGGAATTCGAACTCGGCTCACCTATTCCTCGTTTCGAGCCGATATCCAATGCACCACACATAATAAATGCATAGCACATATGTTATTCTTAATATATAGAATAATGACATGTTCATTGTAAAAATTGACATCCGGGGACTTAAGTTATTATTTGCAAAACGTGTCGAATTGATAAAATAAGAGTTTCATCAAATTATACATAGATAATTCAATTAAATATAATTTGACTATTATGAATCTATGTATCGCATTTGTACATATGTATGTATCTGTCTACTAATCTATCTTGTCATCAGTCTATGATATTCATATATATGCATGTATGTTTGAATCTATCTATCTATCTATCTATCTATCTATCTATCTATCTATCTATCTATCTTACTCTGTTCATCACTGTACTATCTGTCCTAATCGGTGCACACACACACACACACACACACACACACACACACATATATATATATAATTGAAATGTTATAGATAGATAGATAGATAGATAGATAGATAGATAGATAGATTTTTTATATATATTACATGAATTGTAAATGGTTTTAATTTTGAATCTGCTTTTTCTAACCTTGCAACAAAGCACTGAATTGTTATTTGTTAAATGTAAATATCTTAACTATTTGAACCTTATATATATATATATATAATATATATATATATATATATTGTAATTTGTAATTTTGTTATTACAATAGTTTATAAAATTATAATATCACTACACTACATATGTTTAGCTCTACTCTGTATCGAGCACTCTTTATAAAAGTAAATGCTTGAACAGTGGGTTTTTAATCTACGTGTTCTTTCAGCTTCTTGTAATATATATATATATATATATATATATATATATATATATATATATATATATTCTAAACATATACTATTAAATATAAGAGACAATGAATGTATATTATGTTTAATCATGAGCCGTTCTAAACGTCGTATTTTGGCTTTAATTTCAGTTGAAAATAAGGACAAAAATTCTCCAACATTTGGATATTACAGTTTTAATAACCTCTCTGAAGATGGCTCATGTGAGCTGAAAGCTTAGAACCAAATTAATAAAAAATTATCCAAATGTTGGAGAATTTTTTTCTTTATTTTCAACTGAAATTAAAGCCAAAATACGACATTTAGAACGGCTCATGATTAAACATAATAGACATTCATTGTCACTTATATTTAACAGTATATGTTTAGAAAATTATTTGCTGCCTCGATACACTAAATATATATATATATATTTCTACATATTTTTGTAACTCTCCCTCTCTTTGTCATTCTGCGCACATACACATACAAACAGACACAAACATGCACACACAAACACAGAACACATCTATATTAGCTGACTTGAATGCCTACATGTATCTTGTTTCATGCTCTCTCTCTCTCTCTCTCTCTCTCACACACACACACACACACACACACACACACACACATCTATATTAGCTGACTTGAATGCCTACATGTATCTTGTTTCATGCTCTCTCTCTATCTCTCTCACACACACACACACTCACATCTATATTAGCTGACTTGAATGCCTACATGTATCTTGTTTCATGCTCTCTCTCTCTCTCTCTCTCACACACACACACACACACACACACACACACACACACACACACACACACACACACACGTTCCCACACACATTTGTAACCACGCGATATATATACAAAAGTTAATTATAATTTATGATAAACACAAGCCTACAATCACCAGTATACATACATCGTAGTATCTACAGTCGTTACATTTGTAATAATATTTCATACAGCCGTTAATGTATTTCTCACTGTATATAGACTAACACTTCTTCATATATATAGACTAACACTTCTTCATACATAATTATTACTCATTACTCATGCGTACACTCTGTTACACGTACTTATAATATATTAAATAAGCACTTTCGAACATATACCTGCACTCATTTATACACAATCATATGGCTTTATGAGTGCGCATGCGCGTACACACATACACACACAAACATGTAATCTGCACAAGAAAATGTATACATCAACAATTTTACAGACATCATTTAATACGCGAAAAACAAGGCACAACCTACAAGTGTCAACGGTGCTGAAAAGCAACATATTCACCTGTCCAATCACTGTAATTAAACCAGTCTACAATCGTTCCTCAGTCATTATGACAGGTGCCAAAGCTAGGTGTCAGAAAAATGCCTCACAGGTAACACTAACCGTTTTTGTTGTCTTTTTCTTTCTTTTTTTTTTTTCTTTTTTTTTTTTAACCGAAGTAGAAATCAAAGGAGTGACGGTGTCATAACAGCATTTCAGGAGAAATAAAAACAAAATCATCATTTCTATTTATGTTTTTTTTATTTTTTATTTTTTTATTTACACACATTAACTAAAATTTAGGGGACATTTTTTTTTTTTTTTTTGACCTACGAAAATTTCCAGGATTTTTTAAAATAACAAGAATTAAAAACAAGAAAACAATTCAATCAAAACATATAGAAAAGAAATAATTCGCGTGTGTGTGTGTTTTGTTTTTTGTAGCTTACGCACGACCACAAACGAATCCCTCTTACAATACATTTTCCGGCCTTATATCAGGTTGTAATAAATATATTTTTTAGCCCTCTATGTTTGAAATTAAATTTTGTAGACTTCTTTTCTGCTTAAATGTCTATTGAACAGGTTAAGAGGCTCATCTCTTGTTCCCTATTTAGGATGCGGTTTCCGGCTTTCTCTTTTCCAATCTTCTCACTTTGTTTTTTTTTTTCAGTTGGAGTAGATAGATTTATCTATCGCCCAGTTCACACTCCACCCACGTCTATTGAACAGGTTAAGAGGCTCATCTCTTGTTCCCTGTTTGGGATGTGGTTTACGGCTTTCTCTTTTCTAATCTTTTCACTATTACGTAGCTCCCTACACATCAGTGGCGTTTCCGCCTTGCTCGGAGTGATACGATTAAAAAAAAAAAATGTGTTTTCCTGTCATGTCTTCCTATGATAATTTGGCTATCACTTTTGGAGTAGATAGGCTTGACAATCGTCCGGTTCACACTTCTCTCCGCTCTTTTAAATAGGAATAGAGTTTGATTCTGCGTTTGGACTTGGTTTCCAATTTTTTCTAACGTCTTCACATTCTTTTTTATTTCCAGTGACCACATGCGTCTTAGTGGCATTAATGCCTTGTTTGGGATTAATAAAATTTAGTATCTGACTTAGCATATTATTATTGAAGACTAATTGACTTTGATGACTTTTTTTTTTTTTTTTAAATGCTATATCCCTTTTGGTGGTGGTTTTTCTTTATAAACCCTCCCCCTTTATTATCTTTCTTAAGAAAGCTATTGTGATTATTTCCTATTGTCATCTTCATAATTTTTTTTATTCAGATTAGTCATTCTAGAAAGGATGTGCGTTGTGGTGCTGTGGATATCGACTCGGAACGACAAATCGGGGAACCGAGTTCGAACTCCAGTTGAATTCCTTGCATTCACTTGCGCACAAATAATCTTGGGAAAGGTATATATATATATATATATATATATATATATATATATATATATAGAGAGAGAGAGAGAGAGAGAGAGAGAAGAGTATGAGAAAAAGGATGCGAGTCAGTGAGATAGGAGATGACTATTGACTGTGCATTTAAATTCTTGGAGATTGTAGCTGTCGGGAAAGCAAGTATACGGAAGGAATTCCACAGGCGAGAAGTGCGAGAAAAGAAGCTGTTACATTTTATTGATTTCACAGTTAAAGGGTGGGACCTATTTGCTAGTCTAGTAGGTCAAGTAAATTCATACATAAAGGGCACCAGTGAGATAAGTTAAGGGTGATTGAAAAGTAACGCCCTATTTCCTATTTTGTGAATGAGTGGCTAGACAGCAATCCTGACTTAACACCCTGATACCATGGACCGAACATGTGAGCAATGACGAGGAAAAGACAGCCGAAACTTCTGGGGCATGTAATGAGGAAGAAGGGCTGGAGAATCTGATACTCACTGGGCAGATAGAGGAAAAGACAGACATGAGAAAGAAACGCATGATGTACTTGCTGGGCAAGTGGATCGCAGTGCCGGGGTAACCAGAGAAAGGGTGTTAAGAGCTACAAGAGATAGGGAGATGTAGAAGGACAGAATCGCTTACGTTCCGAAGGGACACGGCGCATAGAAAAAGAAGAAGAAGAAGAATTTTTTGTGGGGATGGGTTGGCTATAGAACCACGTCTACGATCAGTTAAGTGCCATGATTGATACACACTTTGGGCGATCATGTTTCGAAAGAGAATTGGCAGAAGATTATCCCGCAGTAGGTTGCCATTGCTTTCTGCGGTAGACCGGTTGCTATCCAAAGCTATAGAACCCAATCTGTACTATTACTTGAACCATAAGGAAGAGATGGATTTATACCTTTCCAAACGGTTTTCATGCGTAAGTGAATGCAAAAAACTGAAATTCTAACTCGGCTCCTCGATTTGTCGTTCCCTGTCGATATCCAATATATAAAAAAACCCTCCAGTCCTCTTCACTTGGAAGTAATATATATATAAGGCAAGATGTTTGTGTGTGTGTCTGTTTGTTTGTCTGTATGTCCTTTATACAAATCCACAATTTTTATCCGATTCTCACCAAACTCCACACAAATATTCTTTAGGCTGAGTCTGAGCTTCAGGATCATGGATTAGTTTTAAAACTTTATTTACACCCGAGCAACGCCGGGCTATACTACTAGTAGTTAATAAATAAATCGTAAGTATTTTAAAATGAGGAGTTACTTTTCAATCACCCTGTGTATAATTGTTATTTGTGCACTAATCTTTGATTGTCTCTCCTATTATCTCTATTATTGTCTCTTCTATTATCTCTCTTGTTATCTCTCTTATTATCTTTCTTATTATCTCTCCTATTATCTCTCCTATTGTCTCTCTTATTATCTCTCCTATTATCTCCCTTATTATCTCCCTTATTATCTTTCTCATTATCTCTCCTGTTATCTCTCTTATCATCTCTCTTATTATCTCTCCTATTATCTCCCTTATTATCTCCCTTATTATCTTTCTCATTATCTCTCCTGTTATCTCTCTTATCATCTCTCTTATTATCTCTCCTATTATCTCCCTTATTATCTTTCTTATTATCTCTCCTATTATCTCTCTTATTATCTCTCTTATTAACTCTCTAATTA
>JBBBDQ010000273.1:2067500-2267500 GCA_037127315.1 Ascarosepion bandense | reverse complement strand
GTTCTTATAATTCTTTTCTCTTTAGATCGAACTCAAATTATATAAAGATTGACTAATTGTCTAAACATTTGGACAATTCCGTTGGATCTAGGTTATCTACTTATTGATTTATTTATTTGCTCTGATATTGTATTGAGCGCTTTACGTGTTAGGTTCCTCGTCTCGGTTTTTTTTTTCTTTCGTCTAGTACTTTGACTAATGTTCAAGTACTTAGTTCGTTTCTTTTTTTGTTTCCGTTTTTTGCCCTCCCCGTTTATGCTAGGTGGGTTTTTCGAGATGGGTTTAAAAATAAATTTATTATATATATATATATATATATATATATATATATATTCGTATAAAATCTTTTGTAAAATAAAGACGGAAGCTGACGATGGTTCGCCTGAAATAGGCCTATACCTCCGATTCACCATGAAATAACGTGTCTGTCTTAATTTTTCTTATATTTGCTCTATATGTATTTATATGCATATATAACTCTTAGAGAGTTATCTTACCACTGTATGTACAGGATACTCTTTTGGATTCTTCTATACCCACACTGTATGCTGATATATATATATATATATATATATATGTGTGTGTGTGTGTGTGTGTGTGTGTGTGTGTGTGTGTGTGTGGCGGGAGAACCCCTCGAGATAGTATAATGTTTAGGAATCTCGTCACGCTAGATCAATTATGACTGGGTAGTAAGTTCAATTCTAACTCAATGTTCCATATTTCTGGTCTCATGTCACATCTAACCTGCGCTTAGCAAAAGAGTACATCAATCTAGTGTAACTATAATGGTTAGCGAAATTGTCACTAGGTGCCTTATTCATTTGGTTTTCTGTCACATCTAAGCTACGTTTTTATAATCATTAAATGTGTGGTGGTAGGGTGCGTACGCGTACGGTTGTGGATGTATCGTTTGGAGATTTATTAATATGTTAGTATTCATTCTATAAATTTTTTGTATACATATATATTTGGAAATTACACGGAAATTAATGAAATTGGTATTAACCGACATATTTTTTTTTTTAATTATAAAATTATCTCTAATGGATACATGCATTTAAGTGGATAGTCTTTTTTTTTTTTCTATAATTAGACAGTACATTTTAATTATCAACCGGCCTAGATCTTATTTAGAAAATATCTCTCTTTCGGCAGGATTCGAACCTGCATAGTTCCATACACCGGGGAGATGCCACAATTAGACCTAGTGTGTTTTACCACTCAACCACATAAGATATCATGGTAACCAAAGTCCAAATTAAGCTATTTAGATAAATATTCCCCAGATATTTTCACATATATATATATATATATATATATATATATATATATATATATATATATATATTACGGAAATTAACGAAGATTAACGAAACTGGTTATAAACAACCGACAATTAGAAATGATTTGTTTGAACATTATTCGGGGTCGAGACGTCTAAGACGCGCCAAATCAAATGGTGGCTTCCCCTATGTGGATAGGGTTTGCAGGTTCAAATCCTGCCGAATGACGCATATTTTCGTAGCAAAAATTTATGATAATAAGGCCGGTAGATATAAATATATAATACTGTTTAATTAAGAACAGAATACCTACTTAAATACGAGTATCGATCAAAACTAATGTTCAAACAATCATTAATTGTCGATTGTTTATAACCATTTTCGTTAATTTCCGTAATATATATATATATATATATATATATATATATATATATATATATATATATATTGTGCGAAGTGTAACTTTTCGACTTTTTATGTTTAATTTCGCGCATGCGCATTATTTGTTTTTTACTTTGTCGAATACACAGTATAGTAGGATCAGTTGGGCACCCTCTGTGTCAAAAATAACACCATGATACAACTCACTCGACCAGAAATTGGAAAACAGCATGCTGTACTGCTTGTCATTCCCGCCTGAAGTTCCAATACGTTTCAGAGTGTTTGGGTGTCAATCTGATCACAGTGCAGAGGATTCGGAAAGAGTTGGATGAGTCTAATTGTGATTGCGAAAATATGGCAGATGTCAAAACTCATTCTCATCATTATAATAAGAAAAGAACTCCCAAATTTGTTGGTGAGGACCTCAGACACAACACGGGGGTCTACATTAAATGCCTTGAGGAGGAAGTGCTATCCTGCATCAAGAGGGTGGCTACTGAAAAACACTATCTCTGGCAACAAGACACTATCTCTGGCAACAGCACCATGCCACAGAGGCAATGAGAATCCAATCATGTCTGTCAGATAATTTCTGAGACCACATCCCCACTTACATCTGGTCACCTTACTCCCCAGACAGCACCCCCTTTGTTTATTATATATGGGGGAACAGTTGAGCGAGAGAGCAGCAGAACTTCTTCTAACACCAAAGATGAACTGAAGATAAGGATTATGGCAGCATTCACCAAATTAAACAAGGAGACCATAAAAAAGAAAGATGCAGATGATTCCGAAGTCGTCTGGAGATTGTGGTGGAAGTTAATAGCGATTTTATTGAATAAATTTCCTCTGTAGTAATTCAAGATATTTTTGTGTCACCTTGGTAAATATATCTCTTAAAATGAGATGCCAGTGTTATTTTAATTTTTGCGTCATTTAGACGACAATTCATCCATCGCACCTTTTATATTTGTTAAAATGAGATGCCAGTGTTATTTTAATTTTTGCGTCATTTAGACGACAATTCATCCATCGCACCTTTTATATCTGTTAAAATGAGATGCCAGTGTTATTTTAATTTTTGCGTCATTTAGACGACAATTCATCCATCGCACCTTTTATATTTGTTAAAATGAGATGCCAGTGTTATTTTAATTTTTGCGTCATTTAGACGACAATTCATCCATCGCATCTTTTATATTTGTTAAAATGAAATGCCAGTGTTATTTTAATTTTTGCGTCATTTAGACGACAATTCATCCATCGCACCTTTTATATTTGTTAAAATGAGATGCCAGTGTTATTTTAATTTTTGCGTCATTTAGACGACAATTCATCCATCGCACCGTATATGCTTACTGCTATTGCAGATATTTAGAATTAATTTTTCCAACTAAAAAATAATATTTATATATTAGGCAATAGGAATTTGGCAATACTGACTATCAGCATATAGAAAAAACTTTTTGAAGAGTCCCATGCTTATATGAGGATACTATATTAATATTAGCAATTGCAATAAATATGTTTATCTGCAAATATATTATGATTCGCGCGCATATGCACATATAAACATACAGTAAATTCAACATATATACATTATAAGAAACATACATTCTTAATAGATTTAATTCATTAGTAAACATAGATTAAAAATTATATAGAGAATATTTCAGATGAAAATGAACATTTTAGCAATATCTATATATCTATCTATCTAATTCTGTTCAGATCTATCTATCTATCTATCTATCTATCTATCTATCTATATATATATATATATATATATATCTATACTTAACTATATAAAAATATAAAAAAAATTGTATTTTATTATACAATTTCATACAAGCCGTACACGTTTAAATACTTTATAAAACTGGTTGTATATGCATACATACGTAAGCAGATAGATAGATAGATAGATAGATAGATAGATAGATAGATAGATAGATAGATAGATAGATAGATAGATAGATAAAATTTTATTTTTTCAAGAGAATTAATTCTTATTCAAAGAATTTAATTTTAATTTAGTGATTTAATTGTTATTCAAGAGAATTTAATTTTATTCGAAAGAATTTAATTTTATTCAAGAGAATATAATTTTATTCAAGGGAATTGAATTTTATTGAAGTGATTTTAATTTTATACAAAAAGAATTTAATCTTATTCAACATCACACAAATAAATAAGAAATGATCGTTTTATTATTCTGTAAAATAAATAAAAAAGTTTTAATGCTTACAAGACCATTTTTAAGTTTTTAAATTTTCAAAAAACAAAAAAACAAAAAAGGGTCAAAAATTGTCAATGGCTAGTATTTTCAATGTTATTGGCATTTTAATGAATAAATATATTTTTTGTCTGTAGTGTTTCTTCAAAAACTCCACAGCTTTCTATCTTTTGTGGTTCTTAGTTGGTTTTTTTTTTTTTGGTTTTTTTTTCTTACTATTTCTGCTAATCGTTGTTCTGTGAATTGTTTGCATATGTAAAACTCAGCTTTCTTCTGTCTCTCTAACGTTCAAGTGTCAACATGTGAGTGTCAAATTCTCCAAATTATCTTTCCTAATTATGCGTCTTTGAAATTTTAATTGTCTCTTTCTTTTTGTTTCCAATTTGCATAAAACGATCTATTTACTTACATGTTCAGTTCATGACATTCTCAGCATCCTTATGTAGAACCTGGTTTCCGGGGTCTCAAAACTATTTTTCATCTGTGAGGAGATTGTCCAGCATTCAGTGCTATATAATAAATACATTACATAAATCAATAATTCAAATATAAGAAATAAAATTAATAAAATAATCATGTATAAGAGTAGATAGGTTAATAACAGTAGGTAGGTTTGTCTATCATCCAGTTCATATACCTTCTCGGTCTTTTGAACAGGAGCATAGGTCTATCCCTAGTTTCTTGTTTAGGATTTGGTTTCTGGTTCCTTCTAAAGTCTTTTCACTCACTTTCACTCTCAGTAACTTCCTGCGTCTTAGTGGCATTACTGCCTTACTTGGTGTGAATTGATTAAAAACAGGTATTATTTAATAAATATGTTGTTTCTATTTGTTTTATAGAGACAAAATTAATGCATACATATGTACTCACACACACGCGCGCGCGCACACACACACACACACACACACACACACACTAGGTCATATAAAAATGTATAAATGTTCGACACATTTTAAGTTACAGGAATTTAGCATTTTAAACTGTGAAAGTTGTTTTTATATTTTGAATGTATATATTTGAGAATGTGAATGTTTTCTATAATATAGTTAGTAAATATTAATATATATATATTAATATAGATTGTAAATATTAATATATATTAATATACATAGTGAATATTAATATATATTAATATAGATTATGATTATCAATATATATCAATAAAGACTGTGAATATTAATATATATTAATATAGATTGTGAATATTAATATATATTTAATATAGATTATAATAATCTATATATATATTAATATAGATAGTGAATATTAATATACATTAATATAGATTGTAAATATCAATATATATTCATATAGATGATGAATAATATATATTAATATAGATTGTGAATATTAATATATATTAATATACATTATAACTATCAATATATATTAATATAGTGAATATTAATATATATTAATATAGATAGTGTATGTTAATATATATTAATATAGATGATGAATATTTATATATATTAATATATATTGTGAATATTAATATATATTAATATAGATGATGAATATTTATATATATTAATATAGATTCTGAATATTAAGATATATTAATAAAGATAATGAATATTAATATATATTAATATAGATTGTGAATATTAAAGAAAATCTCAAGTCAAATAATGTTAAGAATAACAAAAATATCAAAAGCTACATTAAATTTGAGCAAAGGAGGATATCGGTCCAATATAACTGGGAAGCATAAAATCATAATTTTTACAGTGATTTAAAACATTAGATATCAGGATTTTTTATCAGTTGATTGCTTGAATTTTTTACAAAATGAACACACTCATCGATAACATTAAACCATTAAATATTCATATTGTTATAGTTAGATGACATGTTATCTGTGATTATGCTGAGTGAAAGGAATTGAAGTAAACACCCTGCTTCAGCCAAAATACTGTAAACTACTTTTTTCATTATTCTATTGAAATATGAACGAAGGATCGCGACACTGTACTGTAAATTGATATTCGTTAAGTATCGTGAATTAATAAGTACCGCGCATATATAATATATAAATTAATATATATAACAAATTGCATGTATATATATATAAATAATTATCCAAATGTTGGAGAATTTTTGTCTTTATTTTCAACTGAAATTAAAGCAAAAATACGACGTTTAGAACGGCTCATGATTAAACATAATAGACATTCATTGTCTCTTATATTTAATAGCATATGTCTAGAATATATATATATATATATATATATATATATATATATATATATATATATATTTATTTATTATAAATTATGTTTTAGAACATGTACATAATTTCTTCTATATATGTCCTATATATCTTCTATATATGGGAAGAGGACATATATAGAAGAAATTATGTACATGTTCTAAAACATAATTTATAATAAATATTCACTGCTCTATACATCATATATTGAGCACTGTTTTAAATTAATGTTTTGGACGGAAAACATTTTTCTTTTTTTCTCTCCTCATTCTATACTCACTCGGATATATATATATATATATATATATATATATATATATATTTGCAAAAGCGTGAAACCTTGTGTTACAAACTCAGATCAATCCAACTGAATATATTAGCTCTATCACTGATATTGACAGCTTTTAATAAGTACCGCACATATATAATATATAAATTAATATATATAACAAATTGCATGTTTATATATATATATATATATATATATATATATATACATACATATATATATATACTTACATATTTCGCACACGCACACACTCACACACACAGACACACACACACACATATATATATTAATATTAACACACACACACACACACACACACACACACACATATATATATATATATTGTGTATTTAAGTTACAGTCACTCTTTTATACAAATTTCGTTAAAAATAACTGACAAGGAGCTTATTTTTCTTTTAACTGAAACAATCAATATACTCAGTTAAAAATAAAATAACATTCATCCTTGATAATGGATAAAAGTATAGCCGTAAACGCTTGAATAAATAAGGAATTCGAACTATTTTTATTTAATTTATGTTATGCTGCAGTGGATATCGGCTCGGAACGAGAAATCGGAGAGCTGAGTTCAAATTCTAGTTGAATTCGTTGCATTCAAATACGCGCAAATACCCTTGGGAAAGGTATTAATCCGCATTTTTCCTCCGGGTATGGGTTAAATAACACGACAGACTGGGTTCTATAGCCTTGGTCAGCAACCAGTCTACCGCAGAAAGTAATCGCAACCTATTGCTGGAAAATCTTCTGCCCAGTCAGGAACATAATCGCCCAGGCGTGTATCACGTATGGCACTTAACTGACTGACTGAATATAATAGTTGAAAACATGATTAAGGCCTCTACTCGGCATAAATTTGGGGATCAGTTGTATATTGTTATGAAGTAATAAACTGATCCTCCACTGATTTCTACTTAATAATATAATTCATCTCTACCCACTCTAACAATGAGTCAAATAAGAGGACAGATTGGGTTCTATAGCGTTGGCTAGCAACCAGTCTACCGCAGAATGTAATGGCAACCTACTGCGGGATAATCTGCCCAATAGGTCATGTCTCTTTCAAGATATTATCACCCAAGCGTGTATCACGTATGGCACTTAACTGACTGACTGGCGGAAAAGAAAAAATTGTAAGATTACTTAGAAAATTATATATAAAACTTAAGTTAGATGATCCAGGTATCAGCACGTGTCCAGTTCGTTCTAACATTTCACAAATTTCCTAGTACCGCATAGAGAGTATTTAAAGAGTAACTCCTTTATCTGTGTCATTTGCACGGTCTTTCGCCTTCAGATCACTGACCACTGGAGAACTTTTATTGATGGTTTCTTGCACAAACTACCAATCAGTTGTTTATCTCTTCAGTCTTGTTTCCGAAAAAAAAAAATATTTGAAAGAGATGGAATAACAAAAATTGCATAACCAACATTTGTAGGGGGACCAGAATCCCAATGGTACAATACAAGCTAGATGAGTTTACGATTAATGTGTGGACTGGAATTGTAGGTGACTGTCTGGTAAATCCACACGTTTTCCCAGCACATCTTACAGCAGCTGTCTACAAAGATTTTATTTTGAACGCACTTCCAGATTTGCTAAAGAATATATCCTTGCTAATGCACGCTCGTGTTTCAAATATGCCGAGGTTCCAGCACATTTTAGTCACATTGTTCGTGATCCGCTGGCTGTCATCTATCATCAAAGATGGAGAGATAAGGAAGGACCAGATCCAAGGTCTGCACGCTCTCCCAACCTCATCCATTTAAATGTTTATCTTTAGGCCGCCTAAAACAATTGGTTTACATAATGCAGAGTCGCTTCATGGGAGTCCGCAAAGCCATTTGACACCATGTGGGAGTAGTTGAAAAGAGGAGCCAGTCAATGATCCGACGGATGTATGCGTGTGTATAAGCAAACGAAGGAAATTTTGGAATTCTCTTATGATTTTCTGTAATGAGACATAATGATATACTTTCAGACATATGTTGATATGACCACTGTACCTTGTTTTGGTGTCAAAATTTGTAAAAGTATTTTGATATACACAGTATATATATATATATATATATATATATATATATATATATATATATATATTGATGAAAGTGTATCAGTGTATACATCCGTAATCGAGAAAATTATTAGATAAATTATGTCTGAACATTTTTATACTAATCTTTGGCAATAATAGGAATAGCAAGTGAATCGATTATGTTGTAATATTTTAGTGTAATATATATATATATATATATATATATATATATATATATATCATACATACATATATATATATATATATTCATACATACATACATATATATATATATATATATATATATATACATACATACATACATATATATATATATATATTCATACATACATATATATATATATATATATATATAGTCATTTGCAAATAGATCTGTTTTGTTGTATCACAGCTCATGAGTTCGGTTAGACATCCGATTGCTTCTACCCAGGATTGAAACCCGACCGAATTCGCATTAGTATTGTTTAATTAGTTATTTTTTTAAAATTTAAAATTAGATTAAATTTTTTAATTAGACCAGTACACATTTGTGTTAACAAGTGTTCAATACAATTATATTGTAGAACTTTTGAATATTCTTCATTTGTTAACTCATTTACAAATGAAGAATATATAGTGGGTAAACTAAAAAAAAAAAAAACCTGCTTAAGCAATAAATAACCGTAGCATATGCCTATGCTATCCAGACAAAGCAAAATCAAAAACAAAAAAAAACAAAAAAGTCTTTAGAGCGTTAACCTTCATGCAGACACACTACTTAACATTTATGCTCTCCCGATCTTCAATTGATCAGAAAGCAAATGAATGAAAGATTGACCTAGCATTTATACTGTAACTTACTGAATCACTTGTATATACACTACCGGCCATAATTATTAGGCCACTTTAGTTTTTTTTTAAAAGAAATGATGTATTTCATACTATTTTTGAGTGGATAATTCTAAATGAAAAAAGAATAGTTCTTTTGTTATTATCACTTTGCAAAATTTTACAAGGCATGAAAGCAAAGATGAACTCGTCCGAATCACCCTAAATTTTCTTTATTCTTTCATTGATGAAACTGAAATATAAGTAATTATTAAATATTTATAAATTCATTTGATGCACATGTTATTGTGCAATATTATCAAAAGAACCATTCTATTTTCATTTACAATTATTCACTTGGCAATAAATACTAAAAACATAGTATGAAATACATCATTTTTTTAAAACACTGCGGTGGCCTTATAATTATGGCCGTAGTATATATATATATATATATATATATATTTATATACTACGGCCATATATATATATATTAGTTTCGGAGTTATTGAAATAGATAGATAGATAGATAGATAGATAAATAGATAGATAGATAGATAGATAGATAGATAACATCAAATTTTCTGAAATAATAGTGAGCACTTGAAGTTCCATGTTCGTTTTCTAGTCATCAGTCGGTCAGTTAAGTGCCATACGTGATACATGCTTAAAGCGATCGTGTCTCAAAAAAGACACGACTGACTGAGCAGAAGATTACCCCGCAGTAGGTTGCCATTGCTTTCTGCAGTAGAATGATTGCCAGCCATGGCTATAGAACCCAATCTGTTCTATTATTTAACCCATAACTGGAGGGAACCAAGGTATTTGTGTGTAAGTCATCATCTTACGAAAAAAAAAAAGGCGTCGGATCACTTGCCTTTAGCCGAGGAAATGTTTGAATGGCGGTCAAAACATATCATGCGAAATTGAGCTGTGCCCTAGGTTGTTTGTGTTGGGTAGCTCGCTCGTTCTCTCACCCACTCTCTCTCTCTCTCTCTCTCTCTCACAACACACACACGCACACACACACGCACACACACACACACACACACACACACACACACACTGCAGCCACTTCCCCATCGTCGAAATGTGGCCTCCCTTTGTCTGTTCTATAAATACTTTCATGGCTTCTGCTCGGACGAACTTAAGTCACTGGTGCCTCCTCAACAGATGTTTACTCGTGCCACCAGACTGGCAACGGGGTCTCACCCATTCACAGTTAGGTTAGCCAAATGCAGACGACAATTCTACTCCTGCAGCTTCTTCTCTCGCATTTCCCGCCTGTGGAACTCGCTCCCATATTCTTGCTTTCCTGAAGGCCACAACATCCAGAAATTTAAATGCAATGTCAATACTCATCTATTAACCACCAGACTCTAGCTCTCTCCCCACCCCCGTATATCCTTTCCTTTCTCTCCACCTATGTATCTGTCATTGCACCTGCATTCTCAGTTTTCTATTGCTCCTTTCTAACTAGTTTGTACTCCTCACTCTTTTCTAATTAATCTTTTTACAGTTATGTAGCCCTCCGCTCATCAGTGGCATTTCTGCCTTGCTCGGGGTGAAATGATTATATATATATATATATATATATATATATATATATATATAACTTTACATGTTTTTTTATGGTGGAAACCCTTATTTGTGTGAACAATCCGCTTATTTTAAACTGTATTATATTTCACCTACCGTCGTTAATATTCGAGAAATCTTTAAAGAAGAATACGCTCAACGTATTGCAATTTCTAAAGGAATAAAGGTGTGTTATTTATTATTCCGACAGTTTACATCGGATACGAAACTGACCAAATATGACCTCAATATTTTCTTATTTTAATGAAACTTTCATAAAAGAGGAACTGTTGCCTAAAAACACAATATATATATATATATATATATATATATATATATATATATATATGCATAGATATTCATGCATACATATATATATATATATATATATATATATATATATATATGCATATTGATATTCATATATATATATATATATATATATATATGCATATTGATATTCATATATATATATATATATATGCATATAGATATTCATCACTACAAAAGTAGCTAGACACATAAGTGTCGAAACAGAATAGCTACTTTTGTAGTGATATTGTAATATATCCATGTTATAATTTATGAATAAATAATATTATTAGCTCTACTTTTATATTGAGCACTTTTTAAAAAATAGTGTTTCTTGAAACAAGGAATATTATATATTATTCCAACAATACCCTATATATATATATATATATATATATATATATATATATTATTGCATCAAAATTATTATTATTGTGCTATTGTATATTGTTCACGATACTTAACGAATATCAATTTACAGTGTTGCGATCCATAGTTCATATTTCAATAAAATAATGAAAAGAAAATTTAGTTTACAGTAATTTGGCTGAAGCAAAGGTGTTCACTCCAATTCCTTTCACTCAGCATAATCGCAGATCACATGTCATCTAACTATAACAACATTAATATTTAATGATTTAATGTTATCGATGAGTGTGTTCATTTTGTAAAAAATTCAAGCAATCAACTGATAAAAAATCCTGATATCTAATGTTTTAAATCACTGTAAAAATTATGATTTTATGCTGCCCAGTTATCTTGGACCGATATCCTCCTTTGCTCAAATTTAATGTAACTTTTGATATTTTTGTTATTCTTAACATTATTTGACTTGAGATTTTCTTTAATATTCACAATCTATATTAATATATATCTGCGAAGGATTTGCGTTTATAAGGGACTATTCGGCATTGTTTGATCGGCAACACCCTTTCATGGCCGAGTGCGTTAAAATCAGATTGTATCTAACTACGGATTTTTCCTGATAAGTGGGACGCAAGTTCTAATACTACGGGAGAAAGTATGTTTTTTTCCTTTAATAAGATATCTTGATTATTCAGGCCGGTAGATGGGATTTGTTCTGTGACGCAGAGGATATCGTCTCAGAATGAGAATCCCATTTAAATTTATTGTATTCAATTACGCACAAATACCCTTAGGAAAGCTATTAATCCATCTCTTCTCCCTCTAGCTATGAGTCAAATAACAGGACAGATTAGGTTCTATAGCTTTGGATGGCGGCAATTAGTCTACCGCAGAAAGTAATGGCAATCTACTCCAGGAAAATCTTCTGCTCAGTTAATCATGTCTCTTTCGAGACAGGATCGCCCAAGCATATATCGTCTTAGGCACTTAATTGACTGAAATGAAAATAAATAAATATACTGTTTAGTAAATAAATGAAGTGTCTGCTCATATATGAGTATCTACTAAAAATAGTGTTTAAATTAACACTATTCATTTCGATCTATGTATTTTGATCTCAATATTCAATATCTTATTTGAAAATTGATCAAATGCAATAAAAGTTTAATAGGCAGACCTTGTCGATTTAATTTAATAAAACATATCAGGATCAATTCTTGCTGTCTAAATAAGCCTTATAAATATTCGCATAGATGTGTGTGTGTGTGTGTGTGTGTGTGTGTGTGTGTGTGTGTGTGTGTGTGTGTAAAAATATATAGCGGAAATGCGGGAAAATAATTTTTAATCTTTTTCGTTAATTAAATAGCTTTTAAACTTACAGACTTTTCAAAAATAATGTTTAACAATATTTGTTTTTAAAATAATGTCTTTCGCCTTTCAATAAACAAGCAAGCGTGGCTCCCCACACATTTTTTTAATCATTTCACCCCAAGCAATGCATTTCACTGCCACTATTGCGCAGGGGTTGCATAGGAGAAAGTGATGAGAAAGAGTGGTTAGATATACGAAATGTTAAAAGGAGGATGATAGACGGGTAAGGATACCGAGGATGAGGGTTAGGTAGATGGGAAGAGTGTTTGAGAGAATGGATGCGAGTTAGTGTATTAGGAGGTGTCTATTGACCTTACATTTAAACTCCTGGAGATTGTAGCTGTCGAGGAAGCAAGTATGTGGAAGGGAATTCTACAGGTTGGAAGTGCGAGAAAAGAAGCTATTAGAGTAGAAATTGCGGTTTCATCTTATCTGTTTCACTGTAAAGGGGTGGGACCTAGTTGCTAATCTAGTATCTCGTGCAAATTCGTACCTAGGGAGCACCAGTGATCTAAGTTCATCGGAGCAGAAGCTGTGAAAGTATTTATAGAAGAGACACAGGGAAGTCACGTCACGCCGGTGAGAGAGTAACTGCAGCTGGTCTGCCAAGTCGGTAACGATCACATTACAGATTCTCCGTTGTATTTTGTCAAGAACCTTGAGTTGAATAGCTGGGTCACCCGACCAGATGTGGCAGCACTATTCAATGCACGGGTGGATGGTAGATTTATATATGTGCAAGATAGATTCAGACGGGATAAACTTCCGGGCCCTGCACAGAGAACCGACTTTCAAAGCAGCGGATTTAGAAATTCCTATTCTTTATTAAGTTTCTTTAGAAAGAGAGACGAGTGGTTTTCTTTAGAAAGAGAGACGAGTGGTTTCACGTTATCTTCTTCACAGTTTAGAATTATTTTCCTCGAGTGCCTGCCAACTAATGCTAGAGAATCTAGTATACTCTACTGAGCTGAGTGGAGAAAAATATATGTATATCTTGTCCAAAGGAATTAAAACGAAAATGAATCTAATAGGCTTGTTGAAATCGAAGTAGGTACAAAAAATAAAAATAATAAAAATTTATGAAACTCTGCTTTGTCGGTAAGGAAATTAGAAATCAACAGTGATATAATATTTTTCTGTTTGTTGTTGCTTTTTTTTCTTTCTTACAGTTATTGCATAAAGATAAGTTAATTTTCTTCTTAATTGTTAACATATCTTGAAAATAGTCATTAAAAACCCGTACGGTTAGTTAGGATGTGCGTTGTGGTACAGTGGATATCGGCTCGGAACGAGAAATCGGGGAGCCGAGTTCGAATTCATTGTATTCACTTACACCCAAATACCCTTGGGAAAGGTATTAATGCGTCTATTCCTTCCAGTTATGGGTTAAATAGCAGGACAGATTGGGTTCTATAGCCTTGGTCGGCAACCAGCCTACCGCAGAAAGCATTGGCAACCTACTGCGGGATAATCTTCTGCCCAGTCAGAGACATGATCGGGCAACGCGTGTATCGCGTATGGCACTTAACTGACCGATGGTTAGTTAGAACCACTGTGAATTCGGAAATATTTAAATCCATTTCTTTGATTTGATGGTGGGTAACTAAAAGTAAGAAACTCGGTTCAAAATTATATGGGGATTTATCATTTATTGAAAAATTATATTTGGTTATTGATTAGATCATTTCCCTTAAAAATTCATTAAAATGAAATTTATAAGATAAAAAACAGACTAAATAACACAACGCAACTTAACTTTTAAGATGGTATTAAATAGATGATATTAAATACTGGTGTACAAAGAAAGATATAAAACTCATAGAAAAAATATGTTGATGGTCCTTGTTGGAGAAGAATTAATTTTCCACCTTCCACCCTATCTCTCACAGGTGAGATGTACCAAGTTTCTCACCGCTCTATCGCCACTTCCATGAAAAGTGCTAGGATGAACTATATTTTTTGATTTCGCCTTGTCAAACATTCACAGCTTTACTCGCTGTTATGGTGAAACACACCTATTCCTCAAATAATGGACTCTCCCTCCTTTATTAATAAGAGTTAACAGGAAGTTCTGGGGAAGTTCATGGGAGTTCTTTAGACATCTATTGAAGTTCAGTAGAACTACTAGGCGGTTGATATTAGTCGGCAGTTAGCCGAATACTAAGGAGTCAACTTTTCAGTGGAAGATTACCAATGTTCTTAAAATTTTGGGTACGTTAAGTCGATTAGCAACCGACATAGCACGATTATAACCTTCAGTACGAAAACTACTTCACGACACCCGCCATATCACTTAAATTGCAGCAGACCACCCACATTACTTCAGTATTCCATCGACGAAAAATGAGTGTTATTAAATAAATGCATATTAAACACTGGTGTACAAAGAAAGTTACAAAATTCATAGAAAAAATATCTTGATCGTCCTTACTTGAGAAGAATTATTTTCCAACCTCTCTCTCTCTCTCTCTCTCTCTCTCTCTCTCTCACGTGGGATGTACAAAGTTTCTCACCGCTGTATCGCCACTTCCATGGAAAGTGCTCGAACGAACTATATTCCTTGGTTTCGCCTGGTCAAACATTCACGGATTTACCCGCCATGTCACTTAAATCCTAGCAAACCACCCACATTACACCCGTATTCCATCGACGAGAAATGAGTTCCACTCGAACAGCTTCTTCCCATAAACCACTGCTCTGTGGAATAGACTCCCAAGAGGATGATTCTCCGATCACTACAATCTTAACCTGTTCAAGCCTAGAGTTAATCGTTTTCTTCCCCTCCTATCCATATAAAACAACCCCTTAAAACGTAAGCCTCTTCCTCGAGTACAGGAAGTGTCAGTCAGTTGAGTGCCATACGTGATACACGTTTGGGCGATCATGTCTCGAAAGAGACATGACTGACTGGGCAGAAGTTTATCCCGCAGTACGTTGCCATTGCTTTTTGCGGTGGACTGGTTGCCGACCAAGGCTATAGAACCCAATCTGTCCTGTTATTTAATCCATAACTGGAAGGAAGAGACGGATTAATACCTTTTCCAAAGGTATTTGTGCGAAAGTGAAGGCAATGAATTCAACTGGAATTCGAACTCGGCTCCCCGATTTCTTGCTCCGAGCCGATATCCAATGCACCACAATGCACATTCGAAGTGTACTGTAAACAAATACAAAGAAGTGTACTGTAAACAAATACAAAGAAAAAAATCTTATAAAAAAAAACTTTATTTTGCATCATGTGCTTGTCCCTTCCTTCGTTAGTTCTCACGACCCTTACACAAATGGGTTGGAGTTGTTTTGGATGAACCGAAAGGCAAAAACAATGGAACAGTGCAGGGAAAGACTTACTTTCAGAGCCCTGAGAATCATGGTATCTTTGTACGCCAATCCCAGGTAAAGACTGCAACATCCATTGACCATAATTTTTCTTTCTGTCTTGAAGTGTTGCTGATGACACTTGTTTTATTTTAATTCATTCATTACTAATGTAGTTTTATTTTTTGGGGTATCCTTCTCACCTCTGTTGTTTTCCTAGACAGAAACATTGGGGTTTCCCTGCTCTCTAGTCATCTGATTGTCATTCACTCCAGATTATCTGCAAACTGTTTTGCAAAGTTCTCTCGTTGAAAAATCGAGCTTTGATGCTTAAATTTTTTGGATCACTCATCTCTGGATTTGTGACAGTTTGAGTGGTGCATTCTTTTGCTTAACTCTTGTCATCATTTTAACCCGTTCTTCTCAGCCTTTTCACCCATACACCCTTTTTTGCTATATCGCCCGGTTCACACTCCACCCACTTCTATTGAATAGGTGAAGAGGCTCATCCCTTGTTTCCTGTTTAGGATGCGGTTTCCGGTTTTCTCTTTTCCACTCTTCTCACTTTTTTTTTCAATTGGAGTAGATAGACTAAACTATCGCCCGGTTCACACTCCAGCCACATCTATTGAACAGGTGAAGAGGCTCATCCCTTGTTTCCTGTTTAGGATGTGGTTTCCGGTTTTCTCCTTTCCAATCTTCTCACTTTTTTTTTTTCAATTGGAATAGATAGACTAAACTATCACCCGGTTCACACTCCACCCACGTCTATTGAACATGTGAAGAGGCTCATCCTTCCTTTGTCCCTTGTTTAGGATGCGGTTTCCGGTTTTCTCTTTTCCAATCTTTTCACTTCTATGTAGCCCCCTGCACATCAGTGGCGTTACCGCCTTGCTCGGGGTGATATGATTAAAAAAGAAAAAACACCCTGGAAATATCTCATAAATAACGGACAATTCTGTTTCAGTTTCAGTGAAAAACATAAAAAAAAGGAAGAAACAAACAAACAAACAAACAAAAAAGCAAGACAATTAAGTGATACAAAAGACATGTTTAGCGTGTCCTGCCAATACTTCATAAATAATGGATCATTCTGTTTTGATCGTATGGAAAGACGGAGAAAGACTCTACTTAATTTCAATGAGAAAATGAATGAATGAAAGATTGAAGTGTTTAACGTGTTTCAGTTTTATTACAATCACTGGGGTATATAATTCTCATTCCAATATCTATATCCACTGGGCCATGTTCCCTTAAGGACACAATGCTTAGTGGATACAGACGTTGGTTAGTTCCTGTGACTTGACCCAAAGTGTTGTGAGTCTACAGCAGTGGTGAACTAGTAACTTACAGGGTTAGAGGGAGATAACTCATGACTTCCAAAAGAGGCATTACGACGCAAGGAATGAAGTTCATATACCCCAGAGATTGGAATAAAGTGTTCGGTTCGAAATCCCTAGCCCCTGAAGAAGGCCGGAGCATACAACAGTAGAAACGTGGTACAAATAGCAACAAAGATAAAGACAATAGTCCGAATAATGTAAATACTGTAAGTACTCCCTCATCTCATCAAATATAGACAAATATAATGATCTATTATTAAACGTCGTACAAATGGCAACAAAGATGAGGACAATAGTCCGAATAATGTAAATACTGTAAGTACTACCTCATCTCAAAAATATAAACAAAAGTTTTCAATTTTAACTATTTTCATTTACATTTCTTTAATTCTTAAAATAACAACTAACATGCATATTTATAAGTGCTATTCCAATTTTTTTCTTAAGTGGTTAAGTTTATATATGGGACAGGGGAATTTCTACGGATTCTTTATTGTCATGGAACTCGCTTGGAACTTATTCAATCATTAGCCCAAGAATAATGATTCACCAGAATATCAAAATAGAAAAACTGTGAAATTTTTCCTTTTTAAAACTAGTAAATATTTATTTTTCAACATATCCTATGATTTTGTCAATGCACTCGATTCAATAATGGTCATTAAGTACTAAGCTTAATGTTGGAAAAAGCATTTATTAGGCACAATAAATATTTCTTGATCAACATAATCTTCTCCCTTGTTAATGCACTTAATTCAAAGATTAATATGCAGTTAGATCATTTAGCTTGTTGCATAAGAACGAAAAATAGTGTCTATTTTACATAGTTAATAGTTATTTATCAACATAATCTCTTTCTTTGTTAGTACGTTTAATTCTATTGTATTTAGCTACAAATCTCCAAAGTCTAATAATGAAGATATCATTTACTGTTCTCAACAATATACAATTCACAACGTAATTCCATAACTTGTCAATGCACTTAATTCAGTGGTAAATATTATTCATATCGATCAAAGTTTATACAGTGGCGGTTTCAGACAAAATTTCAATTAAGTACGTATCAGGCTATTGATTTATTGACCCACTCTCAAACAAGCCTTAAAGCAATATTTTGTTTTGATTTCAATTTTGTTTCGTATTGAATTAACAAAGAACAGACCAGTAAAATAATATGCAGTTTGAAAATAGTATAACAATATGATTATCGCGTAACTATTTGAAACTATTTACGAAGAACAAAAATGAACATATGCGTCTAAACAGTTCGATCGATCGATCTTGGTCTGTTCATAATATCTATCTATCTATCTATCTATCTATCTATCTATCTATCTATCTATCTATCTATCTATCTATTTCAGACAGTTTATCTATCTATCTATCTATCTATCTATCTATCTATCTATCTATCTATCTAAAAAACATTTTAGATTCTAGTTATGCCGGACGTTTCTTTCAAGATTACTAATACACCCAGGGTGTAAAAAATATAGAAAGAAAGAAACTTGCTGAAGCTTTTGCACTTGCACCGGACGTAAAGGCACCGGCGCCTAGTCTTCTAATTGGACACCCGGCTCGTTTCAAGGAAGTCGGGGGTCGGAGATTGCGATTAGTCTAGGGTTCAAGATTGTGAATAGTGAATGGTGGGTGGCATATATTTTGTCAGATCTTTCAAAGGCTACTGGAATCGCCGGCTGTCCCAATACGGCAGCCGCTTACTGCCTCCGATTCCCACTATCCCGCCATCACCCTTTGTCTCCTGCCGACTCTACCTAGCCTCGCTTACCACCCAAACCTTTTTCCGAAAAATAGCAATGAAATAAGATAAACCGTCGGCGTCGCTTGACTTTGTAGGAATAAACATGTTACGATCTGATCTGCACGTAAATGAAAAACACAAAAGAGCAAAAACCCAAAGAAACTACTACCATATCCCTACCCACCTCAACTACACCATTCGCCCTGCCCGGACGGTTAAGGAAACGTATGCACTTGGCAGGGCAAAGATTTCGGGGACGAGGTCGAGAGAGCAGTACAAAAAAATCCTAGGGGGTGGGCTATTAGATGCTATAGAAAAGACGAAAAGGAAGCTGAGAGTCGATGAGGAAAAGTGATGCGGTTGGAATAGAGATTGGGATTTGAAATATGGATTGGCTGGAGGTGAAGGAATATAGAATAAGAAAAGAAAGGAAGTAAAAAAAGAAAGAAAAAGAAGGGAAAAGAGAAAAAGAAGTTTTTGTTTTTGTTTTTTTAAAGAAGAAAGAGTGGAGAATATAGATTATTAATAATAACAGCAAAGAAAGAAGACAAACAAAACGTCGGATTACGGAAGAGATTTAAAAGACAGAGCTTAAAAGTTGAGAGGTTTCAAATAGAAATGAAAAGTAAATAGATATTCCGATGACTGGAAATGAAAAATTATAACGATAGATGAAGAAGGATGAATGAGAAAAAGATGAAAGATTAAAAGAAAGGGGAGATAAAGCTGATAACGAGAAAGGTAAAATATAAATACAAGAAAACGAAACGAAGAAAAAATTACAAAAGAAAGATTTTAAAATAACGGATAAAGTAAAAATTTAACCTTGGATAAACGAAGAAAGGAAAAAAAGAAAAGGAAAAAATATGAAAAAGAACTTGTTTTTAAAGAAGTATATAAAAAATTTACAGGAAAATTAAGATTAAAGAGATGGTATGGTAGATTAAATAGAAGAAAAGAAAAGAGAATATTGACGGAAAACGTCTCGTCATGGCGAAAAAGACTTATGCAAATATAGAGAAAGAGGACAAAGGACGTCATAATGAAAATGATTATCGGTGAAAAAAGAAGATGAAAATAAGAAGAAAACAAAAGAATACGCTTGAGAAAACATTGCTAAAAGAAGGAAATTGGAGTCTGAATCATGTAAAGGGGAATGGTAAAGAAAAACGAAGCAAAGGCAGAAAATAACATAGCATTAAAGAGAATTTCAAAAAGTAGAGAATGAAGAGTTATCTGAAGAACATAAAATTAAAAAAGAGGAAATATTTTCGAACAACAAGAGAAAGAAGCAAAGAAAATTTAGATGAAGAATAAAAAACGAAGATTAGACACGTGAGAAAAAGAAAGAAAGTAGTAAAGGAAATGCTATGAGATTCTGAGAGAAAGGCAATAACCAACAGCGAAGTATTCAGAACTGAGAAGCCGTCGGAAAGAATGGGCGGTCGCATGAGTGAATCCATGTTTGATGAAGCGATAAAACAAGCAGACTTATCTTCTATAGGCCGCAATTAACATCCGAGAACAGAGCAAAGAAAGAAACAGAATGACAGTAAAAGTGAGAAGTAAAGCAATTGAAAAAGACAACGAAAGAAAGATTATTTGAACAGTGGTAAAAGAAATACTAAAAAAGGAATCACAAGAAAAAGGAGAAAAAGAGAAGGAACAGATTGATAGCCAGAGAGAGGATAATGGTGGACAAGCAGTGGTGACAGTGGTAGGGGTAAGGCCCCAGAGGGTTAGGGAATGAAGAGTTGTAATGCGTTCAGAGATGCGCGGGAACGTGCAATGGTCGATCGCTGTGGGCGCCTAACAGACGCTGATCAAATCTACTACGTTTAATTATGTCAGTGTTCTCGTGAGGCAAGACAGCGTAGATCCTGCGAGGCAAAACTGGCCGCGCTAGGTTCCACCAGGCTGATCCCAGAGGTCTCGTAGACATCGAGGGTTAGAAAAGATGGCAGTGGTGGGAAGGATAAAACCTGGAGAAAAACGCTGTGTAGGTGGCGTGGAATTGGAAAGGGGGGTAATACAGTGGGTAGTTAGGAATGGACGCAAAGTCCATGTAACATCACTATCACCCTCACCGACACTAACATCACCACTGCCAACAAAAATTGACGACGACAAATAAGTGGAGGACAATGACGAAAGCGGTGAAACTGACAATACTCAGTGTTTCTTCTCATTAGTAAAACGAATCATGTGCCTGAACACTGCGTGGGTGTCTCCTATCCCAACCCAATCTGAAACGAAAGATAAGATACTGTGACGAGAACGATGACAAAGACGACGACGACGACAAAAATACTCATAATCGTTATCATTTTTATTAAAAAGATGATCATGAATATCATTATAGTTGATAATGTTACTTTACATTTTAATATTATTTAAATTATTATATGTAGATAATTAACACGATAATAAGTGTTCCTATTATTGACGTTTTCATCATTATGATCATTATCATTTTCAATAAATTTTCTCTTTGGTCGTCAAAGTCCAAGAAAATTTGTTTTATGGGATGTAAAGTGACTCTTATTTTAAAATATATTAACTGTTATCGGTACCCTAACCATCATCATCACCATCATCATCATCATCATCATAGTAGTAGTAGTCGATTTGCTATAACGTACAACTTTTACCATTCTGTACACATACGGATTCACTGTCATGTGACGTCTACTGCTAAAACTGAAAGTGGAAAGGGGTGAATAAGCATAATACGGGGTGGTTTGACGTGATGAAAGTAAAGTATACCTTCTCAGAGGCAGGCGGACACATAAACACAAACACACAGGCGAGAGCGCGACCATATTAATGCACATGTATATATGCATACATATGCACATGTATATATGCATACATATGCAAACATACTGATGCCTGTTAGGAAAGGTGAAAAGGGTGGGTGAGGAGGAATGAATAATGGCACTGAAGAAAACTTTAAAAAGAAATATAAGAGTATACATAGAAATTAAACTAATATGTACAAGTTTATTTGTGTGTGTTTGTTTATATTTAAGTAAAATTTAACAATGGAAACAATATATACGCATATATGTGTCCAAGAGAGAGAGAGAGAGAGAGAGAGAGAGAGAGAGAGAGAGAGAGAGATAGAAAGAGAGAGAGAATGAGAGAGAAAGAGTAAAATTTAAGATTGAATATATCTGAAAAGTTATCCTCTTACAGATATATTCTATTTACAGATATATTCTATCTTAAATTTTACACACAACACCCACGCAAATACACACACCCACACACACATATATTATCACACACACACACACACACACACACACACACACACACACACACACACACAACATATATATATATATATATATATATATATATATATATAGATAGATAGATAGATAGATAGATAGATAGATAGATAGATAGATGTGTTTTTGGGTAGCAATCCCTCTTTTATACAAGTTTCATTAACGATGACTAACAGAGTACTGTGATTAAGCTTTTATATCAGTATTTCTTGTATTCATATAACTGTTTTATTTTCTGCACATAAAATGTGAAAATACTGTTTGAATATTCTATATATCCGAGCGTTTTTAACTGTTGAATTAGGCATTACCAAGGAATTTTTATGGCTGTGTTATGTTTTTAGCTGAATGTGTATATTTTTATATATATTTTTAGATTGATGGGAATGTTTTTCTTCTTTTGTTGATTTTCATCTAGTCTTAAAAGTATCTTTGGGATCAACAAAAGATACATTTAAGACCAGATGGTTTAACCACAGGTCTACATTTAAACTAGAAAACTTAAAAATTTATACAAAATTGGCTAACCACGTCTGGAAATTGAAACGAAAATATGGGGGGGGGGGGGACTAAAAAAACAGACACAACGTGGAGTATAGTGAAAACAGTCAAGCCTTACAACGGTGGCAAAGTATGTAGACTATGCCAAGAAGAAAAGTTATCTATCATGTTAATCCCAAGCAAAAATGAATTACTGAATGAAAGAAAAAAGTTATGACTAAGTGTAACTATACCAAAATACCTATTAGAATCATACAACCATGGATGAAAAGGTTATGACTTCGTATAATTTTAAAAATTGCGCGTTGATAAAAAAAAACATTTCGAGCGCGTTCTTAGAAAAACGGTAAAATCAGTGATTGTGAATCGCCTAATGACACTAGACACGTGGGTTACGTAATATAACTCACTTACAAATGCAATACATATAGTGCACATTGAGGTCAACACCCCACTGCGACAGTCTGTTTCATTCTCAAATGCAATCTTCAGGCCATGTTAGAATCGATTGCTACTAATATTATGGAAATAAAAATAATAATAGTAATAATAATAATAATAATAATAATAATACCCCGAAGATTGCGTTTAAAAATGAAACACTCTGTCACCGCTGGGTGTTGACTTGACTGTATACTTTTCTATATACATACGCTCTGTTTCTGATATTGAACTCTTTGTTTGCCTCCCTCTCTCTCCCTCTCTTTATTTCTCCCCGTCCCCCCCTCTCTCTCTCTCTCTCTCTCTCTGTGTTTACAAAAAGAAAGCAACAGTTTTATTCAACAGTAACAATTTTCTATAAAAGTATTTACTGAATATGAAATCCTTATTATACGTGTGTACAAATTTATCATCAGTCACACGAGCCGTAACTCATTTAGGATAACTGGGCATTTAACAGCAGTGAGTATGTTTAGGGTAAGATAGTTTAACTTTGGGCAGAGTTTGAATTCAAACTTCTCCTAGATTGGTTTGTTTACATTTATTTTTTATATTTTTAATTGTGGATTTATAGCTTAACTCCTTGCTAGGCATGGAAAGAAATCTCAGTCTACCCTGCTAATTAACTTATAACTGGTTGGAGGATGAATTCATTCTTTTCCCAAGGAGATTAGTGCGACGTGAAAGAAACAGACTCAATCAGAATTTGAACTCGAATCGGTGATTTTACTTTCCTCTTTGATAAACGTTACGCTACTGAAAATACAGAAAGTTTATTCAATGTCACAAAATAGACAACTAGGACACGATAGATAGATAGATAGATAGATAGATAGATAGATAGATAGATAGATAGATAGATAGATAGATAGATAGATATGTATAGACTGAGATAGATAGATAGATAGATAGATAGATAGATAGATAGATAGATAGATATGAACAGACTTAGATAGATAGATAGATAGATAGATAGATAGATAGATAGATAGATAGATAGATAGATAGATAGACAGATAGATATTGAACAGCTTGAGATAGATAGATAGATAGATAGATAGATAGATAGATAGATATGTATAGACTGAGATAGATAGATAGATAGATAGATAGATAGATAGATAGATAGATAGATATTAATAAAATTATAAACACACACACACACACATAAATTATGTTTTAGAACATGTACATAATTTCTTCTATATATGTTCTATATATCTTCTATATATGGGAAGAGGACATATATAGAAGAAATTATGTACATGTTCTAAAACATAATTTATAATAAATATTCACTGCTCTATACATCATATATCGAGCACTGTTTTAAATTAATGTTTTGGACGGAAAAAAATTTTCTTTTTTCTCTCCTCATTCTATACTCACTCGGATATATATATATATATATATATATATATATATATATAAACGAGATTATAATTATACTCGTGTAGAAAACCTTCCTCGAAAAAGAAAGAGCTTTGTACATGAACGTCACTCAAAAGTATTCGGACCGAGATCAGCACGAAGCCCAAAGAAAAAACCCCGATACGAGTAATCATCTAACAGAAAGTGCTCAACAGAGGTAGAGCAAAATAAATAGATAAAATCTAATGAGCCAGACGAACCTACCTAGGTTTAACCTAAACGGATCGTCAGAGTATATATATTCATCATCTACATATATATACAGTTAATGAAATCGCACTGATGAGCTGCGATACAGTGAAACAAGCCTGCATGCGGATGATTATATATATATACGTATATAGCCACCTTTTATTTTATACCAAATTTCTTTCGTTGGAACAGCCCTATTTCTGCTTTTAATATATATATATATATATATATATATATATATATATATATATATATATATATATATATATATATATTCCATTTTGAAACAAGATATTACGCGACCATCTATTATTATTTCTACCATGAGTTGTTTCTTCAGGTGATTTTTAATAATCGATTTTTAAAAATCGCCTGAAGACATCAAACATGGTAGAAATGTAGGTCGCGTAATAATGGAAAATATTCAAAAGTTCTACAATATAATTGTATTGAACACTTAATACAAATGTGCACTGATCTAACTCTATTATGACCACAAACTAAATATCAATCAATCAATCAATCAATCAATCAATCAATCAATCAATATATATATATATATATATATATATATATATATATATATATATATATATATATATATTGGTAGTAAGAACTAACGGAATAACAATCCACTGCTCTTAGCATTTCCCTTTATAAAGTGCATGGTACACAGTTAAACAATAATCGTAGTAATACTTTTATTAAAGCAATTTCTAATAAAAACATTCTATCGGTGATATTTCGAGTAACACATCAGGCGATATACGGTTGGAAGAGACAAGAAATTATATATATATATATATATATATATATATAAACTAAATGTTCCCTTATCCAGACAACAGAGTGGGGTTTTATTAGGTTTGGTTTGATATACCACTACAGAGTTAAGTCATCGATGGATAAGATAACTGGTCTGAAGGGTAGAGGTAGTTGGGAGAAAATTAAGAGGTCATGAAAAGCATGTTATATGGTGTCAATTTTGTGTAAATGGTATAACAAGGCTGTATTATGTTTGGATGACATTAAGTAATTAACAGAGTATGGTGGTATATTATATATTAATTCAAAGGTAGTAAATTAATTGTTAAATGGAGTTATATTTATAGTAGAAAATGTTATTAACTATACTTTAAGGTAAACGAAAGTCTGTGTTAAGTCTTAGCTCGTTTCGCACTCAGACTCGTGTAAAGATTTACAAGTTCTAGCTATTTTTAATTATTTTCCCTTTTACGGTAAGAGTTTTATTGGCTTCTTTTAAGTGCCAAAATATTTAGAGTGGGGTGCTTTTTCTGTACTCAAAGGTAAAATATGTCGATACCATCAAGATTTGAAAGTGTTCTTGGTGCTACCTATGTAAAATTTATTGACTGTTGAGTTTTCAATGGTAGAAATAGCGCCTACGTAAGCAATAGAATCAGTTAGATATCTCTTCTGTAATGAACACTCATTCGGATTTAGACAATTTCACCGCTAACTTAACTTTCTGGCTTTGTAGTTATATCCTAATTTCTCACATCACCTCCACCTTATTACCCATCTCCTTTATCCATTG
Source organism: Ascarosepion bandense (assembly GCA_037127315.1). Taxonomy (NCBI): domain Eukaryota; kingdom Metazoa; phylum Mollusca; class Cephalopoda; order Sepiida; family Sepiidae; genus Ascarosepion; species Ascarosepion bandense. The sequence goes on along the minus strand of JBBBDQ010000273.1, from coordinate 2,240,751 downwards.
TTAACTTCAATGTCTGTTGGTATATCGTTCCAAACCCACTAGAACCCCCTCAATTGTCTTGATAAGGGAATATTTTATTTAAATTTTTTCAACATATATAATTTACTGATTCTTTTAACCGTCTGATGAGTTGCTAGAGATAATACCCAAACACAACAGCTCTTGTGTAGCGGGGACAAAATGTTTTTATAAAAAATTTCAATGACAAAAAATATAACTACACATACATAGTAATGTATAGTACTGTATAGTACTTTCTATTTATATGTAGTACTATCTATCTATCTATCTATCTAGCTATCTAGCTTGCTAGCTAGCTAGCTAGATAGATAGAAATGTATAGAAAGAATATACATGTACGCTGTATACCTATTGTTTTGTATGTTATGTTATGAGATATAAAAGTTTATATATATATATATATATATATATATATATATATATATATTAAACTCCCTATATATATATATATATATATATATATATATATAGGGAGTTTAAGTTTTCGGTCTGAGATGGAGTGTTTCGTTAATTCCCTCAGATTTTGAGAAGTGGGTCAGGCTGAGAACTTTGAGCCTCCACCCACTCTTTAACGAGATACGCTTATAAAGCTTGCATACAAGTAGAACCACGTGTATTATATATATATATATATATATATATATATATATATATATATATATATATATATATCCGGGGTAAGAGAGAAAGAAAGAGATAGCGGGAGGGAATGCAAAAGTTTTCATTTGTGCTTAAGAACGGCCAAACATTTCATGAGGGATTTTTGGTCATAGACACGCTATATAATATTATCTCACTTTACACTTGCCACATACCTCATTTTTTCCCACTTTTTCCTGGCGTCTTCAACAATGGCGTCCACCTCTCTTGCAAAGCGTGTCTACCACGTTTTTCCCTCTCGAGAACAGAGTGAGTAGGGGAAAGTGAATGACAAAAACAATTGAATTACAAAGAATACAGTCGCTTCTCTTGTTACACACCCTTCCTTAAAAGAATACACCCGTGCGTGCGTTTCCAACGTTAAACGGTTAAATTGACAGGGCTAGTAATTTTACCTCTTCTCGGTTATCCATCCCCACCACCACCGACTTATCGTCCCCTTCCGTGACTCATAAATTATGACCGACGAAAATAAGAAATTAGATAGATAGATAGATAGATAGATAGATAGATAGATAGATAGATAGATAGATATGAACAGACTGCGATAGATAAATTGATAGATATGAACAAACTGCGATAGATAGAAACAGATTTAGATAGATAGATAGATAGATAGATAGATAGATAGATAGATAGATATGATAGATAGATAGAACAGACTAGATAGATAGATAGATAGATAGATAGATAGATAGATTAAGAAAATGAATAGATAGATAGATAGATAGATAGATAGATAGATAGATAGATAGATAGATAGATAGACAGAAAAAGAGAGATAGATAGATAGATAGATAGATAGATAGATAGATAGATAGATAGATAGATAGAAAAAGACTGAGATAGATAGATAGATAGATAGATAGATTAATGAAGAGAAAATTAGATAGATAGGTAGATAGATAGATAGATATGAACAGACTGAGATAGATAGATAGATAGATAGATAGATAGATAGATAGATAGATAGATAGATAGATATGAACAGACTGAGATAGATAGATATAGATAGATAGATAGATAGATAGATAGATAGATAGATATGAACAGACTGAGATAGATAGATAGATAGATAGATAGATAGATAGATAGATAGATAGATAGAAATGTGTAAAAGAAGTAGTTTATTTAATATATTCATGCACCTGATCTGTGTACCTGTTGTTGCGCAGGTTACGTTGTCGAGTAAAAAGTCGTATGCGTATATTATATATCTGTGTTTGTGCGTGTGCGTTTGTGTATGTTTTGTATGTGTGCGTGTGTGCGTAATATTTCATATATAACTAAAAATATTTATCTATAATAGGATATTTATTATATATATTATTATTTATATCAGATACACATGAGCAGACATAGATAGATAGATAGATAGATAGATAGATAGATAGATAGATAGATAGATAGATAGATAGAATAACCTCTGAAAAACGACAAAAGAAAGAAATCTAGAACGAAAGAAAGTAGACTATTTAGTGAGGAGGAAACAAGAACTGAAGACTTTTCGTCGAGAAAGAAAGGCGCGTAAATGTTAAGCGCTAAGTCATAGAAAACCGAACATGCACTAATCACTGCTTTCTATTATTCTGCGTCCGTGTCTAAACGAACAGAGGCTTTAACCCTTTGGGAAAGAAATGACTAATCAATGCGTCATTACTTTTCCGCCATTGCAGAACGTATATCGAAACATTTAGTCATTTTTCTTTCACATTTCCCCATTCCTTGATCCATAGTAATCCTGCTCATTAATATTACTTTCTTTGCTTATTTATTTCTTTTACTTTTTTCATTTTTTTCTTCTATTTTCTTTCATTTTCATTTGTTAGTTTATTTCAACCACTGAGTGACAAGAGAGGATGTGCCCTGTGGTGCAGTGGATATCGACTCTGAATGACAAATCGCTGTGCCGAGTTCAAATTCCAGTTGAATTCCTTGCATTCACTTACGCACAAATACCCTTGAGAAAGGTATTAATTCGTCTCTTCCTTCCAGTTATGGATTAAATAACGGGACAGATTGGGTGCTATAGCCATGGCTGGCAACCAGTCTACCACAGAAAGCAATGGCAACCTACTGCGAGATAATCTTCTGCCCAGTCAGTCATGTCTCTTTCGAGACATGATTGGGCAACGTGTGTATCGTGTATGCCACTCAACTGATCGAGGAACTATCTAAGAATTTCATTTATATTGTTGTCTATGAGTGTATGGACTAAGTCGATTGTACGACTCTTTTTAATTCAGTTCATTTTCTCTTTTCTGAATTGGTTGTATGTAAGTTGTTTACATCTTTCTAACTTAATCAGTTACCTATTTACTCATTTACTAAATGTTTTTATTTGTTGATAACTTTTACAAGTTTCCGACTTATTTTATTATATCTGAAAATGTTTTTTTTAAGATTTCATTACCATTTAATAACTGTTGTATATTACTTTTAAACGTGCATATTTTCCGTAATGGAAACATTCATTTATTTAGTTGAATTATTTTATTGTTATTTTTTTAAGTTTTATTCTCATGGTTCATATGGGTGATGTTGTTTAAGACATTGTTATGACTCTTTACTAACGTTTATAATATTATATCTCTACTAACTCCAACGGTACTCTAACGAACATTCTATCAGGGCTCTCTCGGAACTCTGAATATTTACTCAAAGTCTCTCTGCTGAAGCGAGATGTGACACGAGGTCGGATTTAACATGCGGAAACCGAGCTACTACACTCGCGCCAAAGGTTTAAATTTTACCCAGCCCTCGCAAACGTGAGATTTGGCACTTTGCATTATCTATTTTCTCGGCCGTAGACAGAGTTCCGACTGAGCCTGACTCTGCCCGAAGACACAGAGCTTGAAAATTGCAAAGCTCTCTCTGAACTCTGGGTACCTACCGGCCTTCCGACTGAGACTAGATGCAGCAAAAAGTTATTTTATTGTCCAAACTCTGAGACCTTAAGTCCAGGCACAATTTCTCGTAGACTCTGCATAAGGCAGAGTTGGGCGCATGTCTATTTTTCTCAGATGAGGTTCTGCCCTTCGGCTGAGACTCATCTAGGTTCCTCTCCACGCGGAGGCAGAGAATTCAACGAGATTGAACTCTCTCGGAACTGTCACTGAGGCTGAATACAGCACAAGGCTATTTTATTGTGGGAACTCCGAGCCCTTAAGCCCGAGAAAAAATTTCCCTTAGACCCTGCATATAGCAGGATTGGGCACCTGACTATTTTTTCCTTTGACGAGACTCAGCCGACAAGCAGAGACTCGTCTGGGTTCCTTTACGCTTGTAGGTAAAGGGTCCGACGAGGTTGAGCTCTCTCGGACCCCTATCGCTGAACTCTCTTTGAGTTCGTTATTCAAGGCGTATTGACCATTTTATTTGTGTTACCAGGGGTGCCCTATTTACTTCACAGCATCAACCCTTATAAGATTTTTTATTTTCTTAAATATATATATATATATATATATATATATATATATATATTTACTTAGTATTCACCATCTCCTTTTTCTGTCGATTTAGCTATGTACAGAATCTTGTATTTCTTTCATTTTGGATCAACCACTTTTTTTTCTTTCCTACGTTTCCTTTTTTCTGGTACTCATACTTGTACGTTCAACGAATTCTTGAGTTGTTGGCACGTCAAAGATATCATACAGGACTTACATAGGTTCTTCTTTTCTTGCGAGCCTTTCTTTAGTAAACATTTTCTTTCTTTAACTTCCAATGATTTTTGTGTTCTCTTTTTTCTTTTTGGCATATAAAGCTTTTTTCCCATTCGTGACCTTATGACGCTATGCTAATTTTATATTTTTATTTACTCATTTTCGCCAATTTTGTTCTTTTTAATCCGTTTTTATTCTCTTTTAAACTGTTGAAACGCAATTTAATTTGTTTTCATATCTGCCAGTGATACGTCTTGTAAACCTATTTTCAGATAGCTGGTTTTATTAGAGATTTCTCTAAAATTAGTGAATACAATTATTTTTGTCGGTGATAAAAAGGTGATAAAAAGTGAAAAATACAGATTCCAAGTTACAATGAGTGCAAAATTATTTTTGTCGGGACAAGTAAGCGAATTTATCAAAGCTAGTAACATAAGTGTAGTCAAAATATCGTCAAATGGGTTTTGACAATATGTGACCCTAGCTCATAATACGGACTTGAGGGTTTCCTGTGTACTGATTACAAGGACAGCTGATAAGAAAAGGCAGACAATAACAGGGAGTAAATTTTCTCCCCTTTTATTGGAAGTCGGAATGGTTAAATGATATTACGTTTCGAGTTGCTCAGACGTATATAGGCAGGGGGAAATAGCAATCTAGTCCCTAACTTTAACACCCCAGTTTTTCGTCAATTTTAATAAAACTGGAATGGAAAACGAAATTCAGTGAATCGGGACCAGCTATGAATTGAAGCAGACAAGCTGCCACAAAGTTATTGTAAAAGAAGGTCAGTCCAAAGTTAACCAGCTGCAAGTTGAATAAACCATCGTTCCGTGGGGATATAGAACACGAATATTATCATGCTACTGAAATACCAGCCAACTGATATTTCTTTTCCGTCGCTTATTTTTGACTCGATTGTAATCTTGTATTTATTCGATATATATATATATATATATATATATATATATATATATATATATATATATATATATAAATTTACACAGTGTCATTGCGGTCTTAAATCTGGCTTTCATGATATACCGATCCTACGCGTGTCTGGGTCAACCTCGTCAAGTGATAATAAACAACCCTGATTTGGCTAATCCGAGATCAACAACACAATGTGAGCGGAATCAACCGATGGTCAGTGAGGTTGAGGGGACTCAGCCAGGGGTAGTGTTATAGTTTGGCAGTGTACAGGGATTTGACATTATCCGTTATACTTTGAAGAATCGTTGTAATGCTTCTGCACTCAATTTTTTATGTACCTACAAACTATTCAGCTTGTAGGATTGACCTTGGGTGATACGGTTGGGTAGTAATATGTTCACTCAAGGATATTTTACGAATTTCTTTAAATTCGTAAGCAGTAACTTGTGCACCGTTATTCGAGACTATGACATCCGGAATGTCCTGTCTTGCAAGCAGATCATGTAAAAATTTTATCTGTATCCATAATTTTTTCTTTTCATTTTTTTTTTTTTTTTTTTGCTTTTTCTTTTTTGCTCTTACAAATTTCAGGTCACTTAGTAAAGTTATCCACAGTCACCTGATAGCATGATCCGTTTACTGAACATGCAAAATCTATATGCAGTCTTGGCAAAGGAGTATTTGTCTTTGGCCAAAATTTTAATTTCGTGGTAGGTAATTTTTTTGCCAGAGCACAACCTCTGCAGGCTTTTACTAATTTTTTCATGTCTATAATATCTATTTTAGTTCAGTATACATAACATTCTATAAAAGATTTTATCCTTGCAATTCTCGAATGTCCATTATGAAATTCAGGTAATATCCAATTTTGTAATATGATAGGTATTGCTACGCTTTGTGAAAACTTTATTACTTCGTCACATAGCGAGTAAACGTCCAAGTTTGGATTTCGTTTTAAAATTCGTTTGAATTACTTTCTTAAAATCGTTTTTCTTTATTTTCAAAAAATAGCAAATATACTAATTATAATATATTAAAAACTAATTTAAAATTAAATTAAATATATAAATTAATACATAAATTAATATATAAATTATATTTATATTAAATACTAATAATTTAATTTTGTTTAAATACTAATAATTTAATTTAGTTTATACTAATGACAATATATTAATACCAATTTAATATTAAATTTAATACATGAATTAATATATAAATTAAATTTATATTAAATGCTAATAATTTAATTTAGTTTAAATACTAATCATTTAATTTAGTTGATGCTAATTATAATATATGAAATACTAATTTAATAGTAAATTTAACATATAAATTAATATTTAAATTAACATATAAATTAATACATAAATTATATGTATATTAAATACAAATAATTTCATTTACTTTAAATACTAATAATTTAATTTAATTTATACTAATTGTAATATATTAAATACTAACTTAATATTACATTTAATATATAAATTAATATATAAATTAATATATAAATTTTTATTAATATTAAATACTAATAATTTAATTTAGATTAAATACTAATCATTTAATTTAATTTATACTAATTATAATATATTAAATTCTAATTTCATATTTTATTTTAATATGTAATTTAATACAAAAATTAATATATAAATTAATATTTAAATTATATTTATATTAAATACTAATAATTTAATTTAATTTAAATACTAATAATTTAATTTATGTTAAATACTAATTATTTAATTTAATTTATACTAATTATAATACATTAAATACTAATTTAATATTAAATTTAATATATAAATTAATATATGAATTAATATATAAATCATATTTATATTAAATACTAATAATTTAATTAAATTTAAACACTAATAATTTAATTTAATTTAAATACTAATAATTTAATTTAGTTTATACTAATTATGATATATCAAATACCAATTTAATATTAAATTTAATATATAGATTAATATATAAATTAATATATGAATTATATTTATATTAAATACTAATAATTTGATTTAGTTTAAATACTAATCATTTAATTTAGTTTATAGTAATTATAATATATTAAATACCAATTTAATATTAAATTTAATATATAAATTAATATATAAATTAATATATAAATTATATTTATATTAAATACTAATAATTTGATTTAGTTTAAATACTAATCATTTAATTTAGTTTATAATAATTATAATATATTAAATACCAATTTAATATTAAATTTAATATATTAATTAATATATAAGTTAATATATACATTAATATATAAATTATATTAATAATCTAATTTAGTTTAAATACAAATAATTTAATTTAGTTCATACTAATTATAATATATCAAATACTAATCTTATATCAAATTTAAAATATGAATTAATATATAAATTAATATATAAATTATATTTATATTAAATACTAATAATACAATTTTGTTTAAATAGTAATAATTTAATGTTGTTTATGCTATTTATAATATATTAAATACTAATTTAATATTAAATTTAATACATAAATTAATATATGAATTAATATATAAATTATATTTATATTAAATACTAATGATTTAATTTAGTTTAAATACTAATCATTTAATTTAGTTTATACTAATTATAATATATTAAATACTAATTTAATATTAAATTTAAAATATAATTTAATATATGAATTATATTTATATTAAATACTAATAATTTAATTTAGTTTATACAACTCATTCGTTTGTTATTTTACTTTTATAATACTGTTTTTTGGTTTTGTTTTTTTACTTTGTTCATAGCAAAGAAAAGATCATTATACCAAAGTGGTTCTAATTTCTTGTCGTCATTCTTATTACGTTTCCCGTAAGAGAAAATATATTTTTCTTACGTTGTATAAGTTTCGATTCCTTATCATTACTGTTATAACTATCTACTAACGGTTATTATATTATGTTTCGACTGACTCCAACGGTAATTTAACAAACATTCAGAAATCTCTCGGAATTCTAGGTATTTTTTTAGCTGAGCCTCGGCATGTAGGCATAGTTCCGACTGAGTCGCTCTCCTGCCTGAAGACAGAGGGCTTGACATGTAAGAGTTCTCGTGAAAATCTATTTACTAAAATCTATTTAACCAAAATCACCTCACTAAGGTCGAGCTTTACGTGGGGAACCTGAGCGTTGACACTTGGGTAAGAGTCAAAATTTGCTCAGACCCTGCATATGCGGGATCGGGTACTATGTTTGTCTATTCTACTATGCTGAGACTTGATAGACAGAGCCCCAGAGTCGTTTTATGTCCTAGGTCGGAGAGTTTATCTGTCTTTCACAGCCGAGTCCAAGTTATTAGACCTAGCGCCGAATAAGTTTTTCTCTGCCTGGAGCTTGACGGGCACTTTCGTGTTCGAGTGGAAGACTGCGTATATATTCAATGTCTCCCCATTGAGACGTGATCTAACACATAATCGGGCATTACGTGGGTAACCAGAGCGTGAATATTCAAGCCAAGGGTGTAAATTTTCCCAGTCCACGCATTCGCGAGCACAATGTCAACGGAGTCTCTGTCCAAAGACGTAGCTTCAATCAGTTAAATGCCATACGGGATACACGCATGACTGACTGGGCAAAAGATTTTCCCGCAGTAGGTTGTCATTACTTTCTGCGGTAGACTGGTTGCCAGCCAAGGCTATAAAACCCAATCTGTTATTTAACCCATTACTGGAGGGAAGATACGGAATAATACCTTTCCCAATGGTATTTGTGGGTAATTAAATGCAACGAATTTAACTGGAATTTGATGTAGCCTCAACTGAGTCGAATTCTATTCATCGGTCATTAAACCTGTCTATTTTTTACAGCCGAGTCTCAATCCAGAAACCGAGCGCCGACTGTGTCGATTTCTGCCTAAAGACAAAGAGCACGACCGACAGTTTTAATTTCGAGTGGAACACTAGGTATTTCTGGTTCCCCCCTATGCTTTTACTCCGATGAACTAGCACTCTGGTTCCCCTATGCATTAATCGAGCCACAAGATTAGCAACTAGGTCCCGCCTTTTTACTGTGAAACCAATAAAAAGTAAACACAAATTCTACTCATTTAGCTTCTTTTCTTGTACTTCCCGCCTTTGGAATCTTCTTCCGTTTACTTGCTTCCCTGACAGCTATGGGATGGGACAAAAACCTGTTTATTCTTCTCTACCGACTCTCTGTCCGTAGATAGAGTCTCGATTCCGTCGGACTCTGTCCGAAGACAGGGGACATGTCTGTTTTACTCAACCAACTTCAAGTCACCGACAGAGTCGTTCTCTGTCCGAACACAGAAACCTTGTCTGACAGTTTCGTGTTCGGGTAAAGCATTAACTAAATTTGAGTTCCTTGTTTAAGGCGTTCTGCTTTGTTCATTTATATTACCGGCGTTTTCTTATTTATTTCACGACATAAATTTTGTCAAAATGAATTTAAAAATAAGTAAATTTGGCGACAGTAAATAATGTGTTTGACATGGAAGTAGAAAGTGATGTAAAAAAATAAAAGCTTTAGAAGTAAATTATGTACATTATAAGAAGAGATAAATATCCATAAAAAGAGAAAATAGCATCATTTGTAAAACAAATAAAGAAAGAAAGAAAGAAAGAAAGAAAAACAAAAAAACGAATAAATAAAAAATAAACAATGAAAAGAGAGAAAGAAAGACAAGGGAACAAATAAAAAGAGCAAAATATAGAAAGAAAGGAAGAAAAGTAAATAAATAAAGACAGAGTAAAAGAAAGAAAAAAGAAAGAAAGAAAGAAACGAACAATGACAGAGTAAAAGAAAGAAAAAATAAAACTTAAACTAAAACGAATAAACAGAAAGGAAAAGAAAAGGAAAAAAAAAACGAATAAAGAGGAAGTAAAAGAAAGAAAGAAAGAAAGAAAGGGTAAAAGAAAAAAGAAAAGGAAATGAATGAAGAGAGAGAAAAATAAAAAAAGGAAAAGAACAAAAAGAGATTAAAAGAAAGAAAGAAAGAAAGAAAGAAAGAAAGAAAGAAAGGGAAACTGATTTGTGATAATGAAAGTAAACAGTCAACTAACATCGAATTGAAAATACTCTTGGGTTTACAAACGATAGTTCTGCAAATGGATTTTTAGAAAGCATCTGCCGAAAATTTGGTTAATTTTAACGAAAAAGCACAGATTTCAAACCCGCTGGGAGACGGTACCACTTATCATTCGTCGGCCATTTTGCTGGTGTTTTTAGTGGGTGAGGAAAGAGAAAGATAACACGATTTGTCGGTACAACTAGCAGTGTCGTTAATAGCAAAGAGCAAATACTCCTACTTAAAGAATAAAATGAACAGCTATGTTACAACCGCCTAGCTAAACTCATTAAATTCTTGTTTTAAATAACCTTGCGAGTGATCTTTCATTTACCAAACAAAATAAAAATGGTACTTGGTGGATTATTCATTGCTAAAATAAATTCTAAACATCTACTAAATTCCAAACCCATGGATTAGGTGCCGGTTTGGCTAATCGAAAGTCTGATTTTGTCTTGATCTTTACTTATTTATATGTGCGTTGTGGTGCAGTGGGTATCAACTCGGAACAACAAATCGGGGAGTCGATTTCGAATTCCAGCTAAATTCCATGCATTCACTTACGCACAAATACCCTTGGGAAAGGTATTAATCCGTCTCTTCCCTCCAGTTATGGGTTAAAAAAATAGGACAGATCGGGTTCTGTAGCCTTTGCTGGCAACCAGTCTACCGCAGAAAGCAATGCCAAACTACTGCGGGATAATCTTCTTCCCAGTCAGTTATGTCTATTTCTAGACATGATCGCCCAAAGCGTGTATCACGTATCGCATTTAACTGACTGAATATAATAGTTGAAAACATGATTAAGGCTTCTACTGGGCATAAAGTGGCGGATCAATTTTATTTTGTTATGAAGTAATAAACTGATCCCCCACTAATTATTACTTAATAATATAATACATCTTTTCCCCCATCTGGCTATGGGTTAAATAACAGGACAGATTGGGTTCTAAAGCCTTGACTGGCAACCAGCCTACCACAGAAAGCAATGTCAACCTACTGCGGGATAATCTTCTGCCCAGTCAGTCATGTCTCTTTCGAGACATGATCGCTCAAGCGTGTATCACATATGACACTTAAATGACTGACTGAATATAAGAGTTGGAAACATGATTAAGACTTATAGTGGTCATAAAGTGGGGTATCAGTTATATATTGTTATGAAGTAATAAACTGATCCCCCACTAATTACTACTTAATAATATAATACATCTTTTCCCCCATCTGGCTATGAGTCAAATAATAGGACAGATTGGGTTCTATAGCCTTGGTCGACAACCAGTCTACCGCAGAAAGCAATGGCAACCTACTGCGGGATAATCTTCTGCCCAGTCAAGCGCGTATCCCGTATGACACTCAACTGAGGGACTTTAATTATTTACCGCTTTCCACTCAGTTCTATCTGTGTTCTGTAATATGCTATTTTAATATTTATTCTGCTTTATTCTAGATCTTTTTTTTATTATTATTTTCGTTTCACATGTAGATAATGCAAAACAAAGAAAATTGGAGTAGATAGATCTATCTATCGCCCGGTTCACACTCTACCCACGTCTATTGAACAGGTTAAGAGGCTCATCCCTTGTTCCCTGTTTAGGATGTGGTTTCCGGCTTGCTCTTTTCCAATCTTCTCACTTTGTTTTTTTTTTCAATTGGAGTAGGTAGAGCTATCTATCGCCCGGTTCACACTCCACCCACGTCTGTTGAACAAGTTAAGAGGCTCATCCCTTGTTCCCTGTTTAGGATGTGGTTTCCGGCTTTCTCTTTTCCAATCTTTCCACTATTACGTAGCCCCCTGCACATCAGTGGCGTTACCGCCTTGCTCGGCGTGATACGATTAAAAAAAAAAGATTCATAATCTTCTACGAGTATTGTTCGTCAATGCAATCATATCTTACCTTGACCCTTTATCATTTGTTTGGAGAAGAGTGTAAACATTCAAAGACAGTACATCTCTACAGTAAAGATGCGTGTTTGGAAATGAGATTAGAAAAACATTTAATAATCATTAACCCGATGAAACAGACTGGCAATATATGAAACAGGTAATGAATGAAATAGATTGGTAGTTGATTTTATCATGTTTGCGATCATAGCTTTATACAATTTGCTGTCCTTTTTTGCTCTCATCACTATTTAACCCTTTACTATTCTTTCTCGTCCCCGTTTTGAAATTCATTTATACTGATGCCTTGGGTAGGTTATTTTCTGCTTAAAGTGAGTATCAAATTACCTAAGCCATTTTTCTTAATTTTATGTTTCAGAATTTTAAACTATAGTTTTCCGACTGTAATATATGCACCCTTTTCGTTTCTAATGTCCTCCCATTTTCAGTCCATCGTTTTTTATGTTTCTGAAAAAATTCCTGTTTCTTAATACTAGTCACTGAGTAGTAGACTTGCCTCTGCTACTATTGACACTGTCAGCTCTCTGCCTTCGCGTAGAGGGCGCCCTCTGCTTCCGAGCAGAGAGCAATAACCCAGTCGTGGTTCCGCCGAAGGGTAGAACCACGACTGGGGAAAAATAGACAGACATTTTTTGGCCCGGCTATATGGCCGGGAATACCCACTATAAAATGACCATGTGTCACATCCAGCCTTGCGTGGGAAGGCTAGTAAATACAAGTAAGGCATATTTTGTCATTCGAATGTGTCTTCGGATTTCAGTATCACATTTTGCCATTATTTGTTATAACATTTTTTTATATAGTTTCATTTTTAATGTGATTGTTATTCAAATGTTAATAGTATATCCATATTATCTTTATTATAGAGCGATTGCTAATTACTCATCATAACCTTAATCATTTCCGTGACCTATTGATCTGAGGAATTTTTACTGCATTTTATGCCTTATAGAAGCACTGATATTACATAGCAGTTCAATTAAATTCTCTTATTTTTTTATACTGCGCTTGGATTTTTGGATAATCCTCTATCAGTTACCTATCTTTGAGGAAGAATTATTATTCTTTTATGGTCTTCTCTCCTTAATAGTAGTTTTTTTTTCTCATATTCTCTAACATTTAGTAATATTTTGCGTCTTAGTGACTTTATTGTCTTGCTTAGAGTAAAATGATTTTTACTTCTTCTATGTGCTCTGTCCCTGCAGAACGTAGGCGATCATGGCTTTCCACGTCTCCCTATCCCTGGTGGCTCTTAGCACACATTCTCTTCTCTTGTTACACCACCGAAACCCTGCTCTCTCCATCCTCTAGCTCAAGCCCATAAATCTAGAATATAAATGTACAGAAACTAGCATGGCCACAAAATAAGGGATCAGTTTATATATTGATTAAAATATAGAATTGATCTCACACTTTATATCTACATTATAATTTCTTATATACAGTTGGCATATATATTTTTCTTCTATGTACCCTGTCTTTTCAGGACGGAGGTGATCATGGCTTTCCACGTCTCCCTATTTCTGGTGACACTTAGCACACTTACTCTTGTTACATCATGCAACCCCCGTTCTGTCATCCACTAGCTCAAGCCCATAAATCTAGAATAGAAAGGTATAGAAACTATGATGGCCACAAAATGAGAGATCAGTTTATATATTGATTATAATATAGAATTGATCCTCCAATACCTACATTATAATATCTTATAAACAGTTGGCATATATATTCTTCTTCTATGTGCCCTGTCCTTTCAGAACGTAGGCTATCATGGCTTTCCACGTCTCCCTGTCCCTGGTGGCTCTTAGCACGCCTTCTCCTGTTGCACTATGCAATTCTCATTCCATCATCCACCTGATTAGGTCCTTCAAATATGTTATCCGTTGCTTTCCCCTGTCTCTTTCCCCCCTCTATCTAGCCTGTTAGTATCAGGTTCCCCAAGCCCTCCTTCCTCATTGCATGTCCCAGGAACTTCAGCTGTCTCTTTCTGATGCTCAGAATTAATTTCCTTTTTGTTTCCATCATTTCCAAAACTTCATCATTGCTCACATGCTCGATCCATGATATTCGCAGCATGTCTGTAGAACCACATTTCAGTTACTTCAATTTTTTCTTCATCTTTGATGATATTGTTCAGCATTCACTGCCATATTGAAGAACTGACATCACATAGCAATCCAGTACTGTCTTCTTTGTTTCTAGCAATATTTTCCTGTTTCTTAATACTTTACTCAGCTCATGGAATGCATCCTTGTGCTTTTGGATCTCAGGAATATAAATGTATAAAAACTGTTGGAACAAAGTAAGGGGTCAGTTTATATATTGATTATAATATGGAATAGATCCCCCAATTTATATCCAGTAAGTTTCTGTAGGACTACATTTCGGTGCTTCAAGTTTTTTCTTCATCTTTGATGATATTGTCCAGCATTCACTGCTATACTGAAGAACCGACATCACATCCAGTATTCTCCTCTGATTAAAAAAACGAAAAATAAGTTATTTCGCACATTGACTTTGAACGAAGTTACAAACCATCTAATTTTTCTTAAACAAATACACTAATTTCGATAGCAAGTCAATTAACATATTAATTATCATAGTTGCAATGTATGGCTAACAAACAATACCGCATAAAACTTATACGGAAATATACCGTTGATATTCGAATAACAAAAATGTTCCAAATGTCAAAATTCTAGCAAGTATAAAATACTGGGAAGTTTTATACAAACAAGATTAATAACATGACACAGAAATTTCAAGATAGAATGAAATAGCTAAAAATGCCTAGAAAAAGTAGACAATATATTAAGAACTGGGAAAATTTCATTAAAGGCAAATAAAAAAGGGACGAACTGATACGTAATATCGGTTGTCCTATATGACAGTGAATGCTAGATAATCTCATCACAAATTAATAACAGATTTGAAGCAACAAAAATGTGGTTCTATAGAAGGACTCTGTTCATTTGAGTTACGAGGAAATTTTAAGGAAAATGTATACAACTGAAATTTCTACAGCTCATAATAAAGAAAGAAAGGCTTGGAGACTTTGATACTTACAGAACATAATAAAGTCAAAAGAGACAGAGAGAAACAGCAACTGACCTACCTAAAGTCAGTCAGTCAGTTAAGTGCCATACGAGATGCATGCTTTGGGCGATCATGTCTCAAAAGTGACATGACTGACTGGGTAGAAAATTGTCGTTCCGAGACGATATCCAATGCACTGCAACGCACATCCCCTACCTAAAGAACATTTGTAAATTGGCGACAGAACATAGAATAGGAAAGATTGTAAAAAGACAAACATTTGTAAGAGCTACGAAACGTAAGAAGTTGTAAAGAGCCATGATCGCCCATGTCCTGAAGGGACACAGCACATAAAAAACGATTCTGGCTCTTGGCGGTAACAAACTTATTATATAATTAACCGACGTTGCCAAATATTCATTAACTATAAACATGCCTCTTCAGTTTATTTGAAAACTGTTTAATGAACAACATTTTAATTACTATACGTTCCCACAGTTTGGTAACTTTGAGCCTTATATGTATTAGAGTGTCCAAATAACTTGAACCGATTTTAAATGTTAATTAAGTTTAAACGTCTAATGATTTTTTCAATTTCTTTCAGATATGACAACTTCATTCTTTGGTAATTTCAACCATACAAAAATTAACAAACGGAAAATGTGCTAAAGATATTGAAGCCTAAAACAAGAGAAATCCCCAGGTTGCATCATCTCTCGAAACAGTGATATCAATTGGCCACAACGATCGTGCAATTTGACGCCTTTAAATTTCTTTCTTTGAGGTCATATCAAATGTAAGGTCTATGCCAACAAACCAACAACAATTCATCAGCTGAAGTTTGAGATAATAAAGTATGTTGGTGAGATCGAAGAGCAACTATGCAGAGACGTTTTTTACCATCGAGTGGAGGTGTGCCGCCGAAGTCTTGGTAGACATTTGGGCAATATCATTTCTTACACAAAACTGCCATGATCCAATACTGAAATCAATAAAATTTCACCAATATCACTGTTTTAATAGAATAGAAGTTGGGTAAATTAGTTTTTTGTCGTTGTTGTTGTTCTTTTCTTTTGTTTCTTGTTGTTTTTGTTTTGTTTTGTTTTTTATCATTTCACACCAAGCAAGGCGGGACTGCTACTATTGTTATAATAAGAGAAAAGACTGAGTACAGTTGGTACTGAAAAATAAAAAAATAAAAGATAAACGGGATTCAAGAAGATTGACGCTGCATTTAAATTTTTGGATATTGTAGCTACCAGGGAAGCAAGTAAACAGAAAGGCTATAAAACCTAATTCTGTCCTGAAACAGAAAGGCTATAAAACCTAAACAGAAAGGCTATAAAACCTAATTCTGTCCTGTTATTTAACCCATCACTGGAGGAAAGAGACGGATTAATACCTTTTTCAAGAGTATTTGCGCGTAAGTGAATGCAATGAATTCAACTGGAATTCGAACTCGGCTCCCCTATTTCGTGTTCTGAGCAGATATCGACTGCACCACATGCGCATCCCTTGGAAATAAGTACCTAATTTCTTTACATTAAAATATGGAAATAATTATTTTACATTCTGAGGACCGAATAATCTGTTTTCTGTTCTTGTCCAAACAGTAAAGTACTAAAGCTGATATACCAATAAATTGAATGTGATTACCTATGCTATGTGCATAAATATAAAGATAGTAGCCATTTGCTAAATTAAAATGTTTCAATTGTGGTTTGAGGAAATTATTTATTTTGGCGTTAAATTTAAGAAATAAACTTCAGTTGAATAGCTAATATATAAACACAAAGCTGTTAATTTATTTTGCTTAAACTAAGTCTCGAAAAACACGATATAAAATTAACTACTTTTTATCCATAAAGTGGAATCTGTTAAATTATTCATTTTTTTACGAAGAAAAATCTCGAAAAACTTTCCGCAAAACATTGATTTATTTGAAATGGAATGATTTTTTGTGACATGTATGTATTTTGTATTAAAATATATTGCATTTATTTTCAATTATTCTCGTTAAATTGTTCATTTATATTTCATATTATCCATTTATTGTTCACTAGCAGTATAGACCGGCGTTGCTCGGGTGTAATGAAAGCTATTATATATTATCAATTTTCTGCATTATTGTAAGAACTGCAACCTTGAAACTTCTGAATATCGTTTCTTATGTTTTTGTCTATGAGTGTATCAAATTTGATTAAAATCGGAACACTCCGGTTTTTTTTATTATCGATTTTCGATATTTATCGGGAGTACCTCGACACAAAACCTAGCTAAGAACACTCGCAGACGCTTATAGTACAACTGTGTAAATTTTCAAGAAAATTGGTTCAGCCATTTTGGAGTCTATACGTAACGGACACACGCGCGCGCACACACACACACACACACACACACACACACACACACACACACACACACACACACACACACACACAGACAAAGTTCCATTTATCAATAAATTTCGATAGGTTACAACAAATTTTGTATTTATATGATAGTGTAGAGTAGAAGAATATCATAAATTCGTGGGGGCATGTAATAGATTCTGGGGTGAAGGACAAAAGGACATTGGTTATCTCCTTGGATTTCTGATCTGTCCCGGAATGGGATATATATCAATATGGGGTTGTTATATGGTTAAGGCAAATGTAATCCGGTAGAACAATCTAGTCTGTAGTTGCAATCGTCGTATTCGTCGTATGCAGTGTCCTGAGACGTTGTCAGTAGACCTCTGGTGATAGATCTCTAGATCTCACTCACGATATTAACTCTTCTCCCACACTTAAAAGAGATGTGACACAACGTGGGGACCCTGGGTGCGTATGCCCAGGTAAATTAGTCAAAAACTTTACCCATCCCCTGCTTACGCAGTAGCTTGGTTCAAAACCAGTCTTAAACTGGTCTTATCTGTTCTTAAGTGGCAAGTGGTCATTAGCCTCCCAGCCAAAAGGCCGAGAAGCTCACTCACTCACTCACTCACTCACTCACTCACTCACTCACTCACTCACTCACTCACTCGATATTTACTCTTTTCCCTCACTTAAGAGAGATGTGATACAAGGTTCATTTTTAACGTGGGGACCCTAAGCGCGTACGCTCAGGTAAATTGGTCAAAATTTTACCCATACCTCGCTTACGGAGTAGCTCGGTTCAAAACTGGTCTTAAACTGGTCTTAAGTGGTAAGTGGTCATTAGCCTCCCTACCAAAAGGCTGGGAAGCACTCTCACTCATTCACTCACTAGATATTTACTCTTCTCCCTCACTTGAGGGAGATGTGACACAAGGTCTTTTTTAACGTGGGGTCCCTTCACGCGTACGCCCAGATAAACTGGTCAAAATTTTACTCATCCCCGCTTACGCAGTAGCTGGGTTCAAAACCGGCCTTAAACTGGTCTTATCTGGTCTTAAGCGGTCTTAAGTGGTAAGTGGTCATTAACCTCCCAGCCAAAAGGCCGGGAAGTTCTCTCACTCGCTCTATCAACGTCCTTGCCTTCGTCTATACATATGGCTGATACCAGTCAATCCCATTACAGTGAGCAGGGAACAAGGTGTGTCCATATTCATTACATCAGTTTCAGAATCTTCTCGTTCTCAGTTGCAAAAGTTAATTGATAAGACTGTCCTTATATATGTGACTATTCACCCTGATGATGCGAAAATGAATAGTGATTTTTACCGGCCACAAACCATGTTTTTATTTAGGTCCCCTCTTAAAACATATTTTAGCTTTTCAAATTATCGCAAGTTTGAAATTCCATTCAAGGATTGGTGGAAAATTATTCAGAGTAAGATTTTTTTTTTCAGTCTTTTTTCTTTATTATTTAAGAACATTCGATTTTCATTGTCAGACATAGCATCGCTGCAATTAAGCTAAAAATGAATGCTTTGCAAGAAAAGGCCGTCCGATCTCCTTATTGGTTATTCAAGATTTTACCCGTAAATAATAATAAGCGGTATAAAGTTGTAGTTATTCTTTTTTTTTTTATTCAGATTTTCATAATTTTTAATAACGATAATTGAGCTGATAAATATAATCAAATCAAATTAAAAATAACTAATTGATAAAAGCAAGGAAAATATTCTACAAATTGAATACTTTTACGTTCAAATGGACAAATGTGTGCAGAAAATGTAGAACACTCAGAATATTTTCTCAAATGTAGACTACTTTACATAAAGGTGTCATTAAAATTTTTAAAAATTACTTAGTTTTTATCTCACTGCAAAAAATTTCTATAAAATATTTAAATTCTGTTTTTTAACTATTTCTTGTTTCGAATTCAAAATTATTTTCATTTGTAAACGAGTTATTACGCAACCCAAGTTTCTAGCGTCTGGTGTTTTCAGGCGATTTACAATGACTGATTTTATCTTTTTTAAGAACGCTCACGTAATGGGGATTTTTTATGACTGCGCAATTTACAAAATTAGAAGTTATAAAGTTTTCATCCATGGTTGCATGGTCCTAATAGATATTTTTTGGTATGGTTAAACTTAATCATAATTTCTGTTTTTTCATTCAATAATTCATTTTTGTTTGGAAACAACAACAGCTAACTTGTGTTCCTGGGACAGTCTATATATCTTTCCACCGTCTTAAAACTTGGCTGTTTTCACTATACTCCACGTTATGTCTGCGTCTTTTCCATATTCTAATTTCAATTTCCACTAGGGAAAAGATCTAAACATAACTAACAGTATAGTAAAACAGCCAATTCTTACAACCGTGGCAAAATATGTTGCTGGGACTTCTTTCAGTTCAGTAATATGGCTTTCATTTCTCTAGGTCAATTGCTGATGTGTAAAATATTATTGTTAAAAGATTTTATCATGCTTAAACTATGTATAGTGAAGCTAAGGCTGTCATTGGATATCTCGAACGCATTTGAGATAGTTCAGCATACTGGTCTTCTTTACAAATTGAAAGATTATAGTATTTTTAGATGAATTTTTTAACTAATTCTTTCTTATGTAATCGCAAAAATCTTGAATGGCCACTCTTCTAGATCATTTTCCATAAATGCATATGTTTCTCAGGGTTCTATCCTTGGACCTACGTTATTTCTGTTGTTAAATGGGACAAGAATGGCTTATTAATCTAAATGACTTATTAATTTTAATGGCTTATTAATTATAATGCTTTATTAATTTTAAGTTGTTTTACATTATTTCTGTTGTTAAATGGTGCAATAAATGGCTTGTTAATCTGAACAGCTTATTAATTTTAATGGCTTATTGATGGCTTTTTATTTTAAATGGATAAATAATTTTTATGCCTTATTAATTTTAATGTTCTATTAATTTTAAATTGTTTCACGTTATTTCTGTTATTAAATGGAGAAATAAATTAAAAATGAAATGGGGAAATAAATGGCTTGTTAATCTTAACGGCTTATTTATTTTATTGGCTTATTCATGGCTTATTAATTTTAATTGCTAAATAATTTTTATGGCTTATTAATTTTAATAGTTTATTAATTTTAAGTTATTTTACGTTATTTCTGTTGTTAAATGTGTCAATGAATGGCTTGTTAATCTTATTGATTTATTAATTTTAATGGCAAATAATGGCTTATTAATTCTAATGGTTTAATAATTTTAATGGCTTCTTAATTTTAAGTTACTTTACATTATTTCTTCTGCTAAATGGGATATTGAATGGATTGTTAATTTTAAAGCTTAAAAAACAAAACTGCTCACTTTAATCATCTTATAAAACCCTTCCTCAGCACGGATGATGCTTACCTACAGCTGAGTGACTTATACGTGTTCTTGGACCAACGTCTTCAGCAAACATGAAGTGGAAAGAATATATTAATTAATGTTGTGCTAGACAATTTTTCTCCTCGTCAGAATTATACCTTACATATCTATAAGTCTACTATACACACATGATTTGAATACTGCTGTCAAATCTGATCTGGTATTCCTGTTACATTTTTAAATATTCTTGATAAAATCCAAAGAAGTATCTGCAATATTATTAGTCCTGACCTGGTATTTTGGTTTCAGCCTCTTTCTCACCTCGGTAATGTAGTTTTCCTATGCATGCCTTGTCTATAAATACTTTTGTTGTGTCGTGGCTCATACAATGTACGTTTAACACGGTGGGGGTTGTTATTATCACGGATTTTGTGAAGTTACACCTATTACTACGAGAGACTGTAAATATTGCATATATCTCATGGTTGTACCACTCTGGTAATAAAATAGTTGACCTACATTTCTCTGTGTGTCTCTGTGTATCTCTTCATTCCACTATACAACAACTTTCATGGTAATTGTTCGAATGAACCTTCTTCTATGGTACGTGGGATTTATGTTAATTTAGTGCTGTACTGAATCGCCTCATAACGATAAATCGGAGTGTCGAGTTCAAATTCCAATTGAATTCGTTGCGTCCACTTACGCACAAATACCCTTGGTAATGTTATGTATCCATCTCTTCTCCCTCCAGCTACGGGTTAAATAGAAGAACAAATTAGATTCTACAGCCTTGGTTGGCAACCAGCATACCACAGAATGTAATGGCAACTTACTGTAGGAAAAATCTTCTGCCCTGTCAGTCATGTTTCTTTTGAGACATGATCCCCTAAGCTTGTATTACTTATGGCACTTAACTGACTGACTGATATTTTTTATGTAAAAGTGCTCAATCTCCGGAATTGAACGTGAAAGTAATGTTCAGGCCATAAATCTATACATATGATTACGGTCAAATCACGCTGAAACACAGACTCTCAAAGTAAAGCCCGCCCGGTCAGTTCATATATGGGTATCTCTTAGGAATATCGGGTACTGTAAGTAAAAACCAGATACAGATCTAGTTGAGCATATAAGTTAGAAAATTTATCTCGTTGTGCTTGCGCGCGCAGGGACACACACACACACACACACACACACACACACACACACACACACACACACACACACATATATGTATACGGAAATTAACGAAGATTAACGAAACTTAGTTATAAACAACCGACAATTTGAAATGATTTGTTTGAACATTATTTATACATTATACATTATAAATATGAGTATCGATCAAAAATAATGTTCAAACAAATCATTTCATATATATGTATGTATATATATACATATATTATACGTAACATATATCTTGTGTGCTTCTCCACTGTTATTATTCAGTGTTTCTGGTTATATGTGCATGTACTATACGCGAATATGTCTGTAGATATGCAGTGTATAAACCTAAAAACATTATTAAAATTAATTATTAAATGCCCAAGATTTGTTTTATTAAATACTTTACCATCGGTTTCAATGTTTTCTACTCATTTTGCTTTATATTTAATCTCGATTTTCAACTTTCTTTCTTTCTTTCTTTCTTTCTTTCTTTCTTTTCGTCTCTTCTTTCTTTTCTTTTTTCTTTTTCCATTTTCTTTATTCCTCTCCTTTCTTTCTTTCCTTCATTATTCATTTATTGCTTCTTATTTTGTTCATTTCTTAATCTTCTTCATTTTTCTTTATTTTTCTTTCTTTTCTTCATTCATACTTTGTTTTGTTTTTTTGTTTTTCAATAATTTTCTTTTCTTCTTTACCATTTCTCTCTTGACGTTTCCATTTCTTTCTTCTTGGCCACAGGAATGCGTTGATAATGTTGAATAAGTATTTACATTAGGAAAAGACGTATGTATGTGTGTCTATAGGTATACGTGTCTACAGCTACATTCCTGTATACATAAGCACAAAAATAAATTGTTGAAAGTGGGGTAGGGATTTGTGGGTAATTATAGTGTCAACTACTTATAATAATAAAGACTGATGAACAAGAAGCAGAGACATCTTCACATTATTCCAAACTCGACACTCCCACAATTGGGCAGTTTTCTCTGTTCCGCTCCGTTTTTCCCGCCAATTCCCAGTCGAGGGATTTGCGAGCAGCCACCGTCGATGCAGAGATGGCGGCCGTCCGGCGAAAAACATACTGCTAACCGTCCCTCAAACGCAACTCAAATCGCCCCACCCGAACCAAACCGAAACCTCTACGCTTCGAATATGAAAAGCGTGCCATGTTGACTAGAATTAGCGAAAAGCTGGCGAAAATGGAGACTTAAAAATGGCGGGAAACGTGATGGCCTCAATGGACTCGGTCCGAGTTCGGGTCTCTCAGGGATATTTCCCAGCTCCTTATGCAGATGTTAGCGCAATTGATTGCCCCTCATTGATGGCCATGGGTTCCCCACCCCTTAGCCTCCGTCATTTTCCTTTGGATGGAGATGTTGTGGCAGCGTAGGGGTCGGTTTGCAGGCGGTCGGACAAGTCGAAGAGAGGTGCATGAAGACAGAACTAACAAGATAGCACGCGGTGATGACAGCTAGCTTTCGGGTCAAAGTGCAGGTTCTTTCTATTGCCCTCTCTCCATCTCCCCCTGACAATATTTTACTGGGTGTGTAGGCTGGAAGGAAAAGTCTGTGGTTTGGTACCGATGTTGAAAAGATTTTCTTGGGAGTTGCGGTGGTTGGTTAGTGGCTCTGGAGGATATAAAGAGCATAGGCGGAGTAATCGGTACAAATGGGAGTAGCAAGGCCCGAAGAAAGTAAAAACTTGAGGAGGAGATAAATAGTTTTGAAAGAATGAAATAGACAACAAGGTTTTCCGTTGACTTCGTTTTTTTTATTTCTTTTCTTTTTTATTTAAGTATATGGCTATTGCAATGTGCGTTGTGGCGCAGTGGATATCGGCTCGGAATGAGAAATCGGGGAACCGAGTTCGAATTCCAGTTGAATTCCTCGCATTCACTTACGCGCAAATACCCTTGCGAAAGGTATTAATCCGTCTCTTCCTTCCAGTTATGGGTTAAATAACAGGACAGATTGGGTTCTATAGCCTTGGTCGGCAACCAGTCTACCGCAGAAAGCAATGGCAACCTACTGCGGGATAATGTTCTGCCCAGTCAGTCATGTCTCTTTGGAGACATGATCGCCCAAAGCGTGTATCGCGCATGGTACTTAACTGACTGACTGACTATTGCAATAGTAAGTATTGAGAAGAAAAATACATTAAAAAGCGGAAGCGAAAAGGGAGAATGAACAGTATAACCCGGATATAAGAGACCCAGATACAATATACACCCGGATATAAGATAGATTGTATCTGTTCCCAAATCAGAGCATGTGGTAATGTATATAAAATAGACCAAACCCTGACATTAGATAAACCCGGATATAAGATAACTTTTATCCGGTCCCGACAACTCTCTTTTAGCAGGGTTACATTGTATTATAAGTCAGGTGAATAGAAGATAAAGAAGAAGAATAAAGAAAAAATTTAAAGAAAAAGAAGAAATAAAATTTGAAGGAGAAGAAGAATTTGAAAGAGAATTTGAAGAAGAAGAATTTGAAGAAAAATTTGAAGAAGAATTTGAAGAACTAGAAGAAATACGAAAACTAAGGTACAGATTTATAGTATCTATGACATGGTTAAGAACAAAAACTTAAACAAACTTAAAATATTTTCCATTCAGCTATAGTGTAGATTTTAGTACGTGAATTTTTAACGTGAACTTTTGACCTATTAATATAAAGATCAGCGCAAAAAAAATCATGTGGCCTTGTGGCAAACATGTTCAAATTAATGTGGCTACGTGTACGTCTTACTACAGTATAGCCCGGATAAAAGAGACCCTGATATAAGAGAA
Source organism: Ascarosepion bandense (assembly GCA_037127315.1). NCBI lineage: Eukaryota > Metazoa > Mollusca > Cephalopoda > Sepiida > Sepiidae > Ascarosepion > Ascarosepion bandense. Next base: position 2,215,784 of record JBBBDQ010000273.1, on the reverse strand, counting down.
CCCGGATATAAGAACGATTTTCCCTGATCCCAAATTAGAGCCTGTGGTAATATATATGAAATAGGCAAACACTGATATAAGATAAACCCGGATATAAGAGAACTTGTTTCCGGTCCCGACAACTCTCTTTTATCAGGATTACACTGCACATTTTCTACTACACACACACACACATATGTATACATATACATATATATATATATGCATATAAATGTATGAATGTCTTTATATACACTCCCAAAACAATCATATATATATATATATATATATATATATATGTATAACATGGTTAGAAGTAGGTGAACTTACGTATGATAGATGCGTGTGTGTGCGTGTGCGTGTGTACCTTTCTATGCATGTATGTACAATGTAGATCTATGTGTGAGTCTAATGTCTTATAACATTGAAGACAAGAAGGGTGATTATGGGAACTGCAATAAAATAAAAAAAAAGTAAAATAAAAGAAATATACCCCGCGAGAAACATAAGAAGTAAAAAACTAAGAATCTCATTTTTGGTCCGTGTTTTCTTCGAGATGAGACGGAATGGTAACGATGACGAAGTTGCAAACGTCTACAGTGTTTAACCCCCCTGGTCCCAATTCCATCTACAAACCCGCCTCATCTGCCGTTTGTGGCGCCGAAAAAGAACCTACTCCAAAATCCTAAACCCGACCCAAGCCCAAACGATTTGCCACAAACCTAAATCCTACAGAGGCCAACCTCTAAAACTTGAAGATTCTTAGAGAAGAAGAGAATGAGAATGAATTCTAAGTGAAAAGAAAAAGGTAAAGGAAGATGATTAGATTTTGAAGGAGAAACAAGCAGACAAAAGGACGGCTAACCAGAACGAATAACGAAATGCATTATGAGTTAAAAATAAGAAAAAATACAGAAGAGGAAACAATTGTAGAATCGAAGTTGAGAATGAGCAATAGTTGGACAAGAAGCGTGAGATAAATAATAGCTAGTAAAATGATAAGAAAGAAAAGGTAGAAATCAAAATAGAGGAACAGAGAAGTTAAAAATGAAAGTATGTTATGTCTGGGAGAAGAGTCAAGGTGAAAAAAAAAATGAAGAGAGAGCAAGAATCAGGATTATGTCGAAGAGAAAACAGTAGAATAGTTAAGAGACATAGATGGAGCGTTGGAATCAACATTATGAAAGAGTAAGGATGAAATTAAAACAGAGGCGGGGAAGGAAGTTATACAAACAATTTAAGGAAAACAAAAAGAAACAGAAAGTTGATACAGATATTCCAATGAAGAAAAAGGTTAGAACTAAAGAGATTGGAGAGAAAGAACCAAAAAAAAAAAAAAAAAATGATGGTTTACGGTTAGGGTTAGGAAAGAAGTAAGTAGGTGTATGGATGGGTCAGATAGGTGGGAAAGCGTTGGGGTGGCTAGAGATAGACGCTGGGTTGGTCTAAGAATCGTGGTTCAACGTCACAGGTAATTAAGTTTGGAAATGCCCAGTGCCGCGGCTTGTCACAGTTGATCTCGGCATTTATGAGGCATCCTCATCCGAAGTAAGGATAATGTGTGCATAATGAGGGCATTAAGTTGATCATCTCGACGACAGTTGATAGTAGGGGGGGTAAATGTAGGAGGAGGATGATGACGAGGGAGAAGACGAAGAGGAAAAGTAAGAGGAGGGGTTTTGAAATCATAGAAACACATAGGAGCAAAGTGGGTAGTGCTTAATCAAACACAATGATATATAATGTAGATAAGAGTATATGAATATGTGCCAAATAAATGTATCGATATGTAGTGATGTAACTATGGTTATATATATATATATATATATATATATATATATATATATATATATACACGTAGAAGAGCGGAAAAGTCCTCGTCCCAACCAAGGATGCTCAAAACAAATTTGATATTTGGTTATTTTGACAGATTTAAAATAATGTGTTGACAATAATTTTTAAGCACCATTTGGTGTATATATATATATATATATATATATATATATATATATATATATATATATATATATATGTGCGTACCAGTATACAAATAGTCATATGTATACACACATAAAATTATGTATGCCTGAAAAATCTTCATGCATATGCATACAAATATATATATGCATATTTGTGCATGTATGTATCCATATGTACATATATATGTGTTTGTTCCTATCCATACTGTTATGTCTATATTTGGGTTTGTTTCTCTCTCTCTCCTTCTCCTTCTATATAATATCATAGAAACACATATATCCTGCAAGTCTCCTTTGGTGAATCTACTTATTGAACTGACAAGGTGTTTTCACTTTGATTTTGTTTTTGTTTTCTTCTTCACAGCGACAGGGGATATCTAACTCTTTTCTTTTACTCGGACATATTTTTTCACAGTTACAACTAACATTTGTAGCCGTCTGTGTAAAACTATAATTTTTCTTTTTATGCTTTATATTTATTAAAAAAATTTGATTGCTTTCAAAATATAGTCTCTCTTAGCAATTCTCCACCTTAATTTATTTTTACTTTTTAACAAAATCAAGTGAAATATATTTTTATTACCATTAAGACGAGTAATACAATCAAAAAGTTTGTTAATGCCTGTGACGAGTGTCAGAGAAATAAATAGATCGTGTTAATAACACGTTTTAATCTAAAACAGAAGTGCTATAGTAATTTCGAGGTCATATATTTAATTTCTTTCACGTTGGACTTTATCATTATATTAATTTGTTTTTATGCTGTTTATCTGTCATTCAAATTTTGATCGCAGACCTCGTATGGAATGATCAGTCATTTAAATGTCATATGTGAAACACGCTTGGGCGATCATGTCTCAAAAGAGACATGACTGACTGGGCAGAGGATTATCCCGCAGTAGGTTGCCATTACTTTCTGCGGTAGACTGGTTGCCAGCCAAAGTTATAGATCCCAATCTGTTTCGTTATTTAACCCATAATTAGAGGGGAGAGAGGGATTAACAGGCTACCTGACGCATCCATACACCTACTTACTTCTTTCCTAACCCTAACCCTAAACCATCTTTTTTTTTTTTTTTTTTTTTTTTTTTTTGGTTCTTTCTCTCCAATCTCTTTAGTTCTAACCTTTTTCTTCATTGGAATATCTGTATCAACTTTCTGTTTCTTTTTGTTTTCCTTAAATTGTTTGTATAACTTCCTTCCCCGCCTCTGTTTTAATTTCATCCTTACTCTTTCATAATGTTGATTCCAACGCTCCATCTATGTCTCTTAACTATTCTACCGTTTTCTCTTCGACATAATCCTGATTCTTGCTCTCTCTTCATTTTTTTTTCACCTTGACTCTTCTCCCAGACATAACATACTTTCATTTTTAACTTCTCTGTTCCTCTATTTTGATTTCTACCTTTTCTTTCTTATCATTTTACTAGCTATTATTTATCTCACGCTTCTTGTCCAACTATTGCTCATTCTCAACTTCGATTCTACAATTGTTTCCTCTTCTGTATTTAACCCATAACTAGAGGGGAGAGACGGATTAACAGGGTATTTGCGAGTAAGTGAATGCAATGAATTTAACTGGAATTCGATCTGAGCTTCTCGATTTCTCGTTCCGATCCGATATCCACAGCACCACAACGCACATCCAAGGATACTTTTAATAATTGCAGATTGCTTTCTTTCGTGTCAAATGCTTTCACTATAAATGTAGAAAACGATTAGAAATTTTGAGTGTCAATTGTATTAGAAGAAAGTGACTAATTATTAATAAAAATTATTTTCATTCAGGTGCACAACTGCAAAGTTCCTTTAAATTATATTCATATTTGTTGCTTGTCTTTAAATTCTATTGGTTGTCTAGAAAGTTCATGCCTATTTATAGTGATTCATGTTCCAACACATCAGAACAGGTAACATTAATCGACATTAGTATAACCCGGATATAAGATACCCGACTATAAGAGAAACTCGGATATAATATAGATTTTCTTCTATCCCAAATTAGCGCCTGTGGTAATGTTTATAAAATAGACTAAACCCGGATATAAGATACACCCGGATATAAGATAACTTTTATCCGGTCCCTACAACTCTCTTATATCAGGATTACATTGAATGTATGTTTATATTTATGATCAGAGTACTCTTCAAACTATCTCATGAGAAAAAGTTTAAAATTATTTAATTCGTGTCAATTTTGCATCTTTAGAAAAGTGGAAGATTATAAGGTACATTTTAGATACCTGATGCTTTTTTGTTTATTACCATAAAAGGCAAAAGTACCTCGCAAAAAGATATCTGCTGTGTATGGTGAAGCTGCTTTAACTGACAGAACTGTACAGAAGTGGTTTATTTAAGATTAGAGTCGGTGATACTAACCTTTTTACGAAATGCAGACCCCTCAGTACAGATAACGACTAAATCAAAACATTGAGAATAGCTCACGTTAAACATGGCGGGAATTGTTAGAACTACTAAATTCACCACTTAGGGAAACTTGGGGATTCAAATCGATTGGGTACTTGAAACTTAAGTACTCAAATCTCTACAACATTTGGGTACCGCATGATCTGAATTAAAATAATATTTTGGGTTGCATTTCTATCTGGTTTACTGTATAAACTCAGTGAAAATGGACCCTTTTTTAAGTAAATTGTAAATCTTCTACAAATATTTTCACAGCTTCTGCTCTGATGAACTTAGCTCACTGGTGCCCCCTATATATGAATTTACTCGAGCCACAAGATTAGCAACTAGGTCTTACCCTTTTACTGTGAAACCAATAAAATGTAAACGCAAATTCTACTCCATCAGTTTCTTTTTTCCCACTTCCTGCCTGTGGAATTCCCTTTCGTTCACTTACTTCCCCGACAGCTACAATCTCCAAGAATTTAAATGTAAAGTCAATAGTCATCTCCTATCTCACTAACCTGCATCCTCTCTCTCTCTCTCTCTCATGCTACTTTCTCTGTCCACTCCACTCTCATCAGTATTCTCATCCTTCTCTTACCCACTTCCTGACACCCCCTATGACCTGTGACTCTTTCACATAACTTTCGTCCTATGTAATCCCCTGCAAAACAGTGGCAGTAAAATGCCTTGATGGGGCGATATGATTATATAAAAAAAGATGATGAGAAATAGGAAGTTTACAACAATGTTCAGCGAAAAAGATCCAGGGAGATAAGCGACATGAGTCAAAAAGCAGATCCTCATCCTAAGAGAGTTAAGTTATACATCTGGCGGGATTAAAGGAATCCCGTACTATGAGTCAATTGATTCTGAAAAGTACGGCTTGCAACTCGACGAATTAAAAAAAACGCCTAGAATTGTCAAACAGGAAAGGTGTTGTTTTCAATCAGGATAATGGCAGATCTTACGTTTCTTTGGCGAGCCGGCAAAATTGTTGCATCTTGGCTGGGATGTGTTTCCCCACCTACCATATTCACCAGACATTGCTCCTTCGGATTTTCATTTATTCAGGCCCTTGCAAAATAATCTCAATGATAAAAATTTTAATTCTTTGGATGACATAAAAAAAAAAACATAATGAGTTCTTTGTCGAAAAACTACCGAAATTCTTTGAATTGTTAAATTGAAGAAAAAAATTGAGAAAAAATTATGCAGCGAAAATGGTTCACATTTAGTTGAATAGATATTCCATGGCACAATTTTGTTTCATGTTTTAATTTCCCTTAAAAATCGGCATGAATTTTCCAGACAACCCAGTGTTTCATAAATATAACATGTTAATTCAAGTTCATTTCAAACTTTAATCTGACAACAATACAAACGCCATATTAGTTATAATGGGATCTCCAACGTTCTTTCCATGGAAACAACCAATAATGATTTAGAGTACTTAGATTTTAAAATTTAGTTTCGGTAAATACCTTCATATGTTTCCACCTGAAGTGAAGTGATTAATTCGAGAGCAGAAATAGATCACTAAATGTCTAAATAGACATTCTCTGTTTGTTCTGTTTAACACAAGATGTGTAAGTAGGCGATTTCTGGTCACTATATTAAGTACACTCTGACGAGTTCGAATTCCAGTTGAATTCCTCGCATTCACTTGCGCACAAATACCCTTGAGAAAGGTATTAATCCGTCTCTTCTCTACAGTTATGGGTTGAATAATAGGACAGATTGGGTTCTATAGCTTGGCTGGCAACCAATCTACCGTAGAAAGCAATGGCAACCTATATGTGGGATAATCTTCTGCCCAGTCAGTCATGTCTCTTTCGAGACATGATCGCCCAAATCGTGTATCATGTATGGCACTTGACTGACTCGTTCCGAGGCTATGTTCACTGCACCACAACGCACATCCTTCTAAGTAAGTTATCTAAACATCAGGATTTAAAATTCCATTTCCATTGCATCTTAAACGTGATCTATATTACTGAGATTTGGTGCCAATGCTTTTGATTTGATGCATTGTCCTGTCGGAAGTAACCAATAAAAAAAGACTGCCCGGTAGTAATAAACGTGGCCAGCTACAATACCTAGGTCGATTCCGGCATTTGAATGATCTTTTCACTCTATTACACCACCAATAACAGCTTAACCCTTTGGTTCAAGGTAGAATGGATCTATAACTTAATGTGTTTTACGCCAAATTCTGATGTTACTACCCGAATGTCGCAGTAAAAATCGAGGTTTATCAGCCAAGCCGACATTTACTCAATCTCGTATTGTTCAATTTTTATGTTCTTTACTGAATTTTAGCCTTTGTTTTTTTTATTCTTGTCTGACAGGATAAGTGTCGTCTTCCGCTGCTCTAACCTATTTCAAAGTTCGCAAAACTTGTACATATAGAAATGCTTTTCTGTAAACATATCTTGTAAAGAGTGATTATTTGATCTACTGTTACCTTTATATTAGGTTGAACCAATACTCTTCCGACCTTTTTAATCTATGCTTTTCTATATTTCTGAGATGAGGTAGTATTTACAGTATTTATATTATTCGGACTATTGCAATATGAAACGCTGGTAAAAAGGTTTACTAGACATTAGGTTCATAAGTCCCAAAAATTCAGTTGTTTTTGTCCTTAAAAGATTAAGGACACATGGCCCAGTGAATATAGACATTGGTTAATTCTTGACTCGACTCTTAGAGGTGTGAGTTCAATACCACGCTACAGTAACTTGCAGAGTTAGAGGGAGGTAACTCATCACTTCCAATCGAGGTTTGCGCAAGGAATGATGTTGATATACCAGTGATTGTAATAAAGGGTTCGGTTCGAAATTCCTGGCACCACAAGAAAGCCGTAGCGTACAACGAATGGCAACAAAGATGAGGACAATAGTCCGAATAATGTAAATACTGTAAATGTCGTTGTATTGTTTCTGTTGTCAATGACTTGTCTTAAACAATATAAATGCACTAAAAAAGATCAAGTTCATTAATAGGATTTTTGTACTCATGTGTTCATGAATAGTTTTATGCTCGCGTGTAGCGTAATTTTTTTTAATCGTTTTACCTCAAGCAAGGAGGTACCGCCACTGAAGCGCAGGGAGTTGCATAATAAAGTAAAGGTTTAGGCAGGAAAAGAGTGAAGAAAAAGACGAACCAATTACAGGGGGTGTCAGAGAAAAGGCAAGAGAAGGATGGGAAGATAGTTGTGAAGGAAGAGAGAAAGGAAAAGAAAAGATATACGGGGTGATGTAGATAGGTCTGGAATCAAGTGGATAAGAGATGGGAATTGGCATTGCATTTAAATTCCTGGAGGATGTAGCCGTCAAGAAAGCAGGTATACAGAGGGAATTCCACAGACGGGAAGTGCGAGAAAAGAAGATGAGGGAATAGAATAGTCGGCTGATTTGGATGATCTAACTGTAAATCGGTGGGACCTTGTTGCCAGTCTGGTTACCCGTGTAAATTCTTATAGAGGGGGCACCAGTGACCTAAGTTCGTCGGAGCAGAAGCCATGAAAATATTTATAGAAGAGACAGAGTGAAGCCACATCCCGCCGGTGAGAAAGAGGCTGGATTCGAGCCAGGTCGGAACCAATCACATTACAGATTCTCCTTTGGAGCTTGTCGAGAACCCTGAGATGAACAGCAGGGGCGCCTGACCAGATATGACAACAGTATTCTGTGTATAGATTGGTTTTATATGTTACTGTGTATAATGAAAAAGGTATCGACTCAACCAAGAAGCTTCCCCACCCCGACGAAAATTCTGATGCTCATTTCTTTGATCAAAGCTTGGGATGTGGGTTTATCCGTGAAAGCATAACCCATTTATATGGTTTATATGTGTTTACATGCGCCTACAGTTTTGTTTCAAATACTATTGAAATATTTTGTTGAAATGTCACTTGCAGTTTTACATGACCTTTTACTTGACCTTTTACTGAGTTTCAGTTTTTTTCCCATTAAGTTAATTGCTACACAATAAGATTTGCAACTAAAAATGAGAAAAGTATCTGGTTCACCTCAAAGGGAGTCACACGTGCCATTACAGATTTTACAGATAACCCAGGTTTTTTTCCTGTGTGAAATTCTGGAATGAGGAGTTACCATTATTTACATTATTTATATAAAAACTAGGATGTGCGTTTGTGGTGCAGTGGATATCGGCTCGGAATGACAAACCGGAGAGCCAAGCCCAAATTCCAGTTGAATTCCTTGCATTCACTTACGCGCAAATACCCTTGGGAAAGGTATTCATCCGTATCTTCCCTTCAGTTATAGGTTAAATAATAGGACCGATTGGGCTATATAGCCTTGGCTGGCAACCAGTCTACCGCAGAAATTAATGGCAACCTTCTGTGGGATAATTTTCTGTCTAGTCAGTCATATCTCTTTTGAGACATGATCGTCCGAAGCGTGTATCACGTTTGTCACTTAACTGACTGATATAAAAAGTGCATGATTATGCGCAGTGTTTATTTAGAATGTACGCGATCATGGCTCTCCACAATTTCTTATCCTTCTCAATAAATTTTTTATTTTTGTTATTTCTCCTAAATCTTACTCTACCATTCATTTTCTCCGTCTCACTATATAAATTATGCGTTGTTTCCTGATGTCACACTTGCCTTCAGTCTCTCCTGTGACTATCAGATTTTCTAAGTCCTATTATGTGTCCTAGAATTTTCGACTCTCACTTCCTGTTTTTAAGTATAATTTGACTTTTTTGTTTTAATTTTCCATAAAACTTCGCTGTTGGTCTCATGTCCGGTCCATAGTATCATCAGTATCCTTCTGTAGAACTAAATTTCTGTTATTTCACTATTGTCTTCAGTTTTATTGTTTTTATCACAACGTTTCGACTGTTCTAACGCCCGAATTTCATCAGTTGCTTATCGATCTGGGTAATATATAGGGAATTTCAAATTGAAACCTTTATTCAATCTAAGAAGCTAAATTGTTCTCCTTCCACTGATTATGTCCAAGGATATCACGCCCAGTTCTACTTTTTAGCACTTCTCAGTAATTGCTGCATTTTCACCTATTGGAGTAGATAGACTAAACTATCGCCTGGTTCACACACCACCCACTTCTATTGAACAGGTTAAGAGGCTCATCCTTTGTTCCATGTTTAGGATGTGGTTTCCGGCTTTCTCTTTTCCAATCTTTCCACTTTTCTTTTTTGTTTATTTTTTGTCAATTGTAGTAGATAGACTGAACTATTGCCCGGTTCACACTCCACCCACGTCTATTGAACAGGCGTAGAGGCTCATCCCTTGTTCCCTGCTTAGGACGTGATTTCCGGCTCTCTCTTTTCCAATCTTTTCACTTTTCTTCTTTTTTTTCAATTGGAGTAGATAGACTAAACTATCGCCCGATTCACACACCACCCACGTCTATTGAACAGGTTAAGAGGCTCATCCCTTGTTCCCTGTTTAGGATGTGGTTTCCGGATTTCTCTTTTCCAATCTTTTCACTTTTCTTCTTTTTTTTCTATTTTTTTTTCAATTGGAGTAGATAGACTAAACTATCGCCCGGTTCACACTCCACCCACGTCTGTTGAACAGGTGTAGAGGCTCATCGCTTGTTCCCTGTTTAGGCTGTGTTTTCCGGCTTTCTCTCTTCTAATCTTTCCACTCTTACGTAGCCCCCTGTACATCAGTGGCGTTATCGCCTTGCTCGGGGGGGGATATGATTAAAAAAAAGAAAATCCAAATTTATATACCTGGTCCAGCGATTGAACACAAAATAAATATTTTACCAATTTTACGAAATATCTTTTAGATCCTCCATTTTTGTCAACAATGTAGGCGTATCTGTTAAGTATAAGCTTTTTGCCTCTTCGTTCTGTCTTGACAAACTCCATGATGACGACTGAAAGTCTTAGAAAAAAATGCTCTAAAAAAGATGGATGAGAGCTTGAAATTAAAAAATCTTATAGCGTCGACCAATTCTCCTGACAGTGATTTGTTTGTCGGCTAGCTGCCCGTCAGCGAACTGTCTTTCGGCGAGTTGTCCGACTACCTTAATCAAACAGAAGATCTGTTAAACGTAGTATTTTAAATGAAGCAGATGCTTTTCTTTTTATATCTACTTATATGCCTGTATAAATGCAATAGCATAGTCAGTATGATAAAAAATGAATATCATCTAAATGTCAAAGAGTGAGAGGGCAGCTCTTTAGGTCAAAAGTATAAACAGTCCTCTTATACAGATCAAGGGGTTGGCATTAATGAGATCACTTAAATAGATATTAAATACACTCGACTATTGAGAGCAGTGGTCAGTTGGCAGCAGCATATGATCAATTATGAGCTATATGGTGCCTACCAAAGATAATGGACACAATCTGTAAAAGTCGAGTACGGTTTACTGGTCATTGCTGGAAAGATGAAAAAAAAGTACATTATACTATGAGATATAATTGATGAGAAACAATGACTAACAGAACATTGTATGATAACCAAGATTCTCGGACTTTCTAGCCTGTGGAATTCCCTTCCGTTTACTTGCTTCCCCGACAGTTACAATCTCCAAGAATTTAAATATAAAGGCAATAGTCATCTCCTATCTCACTAACTTGCATCATCTCTCTCTCTCTCATGCGCTCACTCATTTCCTCAGTATTCTCATCTCTCTATTACCCGCTTCCTGACACACCCTGTATTCTGCTATTCTTTCTCATAACTTTCCTCCTATGTAACCCCATGCACAACAGTGGCAGTATAATGCTTTGTGTGAAATTTGGTGACAATCGGATAATAATTGTGGATTTGTATGAAGGACATACATACAGATAAACAGACATACACACAATCATCTTGCTTTTTATATATATTATCGATTTTCTGCACTATTATAAGAACTGCAACTTTGAAACTTCTGAATATCGTTTCATATGTCTTTGTCTATGAGTGTATCAAATTTGATTAAAATCGGACCACTCCTTCTATAACCCGATTTTTTTGATTATCGATATTTATCGGGGGTACCTCGACACAAAACCTAACTAAGAACACTCGCAGACGCTTATGGTACAACTGTGTAATTTTTCAAGAAAATCGGTTCAGTTGTTTCGGAGTCTATAGGTAACGGACACACACACAAAGTTCCATTTATAAATAAGTTTAGATTTAGATATATATAAGTCATCCACATACAAGCCTGTTTGGCTGTATCACAGCTCATCAGTGTGGCTAGACACATCCACTTGCTTCTGGCCGGGATCGAAACTCGACCGATTTGGTGTCAGTCAGAGTCTCTACTCCCTAAGCCATAGGCGCATGGAATCCGATTGCTTCTTAACCAAGGATTGAAACCCGACCATATATATATATATATATATATATATATATATATATATATATATATATATATATATATATATATATATATATATATATATATCATACGCCCATAACTCAGAGGTAGAATCGTCGACTGACGCCAATTCGGTCAGGTTTCAATCCTGGGTTAAAAGCAATCGGATGTCTAACCGTACTAATGAGCTGTGATACAGCGAAACAGATCTGTCTGCTGATGACTATATATATATATATATATGTATGTATGTATTTGCGTGTGTGTTTAATAGGATGGATAATATAATCTAAGGAACAAAAATACAAAAGTGATAACAATATTGACAATAAGATTGATAATATTTATTATATATTAGTAGGCTTTATGACTAAACTAAAGCACCAAAAGGAAAAATTTTAAAGTCGGAATTTTCCAACACGCCTATGTCCTTTTTCAACGGGACAAGAAATGTGAATTACTATTCCATGGAATATTGTTGAGATTTTTTTTTCATCATGCTTTGTATTTCTGTAAGAACTTTGAATTTGGCCAAAAAGTTTGTCAGGATTAGAATTGTATGAAGTTTGTAGAGGGCTCTTCGTAAAAATTATATTCTTTGAGTAAATTCAAATCCCATTTTAATCCTTTTATATGTGATTTTAAATTGGAAATTTATTTTAACGCTTTTAGTGTGAGAGAGAAAGAGAGCAACTCAAGAACAATTTTAAGAAATTCTGTTACAAAGTTTGAAAGATTTTTCGTGTGACGCGTTTAGGAATTTTTCAGACTGTATGTTAATCTGTACGTTGATGTAATTAAAGATGTGCTGAACCAGAGAGAACGCTGAGAATTAAAATTTAATTTTTTTTTAAATCATGTTTTGGGAATACAGTCTATCAGATTATCTAGTTAGATATGTAAATATAAAAAAATATTTTAAAAGTTTTTCATTAATATCTCTAATATTTAGGCCGGAAGGCGAAAATAAATAGATATACATTTTAATAAATAAACGTAGCATCTACTCAAATACGAGTGTCCACTAGAAATAACATATATATATATATATATATATATATATATATATATATATATATATATATACATAGATAAGTACATATAAAAATGTACTGATATATGTTGGTATATGCGTAAATATTACCGTGCGTATCAGTAATATAGTTATATACGCATGTACACATACAAATGAACGTCAGACTTAACACGGCAAGATGACTCATAATTTTGCACTACAATCAATGTTCACACGCACTATATATATATATATATATATATATATATATATATATTTAATCGTATCACCTCGAGCAAGGCGGTAACGCCACTGACGAGCAGGGGGCTACGTAATAGTGAAAAGATTGGAAAAGAGAAAGCCGGAAACCACGTCCTAAACAGGGAACAAGGGATGAGCCTCTTAACCTGTTCAATAGACATGGGTGGAGTGTGAACCGGGCGATAGATAGATCTATCTACTCCAATTGAAAGAAAAAAAAGTGAGAAGATTGGAAAAGAGAAAGCCGGAAACCTCATCTTAAACAGGGAACAAGGGATGAGCCTCTTAACTTGTTCAATATACATGGGTGGATTGTGAACCGGGCGATAGGTAGATCTATATATATATATATATATATATATATATATATATATATATATATATATATATATCCTAAATGATATTTTAGAACGTGTAGAACCTACCCTTTGTACATGTTCTAAAGTATAATTTATAAATATTCATTGGTCTATTTTTATATTGTTGTGGTGCAGTGGATATCGTCTCAGAATGAGAAATCGGGGAGCCGAACTCGAATTCCAGTTGAATTCCTTGCATTCACTTACGCGCAAATACTCTTGGGAACAAGTTCGTTTCTTCCTTCCAGTTATGGATTAAATAACAGGACAGTTTGGGTTTTATAGACTTGGCTGACAACCAGTCTACCACAGAAAGTAATGACCACCTACTGTGGGATAATCTTCTGCACAGTCAGTCATGTCTCTTTTGAGACATGACCGCCCAAGCGTGTATCACGTATGCCACTTAACTGACTGACTGACAATTTTAAATGAATGTTTTAAACGTTGCAAATATTTTCTTTGTTCCTTATTCATTTGGATTTGTATATATATATATTATTCATGCCTAATACAAGAAGGGTCTTAATAATCAAGAGTCGGATTATTTTTAAGTAAGCAGTAAACAGAGAGGGTGATCAGAAAATCATTAAAATGATCAAAACTACTGGAACGTTTTATAATGTTCAGTTTTTCGGTTGGAAGATTTCTTAAAAAAATAAAGTAGTTACCCACCACGTCTATTAGACATTTGTGAATATACACGTAATTAGCGCATGCATAGATAGATAGATATTAATAGACTGAGATAGATAGATAGATAGATAGATAGATAGATAGATAGATAGATAGATAGATAGATATGAACTGACTGAGATAGATAGATAGATAGATAGATAGATAGATAGATAGATAGATATGACTTGGCTGAGATAGATAGATAGATAGATAGATAGATAGATAGATAGATAGATAGATAGATAGATAGATAGATATGATATGACTTGGCTGAGATAGATAGATAGATAGATAGATAGATAGATATGACTTGGCTGAGATAGATAGATAGATAGATAGATAGATAGATAGATAGAAAGAAAGAAAGAAAGAAACAGAAAGATGAATAAGTATTAGATGAATACGAACGTTTAAATCTTTTTTTTGTAAATGTTGATTCCATAAATGACTTCCGCAGAAGTGAATATTTAATGTTTCCGTTTCTTTACGTAAATTTTGCTGTTTTATGAAAGTAAACATTGTCGAGAAAATGGATGTATGTTGATATGCAATTTTTCTGTTTGTATCTCAGTATATGAAAACATCACTAAGTGTTTATATATATATATATATATATATATATATATATATATATATATATATATATATATACATATATATATATATATATATTTGCTTATTAATGAGCTCTTACTGAAGCATTATGTTTTATAAGCATTTTTTACATCTATATATGTATATTTTTGTTCATAAAAGAGCGTATACGTTGTTGAATCCATAGATATGAACATATATTATCATTTTAAGACAATATTTACTTTTATGAGGATGCGTTGAAATTTACTTTTCTCAATTCAGCTTTAAAATCTGACCAAATTGCCAGATATATTCTCGTTCTTTTTCTTCTTTTGGGCCTGTATCTTCATGACGTAGGCGAGCATGACTCTCCACAGTTTTTTGTCTTTTATAACTCTTAGTAAATTTTGCCAATTTATTAACTCTTCACATCTCTGTTCCCTAAACCTTCTATACAGACTCCTTCTTTTTCTTTTTCATCTTCTTTTCTTCTTTTTTCTTCTGCTTCTTTTCTTCTTTTTTCTTCTGCTTCTGTTTCTTTTTCTTCTTTTTCCTCTTCTTTTCTTCTTCTGTTTCCTCTTTTTTTCTTCTTCTACTTTTTCTTCTTTTTCTTCTTCTTTTCTTCTTCTTATTCTTCTTTTTGCTTTTTCCTTTTCTTTTTCTTCTTCTCCGTTTCTCCTTTTTTTCTTCTGCTTCTTTTTCCTCTGCTTCTTTTTCCTCTTCTTTACTTCTTTTCTTCTTCTTTTTCCTCTTCTTTTTCTTCTTTTTGCTTTTCCTTTTCTTTTTCTTCTTCTCCGTTTCTTCTTTTTTTCTTCTGCTTCTTTTTCCTCTGCTTCTTTTTCTTCTTTTTTTACTTCTTTTCTTCTTTTCTTCGTCTTCTTTTTTCTTCCTCTTCTTCGAATTGTTTCTCTTCAGAATTTAAACTAGTATGTGCTTCCACATTTTTCCATTCTTTGTAGCTCTTAATACCTTTTTGCTCTTTTGCTGTCTCTCCTAATCTCTTTTCTGCCATAAACTCAGCTCAGTCAACACCTTCTATTGACCGTGTTTTTATTTAGAACATTGGCGATCATGGTTCTTCACAGTTTCCACTCCTTATCTTAATCAATTAGTCTCTTTGTTATATCTCATAATCCCTGTTTTGCCAGCCATTTACACAAGCTTATTAAGTACTTAATATGCTACTTTCTTCTGTCTCTTCAATATATGATGTGAGTATTAAATTTTTTAAAACTTCTTTCCTCATTATTCTCTGTAACAGTTTCAAATGTCTCTGATGTTCTGTTAAACATCAATGTTTTTTAATTCTTTCTTAGTTGGGATGAGAACTTTTCAGCAACATGCTAAGTAATTAAGTTTCTAATAGATCTGAGTAAAATTAATAGCGTTTTCTCAGTACAGCAGAATCATAAAGTATTAAAAAATGCGAGTAATTTTTCAATTTAGTCTTAAAAACAAATTACTATTAAGTGAAGCATTAAAGATTTAGAATAATTTATACTTGAAAATCCATTCCAGTGTTGAATTGATATTCGGTTTGTCAAATTTCCTAAAATCTAGCTAAACGTGTATTTTGGAAGATATTTATAGACGGATTGCTGAGAACCTTTCAGAAAACTTACTTATGTGTATGTTTATATTCAAATATAAACTAAATAAATGCCTTCAAGGAATAGGGCAATATTTTCCACAATTTTTGTGGTGCAGTGGATATCGACTCAAAACGACAAATCAGGGTGGCTAGTTCGAATTCCACTTGAATTCCTTGCATTCACTTACGCACAAATACCCTTAGGAAAGGCATTAACTCGTCTATTCCCTCTAGTTATGGGTTAAATAATAGGACAGATTGAGTTCTATAGCCTTGACTGGCAACCAGTCTACCGTAGGAAGCAATGGCAACCTACTGCGGGATAATCTTCTACACAGTCAGTCATGTCTCTTTCAAGATATGATTTCGCAAAGCGTGTTTCACGTATGACACGTAACTGACTGATCCTTGGATTAAATAATAAGACATATTGGATTCTATAGCCTTGGCTGGCAATTAGTCTAATGCAGAAAGTAATGGCAACCTATTGCGGGATAATCTTCCACCCAATCAGTCATGTCCCTAAAGAGACATTATCGCCCAAAGCGTGTATCACGTATAGCACTTAACTGACTGACTGACTGACTGAATAGTATTAAATGATTGAATTTCTTCTTTTTTCTTTTTTTCTTTTTTTTTTTTTTTTTTTTTCCTTAATTTTCTTTTCACGACCTGCTCAGTTCATTGCACGGTCTAATTTACATTTCTTAATTTCTGTAAAAGAAAGAAAGAAAGAAAGAAAGAAAGAAAGAAAGAAAAATACAGAAGAGTATAACATGAACGTTAACATGAATTACCAAATAATTTGGGGCTGAATCATTATCAAAATGAAAGGGTCCCACCCATTTACCACATAAATAGTTAAACGTAACCGTCTTTTCTACTCTAAAAGTTCATTTTTTCGCACTTTCTGTTTGTGGAACTCCCTTCCATTTACTTGCTCCCCTGATTGCTACAATCTCCAAGAGTTTAAATGCAATGCCAATTGCTATATTTTATTTACTTGATTCCCATCTATCTTTGTTCTTTTCTTCGACATTCCCTGTACCTATTTTTTCTCTCACTGTAACCACTTTCGCACTAGTGGTCTTTCTACCTTGTCAAAAAAATGAAAAAAACAAACAAACAAACGAACAAATATTAAGAGAGAAAGAAAAAGGATGAAAGAAAGATATTCAAGTGATACAGAAGACTACAACATATGAAGGTTAGCAAGAACTTTTGGACGGATTGTTTGTTATAGTGAAAAGAAATGAAGAAAGAAAAGAAAATAAGAAAGAAAGAAAGAAAGAAAGATATTCAAGTGATACAGAAGACTATCACATATGAACGTTAGCAAGAATTAACAAGAAGTTTTGGACGGAATAATGAAAAGAAATGAAGAATATAAGAAAAGAAAAAAAGAAATAATTACAAAAAGAAAAAAAGAACGTGGAAGGAAGGAAGGAAGGAAGGAAGGAAGGAAGGAAGGAAGGAAGGAAGGAAGGAAGGAAGAGAGCGGGAAAAAAAGACTGTGATATATGAGCAAGAATTACCAAAGGTTTTTATCCAGGACGATTATTATAATGAAAATAAATAAATAGATAGATAGATAGATAGATAAAGAAAGAAAGAAAGAAAGAAAGAAAGAAAGAAAGAAAGAAAGAAAGACTATAACATATGAATGTTAGCATGAATAGCAAGTGAGTCTTGGATAGAATGATTATTATAATGAAAAGAAAGGAAGGAAGAAAGAAAGAAAGAAAGAAAGAAAGAAAGAAAGAAAGAAACACATGCAAAAGACATGAACGTTAGCATGACTTAGTAAAAACTTTTTTGGTAGAATGATTATCATAATGAAAAGAAAGAAAAAAAAGAAGACATTTAAGTGATACAAAAGACTATCACATAAATTTTACCAAAAACGTTTTAGCAAAAAAGCTATTATCATGAACCGAAAAGAAATGAAAAAAGAAAGAACGAAAGAAAGAAAGAAAGAAAGAAAGACATACAAAGGAGACAATAACGTTAACATGAATTACCAAAGTCTTTTGGACGGAATGATTATTATAACAGAAAGAAAGAAAGAAAGCAAGAAAGAAAGAAAAAAATTTAATATTTTCTCTTATAACACACCCTCTTCCAAAAATTACAATAGAAATCGAAGTGAGCGCCGTCATTGATCTCTTTGGCGCTAAAGGCTCTCGGACAGACGACGAGTTGAATTACATAAAATGTGCTCCAAAGAATATGAATATTATCGATTGGTCACAAAGGAACCGAGTCGTCTTATTTACCACCGATTCTCCTTCATACAAACATAAATGTATTCATTCATACTTTATATATATATATATATATATATATATATATAAAGTTTTGGGTGTGCTTGTGTACGTGTGCGTGCATGTGTGTATAGTAATGTGTTTGTGCATACGTGTATGTACACACGTTTATAAACTTAGGATATAAAGAATTAGTCGAAAAATATTCTCATTTACCAGCAGTTTTGTCCATTTCAGTCTGGTGTCTCTTGTTGACTTCACTCCCTTTCTTTCACCTCTCTTTGTCTTTGTCTGTCTGTCTCTCTCTCTCCATCATCTCTCTCTCTCTCTCTCTCTCTCTCTCTCTCTCTCTCTCTCTCTCTCTCTCTCTCTCTCTCTCTCTCTCTCTCTCTCTCTCTCTCTCTCTCTCTCTCTCTCTCTCTCTCTCTCTCTCTCTCTCTCTCTCTCTCTTGTATATATATATATATTCAGGTTCGAATCCTGCTGAATGACACACATTTTTTTTAAAAAAATTTATCGTAAATAATCAGGCCGGTAGAAATAAATATATAATACTGTTTGATTATAAACAGAATACCTACTTAAATACGAGTATCGATCAAAAATAATGTTCAAACAAATAATTTCATATATATCTGTGTGTGTGTGTGTGTGTGTGTGTGTGTGTGCGTGCGCGCGCGTGCGTGTGTGCTTAATTCTCTCTTTCTCCCTTTCTTTGCTCTCTTTCTCTGTCTTTTCTCTCATTTTCTCATTGTCCTAAAGTTTTTCTTTTTGTTTCTCTTTCTAATTTCTTTCCCCTCTCTCTATATCTTCGCTACTATTTTTATTCTTTCTTTTTCTACACTTTCTTTTTTTCCAACGAAAGTAAAGATGAGTAACAGTTCAAGGTGGTTTCAATAGTTTTTTGCATTTGACAATGCACTTATAGTTTTATGATGCGCAATGATGTTCTCTTATACTTTATTATTTTCATCTGTCTGTGTATATTGATATAAACACATTGTTATTTAACAATAAAGCGGATTTTACATTAATTAAAATAGATTAAAATGCAGTTCCTTCTATCGACAGCCTGAATTCTTAACTCACCGAACGTTTCACGAGCAATAATCGAAACGAACACAAATATGAAGGTAGAAAGTGTTGAAAAACAAGTCACAAAGAAATACGGATATGAACTGAATTGATTGATCTGTAAATACAGGTATAAAGAAAACGATTAAGATAGATAGATAGATAGATAGATAGATAGATAGATAGATAGATAGATAGATAGATAGATAGATATGAACAGACTGAGATAGATAGATAGATAGATAGATAGATAGATAGATAGATAGATAGATATGAACAGACTGAAATAGATAGATAGATAGATAGATAGATAGATAGATAGATATGAACAGACTGAAATAGATAGATAGATAGATAGATAGATAGATAGATAGATAGATATGAACAGACTGAAATAGATAGATAGATAGATAGATAGATAGATAGATAGATAGATATGAACAGACTGAAATAGATAGATAGATAAAGATAGATAGATAGATAGATAGATAGATAGATAGATATGAATAAAATACAATGGCTAGGTAGATAATGACCAGAACAGATTGTTATATATATATATATATATATATATATATATATATATATATAAAGAGAGAGAGAGAGAGAGAGAGAGAGAGAGAGAGAGAAAGAATTGGAAATATGATTCTTTAACTACAGATGCGCGTTGTCGTGACTGAAGAATATGTTTCATTCTGAAAATGGAGACAAACCGAAAAATGATCCCACAAGGAATTTCTTTTCTTATACTCTGCACATTGGCAACGTTTCAAAATCCATTCTGCCCATTCTCGGTTTTGAAGATTCCTGATGAAATTTATTGTCGTCAAAGTAGCCTGCGGGCCCCAGATGGATGCTCTTTATTTATCCACAAAGATATTTAATACGAAAGAAAATATATTCCGCTAGCTTTTATAGATTCTACATCTATCTATTTATCGATCGATTCTCCCTTCATTTCTTGCCATCTATGTTACTTGGTATCTACAGATAGGAAGTGTGTTCTATTATATTATTAATATCTTTCAGTACATCTTTGTCGAATTTCGCAATATATCAGACGAAGTTCTTATTTTCCTTAATATTTGATAAGTTGTTTTGATATGAGGAGTACGGAGACTACAGGACAATATGAAATTTGCCTGGACGAATCATTTTAAACACACACGTACACACGAGAGCGCATACAGGCGCGCGCGCGCACACAGACACACACACAGACATACACATATATATAATGCACAGGTAACACACGCATACTAATGCACACGCACACAAACACGCGCACACACACACACCTATATATATATATATATATATATATATATATATATATATATATATATATATCGAGGAAGCATATAATTTTGTAAACATATACTGTTATATATAAAAGACAATGAATGTCTATTATGTTTAATCATGAGCCGCACTAAACATCGTAGTTTGGCTTTAATTTCAGTTGAAAATATGGACAAAAATTCTCCAAAATTTGGATAATTTTCTATTAAGATGGTTCTAATTTTTCGTAAAACCTAACAATCAGATAAATGCATCTTTGGATGTCCCAAACTTATTCACTAATGTTCCGGTCCATGAAACGATTGACATCATTATCCGTGATGTATACAATCATGCTACTCTCCCATCAACCAATATTTGACCCACTATATTGAAAAAACTATTATTAGCATTGCACAACACAAGTACCCTTTCTTGACCTCATAGGTAATATTGCGATGGGATCTCCTTTAGGTCCCTTTTTTCTAATTAGTATATGGCAAATTTAGAAAATAAAATAATTAATGACAACAACAAACCCTCTATATATGTAAGATACATACATGATATCTTCATTTTAGCTAAGAATTTCGATCAAATTCAGTCAGTCAGTTAAGTGCCATACGTGATACACGCTTGGGCGATTATGTCTGGGCAGAAGATTATCCCGCAGTAGTTTGCCATTGCTTTCTGCGGTAGACTGGTTGCCGACCAAGGCTATAGAACCCAATCAGTCCTGCTATTTAACCCATAACGGGAAGGAAGAGACGGATTAATAACTTTCCCAAGGGTATTTGCGCGTAAGTGAATACAATGGATTCAACTGGAATTCGAACGCGGTTCGCCGGTTTCTCGTTCCGTTCCGAGCCGATATCCACTGTACCACAACGCACATCCTCACATTACACAAATCGATCAAATTACACAACTTAAAGACATTTTGAAAGTTACTCCGTCTTCAAATTTAAACTAGAACTTAATATTAATAACAAAATCCCATTCTTTGACGTATTCATTGATTCTAGCACACATAGATTTACTACTTCTCAACGATATCAGTTAGCTGTTATGAAAATCTTAATTCAACGCACACAAATGATATCTTCTTCCAAATCCATATTCTATAAAGAATTACACAACATTAAGCAAACACTTGTCAATAATGAATTTCCAAACTCCGTTATTGATCAACAAATTAAAATATATCTCAACAAACTTAACAATAACTCTAATAATATTGATAATATTAATAATAATGGTGTACATCAAATAAACATAACACTATTAACTTATACTATTGCAACCAAATACATAATAATTACAAACAAGATGGAAAAAACTCTCAAAAACATAATGCGGAGAAATGTTAAACCAGTGGATAGTAATAATCAAATTAAACATATCATATATTATAAAAAAATTAAAAACAATTGACCTCGTTGTCTACAAGCACTGAACTATATCTTCTACGAAAAACCAATGTAGTGTATGAACTTACATGCCCGTTCAGAGATTGTATCTCTGGTACTAATAATAAACCCACTACATACGTTGCTTTTAATACAACGACGCTCTAACGTAGACTTACCTGTCACTTTTCTGATCAGAGTACAATTAAACAACATTTCTCAGACAAACATAAATATGTAGGTAATATCAGACAGATTTTAGTCAACAATACAATAATCTTTACTCATATACACAGTAAAAAGAACCTTCAGATATTGGAGGCCATGTACATTAAATCCAAATAATCCACATTTAATAAAATCACGTTTAAATCTGGTCATAACACATTACATTGCATTTAAATATATGGTTCTGTTATCGTTTCGAGCTCTCACGCAGTGTGACGTCATAGAACCGCATTATAAATTTGCGAACTGCGTTTGCTATTTTTGGTA
The DNA here is from genome assembly GCA_037127315.1 of Ascarosepion bandense. Taxonomy (NCBI): domain Eukaryota; kingdom Metazoa; phylum Mollusca; class Cephalopoda; order Sepiida; family Sepiidae; genus Ascarosepion; species Ascarosepion bandense. The sequence goes on along the minus strand of JBBBDQ010000273.1, from coordinate 2,193,080 downwards.
ACTGTTGCAGTTGCTATTTTTGGTAGCTGTTGCCATAGCGGAGTTTTATGTCAACACAAGATAAAATCGTCGCTGATGGTGGATGTTTTTGTGTTAACCTCCTTGTAACCTCTCTGAAGATGGCTCATGTGAGCCGAAAGCTTAGAACCAATTAATAAAAAATTATCCAAATGTTGGAGAATTTTTGTCTTTATTTTTTTACTGAAATTAAAGCCAAAATACGATGTTTAGAACGGCGCATGATTAAACATAATAGACATTCATTGTCTCTTATATTTAACAGTATATGTTTAGAAAATATATACATATATATATTTTATTAACTCGTTTACAAATGAAGAATATATACACACACACACACACACACACACACACACACACACACACACACACACACATATATAAAGCTTATGGTGTTTTATACAACATCTGTTCTCAAGTTTTTTTTCTTTTTTTGGTTACATTTGAAGCTTTTAATGAGTAAAATAAAACTTTTGTAGCAAATATAAGTTTACACGATAGATAGATAGATAGATAGATAGATAGATAGATAGATAGATAGATAGATAGATAGATGTACTGACCCACTACTGAAAACAGTGCGAATAGTAATAAGCTACCCTTGTAGGATAAATAAGGTATTCCATTTGATATTTGCCAAAGGTTACCCCGATAAGCTCACACCTGAGAAAGACCGGAAGGACAACGGTCAAAAACATTAGAACGTAGCAAATAGCACAATCTACTAGGTTCTCTAGCAGTGGATGGCAAAGAGTCTAGAAGAAAAATTACTATGAATTTTAGTCCGTAGAGACTTCAAAGGGTATCGAATCTACCACCTTTCACAAAAATCTCTGTCAACTCACAATTGATAAAGAAAAGAAACATGTATAATTTCATAATTATTTCCGTCGTAAAGTAACATGAAAAATTAAATTTGATTAAATAGAAATGTAGATTAGTGTCTCTAGCATTCGCTGATAGTCAGTTAAGTGCCATACGTGATGCATGCTTGGGCGATCATGTCTGGAAAGAGACATACCTGACTGAGCAGAATATTATTTCGCTGTAGGTTGCCATTGCTTTCCACGGAAGACTGGTTGCCAGCCAAGGTTATAGAACTCAATCTACCCTATTATTTAACCGATAACTGTAGGAAAGAGACGGATTATTACCTTTCCCAAGGGTATTTTGGCGTAAATGAATACGAGGAATTGAAATGGAATTTGAACTCGGCTCCCCGATTTCTCGCTTTGAGCCGAAATTCACTGCACCACAACGTACATCCCGGAGCAGTGTATATCAGCTTGAGGGTACATAATGAGGAAAGAGAGCTTGTGGTGCAGTGAATATCAACACGGAACGACAAATCGGGGAGCCGAGTTCGAATTCCAGATGAATTCATTGCATTCACTTACGCACAAATACCCTTGGGAAAGTATTAATCAGTCTCTTCTCTCCAGTTATAGGTTAAATAATAGGACAGATGGATTCTATAGCCTTGGCTGGCAACCAGTCTACCACAGAAACCAATGGCAACTTACTGCGGAATAATCTTCTGCCCAAAGGTCATGTCTCTTTCAAGGTATGATCGCTCCAAAGCGTGTATCGCGTATGGCACGTAACTGACTAAAATGGTGTATACAGACATTCTTTGTTTTCTATTAATTCTAGAAAGTCATGATAAGAAGTTATTTTGAATTAAAAAAAATTAATAATATTATTATTATTTACACTATTTACATTGTTCAGACTATTGTCCCAATCTTTATTGTCATATTCACGGCGTTTCGGTTGTTGTACGCCTCCTCCTTCTTCAGGTGATATTTCGAAATGAACGATTTATTTCGTCCACTGATTGTTTCAGTTACTCATAGCATCCCTTTGTCTGGATATCTCAGTTTCAGCTATTTTCTCTTTGTAAATCAACTCTCCAAAGTGACAAGTTTTTGTTCACCCCAGCTTTGGCCAGTTATTGAAGTCACAACTCTTTTTGACAAATCACTGGATTTAACCAATACTTTTATCTACTGGGCCATCGCTTACAATCATATTTTGCGTGAAAGTGAATTGTTACTAACATTTTTATAAAAAAATTCATAAGAATTTACATTCGTCTGTATGTTTATTTTCCCCCGCCCCGATATTTACGATAGTGGTTTACGCTATAAAATATAAAAATATAACCTATAATCTTTTCCCAAAATAAATTAAGGCACTGGAGCTTCATTAATTAATATGTCAAACGGAGAGAGTATCTCGAATTATCTGGTGACAACTTGGAATATTTACATCACGTATTACCAACAGTGCTTATACATAGCCTATGTGTTTCAACGGTAGAAATGACCAAAATCGAAACCACGTTAACATTATTGAAAATGAGTGAAAATAACTTTTTGTAGCTATTAATATATATTTATTTATGCCTTTAATTTGGGCTTCTACAAGATCATTTACTTTTTTTTTTTAATCGTATCACCCCGAGCAAGGCGGTAACGGCACTGATGTGCAGGGGGCTACGTAACAGTGAGAAGATTGGAAAAGAGAAAGCCGGAAACCACATCCTAAACAAGGAACAAGAGATGAGCCTCCTAACCTATTCAATAGACGTGGGTGGAGTGTGAACCGGGCGATAGATAGATCTATCTACTCTAATTGAAAAAAAAAACAAAAAAACAAAGTGAGAAGATTGAAAAAGAGAAAGCCGGAAACCACATCCTAAACAGGGAATACGGGATGAGCCTCTTAACCTGTTCAATAGACGTGGGTGGAGTGTGAACCGGACGATAGATAGATCTATCTACTCCAATTGAAAAAAAAAAAAAAAACAAAGTGAGAAGATTTGAAAAGAGAAAGCCGGAAACCACATCCTAAACAGGGAATAAGGGATGAGCCTCTTAACCTGTTCAATAGACGTGGGTGGAGTGTGAACCGGACGATAGATAGATCTATCTACTCCAATTGAAAAAAAAAAAAAACAAAGTGAGAAGATTGGAAAAGAGAAAGCCGGAAACCACATCCTAAACAGGGAACAAGGGATGAGCCTCTTAACCTGTTCAATAGACGTGGGTGGAGTGTGAACCGGTCGATAGGTAAATCTATCTACTCCAATTGAAAAAAAAAAACAAAGTGAGAAGATTGGAAAGGAGAATAATGAATTGCCGGTTAAAACCTAACTTCCGATCGGTATTTCACTTCTTAAGAAGTACCTCAGTCTGATATTGGGAGATTTATAAAACTGGTCTTCCACAGTGATGATATAATAATAATAATAATAATAATAATAATAATTCGGGTTTAAAACGTTGCGAAAAAATAGGTATGTTCTCTTTTTTTTTTCCTGTAAAAGTTGCTATATTACAGGGATTCGAAAAATAAATTTCAAACTTAGCATTTACATATTGGCCTCTTTTACTAGATTTAAATGCTCCGTAGTGTTCGGGATATGGATCGATAGAAAAAAATATAAAATATGAAAGTCAATATGTGCTGTTGACAACAGTTGTGTTCGGAGTTTAATTTCCTTAGGACACATGTACCACGTTCTTTGTCTAGGACAGTATATTTGATGTGCGTTTTGGTGCAATGGATATCAGCCCAGAATAAGAAATAGGAGTAATAGGTTCGAATTCCAATTGAATTCGTTGCATTCACTTATGCACAAGTACCCATGGAAAATATATTAGGCCATCTCTTCTCTCTCCAAATATGGGTTAAACAGTAGGACAAATTGGGTCTAAAGCTTTGTTTGGAAACCAGTATACCGCAGAAATTTGAACTGTCTCTTTCTGATGATGTCCTGAAAAACTGGGCAGAAGTAAGTTGCCATTACATTCTGTGGTAGACTGGTTGCCAGCCATAGCTATAAAACCCAATATGTCCTGTTATTTAACTCATAACTGGAGGCAAGTAACGGATTAATACCTTTCCCAAGAGTATTTGCGCGTAAGTGAATGCAATGAATTCAACTGGAATTCGAATTCGGCTCCCCGAATTCTCGTTTTAAGCCGATATCCACTACATCACAAGAATCATTTTCGTTCCCATTTTGCTTCGGATATCTTTCTTCGCTCTTTTTTTTATATATATTGTACGTTGTGATGCAATGAGAAATTAGTGAGTCGAGTTCGAATTCCAGTTGAATTCGTTGGATTCACTTACGCACAAATACCTTAGGTAATGTATAAATCCATCTCATCTCCCTCCAGATTGGGTTCTATAGCCTTGGCTGACAACTGAAGGCAACTTGCTGCAGTAAAATCTTGTTTCGTCAATTCGTCGAAAGTGACATGATCTCCCAACCCTGTATCACGTTAGGCACTTAACTAACTGATATTCTTCTTACTCAGAACTTTAATATTAAGTTCACTTAATCAGACATTCATAGACATATCTTTTAGAAATAGATTTTCGTGATGTTTTATTCTTCCGTTGTTCATCTGAAATTCTGCATTTGCTTCTTAATTTATATTATTATTATCATATTTCGATTTCTGCTTTGGTCTCACTACCAACCAAGTCTGTGGGGAGACCTAAGGCAGGTAGTGGCGTGTTGTTATGGCTCCATTTCATGTTTTTCTATCTTCCCTATCATCCCCAGCATTACATAGATAAAGTTTTCCTTAGTGTGTGGGCTGTACTTAATAAGACAATTTTTTCTATATCTCTTAAGCTGGGGTTTCCAGGGATTCTTTCAATGTGTTGTTTTGTTCCATTTTTTATCATTCCAAGTGCACCTACTATCACTGGCACAACTCTTGTTTTCAATTTCCACATTTTTTCTATTTCAATTTCCAGGTCTTTATATTTTGACAGTTTTTCAAATTCCTTGATTGCTATGTTACAATCCGCTGGACAAGCCATATCAATTAATAGACAAGTTTTCTCCTTCTGGTTTTTAACAATAATGTCTGGCCTGTTTGCTTCAATTTTTCTGTCTGTGTAGATGGTGTAATCCCATAGAATGGTTACATCTTCTATTTCTGTAACCGGTGCTGGATGATGTTCATACCAGTGTTTGTTTACAGCTTTTCCATAATGTTTGCACATTGCCCAGTGTAAATATTGCCCAACTCTATCGTGGCGATTTTTATATTCGTTTGGGGCAAGCACAGAACAGCCTGAGATTAGGTGGTCTATTGTTTCTTGGTGTTTATCACAAAACCTGCATTTTGGATCCATATTATTATGCATAATATTTGCCTGAAAGTTTCTCGTGAAAAGACTTTGGTCTTGTGCTGCAAGTATAAATCCTTCAGTTTCAGACTTTAATCCAGATGCACGTAACCATCGATGAGTATTAACTTTATCAACATTGGATTTATTGGCATGTACTGGATATTGGCCATGCAGAGGTTTGTCTTGCCAGCGCTGTTTCATCTTTTCAAGAGCTTTATCTTTGGCTTTCATTTTCATATTTTTTGCCGCAATAGTTGGTTCTTGGCTACTGTTTTGCTTTTCTACAGAATCTACTAACTGTAAATCTTGTTTGAATTTACTGCCTTCTTTTATTATTGAATATTATTATTATTATTATTATTGTTATTATTATTATTATTATTATTATTATTATTATTATTATTATTATTATGTCATTTTTTATCATATTTTGATTTCTGCTATGGTCGTACTACCAACCAAGTCTGCAGGAAGACCTGAGGCAGGTCGTGGTGTATCGTTATCGCTCCATTTCATGTTTTTTTCTATCTCCCTTATCATCCCTAGGGTTTCATAGACAAAGTTCTCCTTAGTGTGTGGGCTGTACTTAATAAGACAATTTTTTGTATATTTCTTAAGCTGGGGTTTCCAGGGATTCTTTCAATGTGTTGTTTTGTTACATTTTTTATCATTCGAATTCATTGGTTGCTATGTTACAATCCACTGGACATGCCATATCAATTAATAAGCAGGTTTTTCGTTCTGATTTTCCGGCCTATTTATTATTATTATTATTTTTTGGATAAAACGGTAAAGCAAGAAAATTAGAGGTGGAAGAGGAAAGACTTGTTTAGAATGGAAAGTGCGGCACTGGAGTCCAAAGATGCATTGGCATAGCGAATTATGTCTTCCAAAAGCTAAACAAAGGGTAAAAAGAAACAGCGAACTTTCGTTAGAAACCTAGAAAAGTGTGCTGAGCTCTCATGTAATATAAGTTTTCTTATATGAATTGAAATAATATCAAGAAGACAAAAGAGTACTACTGACATTGCATTAAAATTTTATTGAGATCAAACTTGACTGGAAAGCAAAATACTGTAAGATAATCCTACGAAGGAGAAGTGCAAGAAAAGAAACTGTTAGCATAGAACTTGCGGTTACATCCAGTCATTTGAGTTGTAAAATGATGAAATCTTGCCACTAATCTAAAACTACGCTTAAATTCATAGGGCCGAGATGACATAAAGGAAAGTTCCCCAAACAATTATCATGAAAGTATTTATAGAAAAGGCACAGAGATGCTACCTCATGACGGTAGGATAATGACTGAATCGGAAATACTATGCCAAAACACCAGACCAGATGTGGCGACAATATTTAAAGCAAGGACGAAAAGTAGTCTTACAAATATGTAAGATAGATTCTGGCGAGAAAAATATCTAAAATTTTTAACTACAGACCTAGCAATTGATTCAATATAACTTTTGAACTCCATCTCAGTCAAAAATGTTAGAGCGAGAAAGACAACAAGGTTAGAATTAGCCCTGCCAATGGAAGGCGGAATAGATTATCTTAAACGATTTAAAGATAAGAGTTCCGTTTGGGAGGTGTTAAAATTAACAAACCATTCCTTGGTGTAGTTAACAACAGAATGTATGTAGATTTTTAGATGAACTGTCAATTTGACCTCATTAAGCTCATCAGACTTACTATTCAGAAGGAAATAAGTAGTTGAGTCATCAGCATAGTTAACGAGTTGAGAACTAATGACATCAGGAAAGTTGTTGATGAAGATTAAAAACAACGTAAGACCAAGGATAGAGCCCTGGTAGTAAAACTGCATTAATGCAAAAGATCTAGAAGAGAGGCCATTACAGATAACTTTCATTTTGAGATTAGATAGAAAAAATATTCACAAAAAATGTATGGCTGTATGGCCCGGCGTTGGTCGTGGTTTGTTTGTGGTTATGTTGAAATGATAACATCAAGTGCTTATTCAAAAAAGCTCCAGCATGAGGTTTCTGTGACGAGTAAATTAAAAAAAATGCGAAGTAAGTATTGGGTTTTGCTGTATTTGTAAAACAGGATTCATGCATGGTCAAGTTTCCCAATAAACGGGAATTATTTATGTACCACTAAAAGAACGGGGGTGGGCATTACGGGAGCCTGTAATGTGAAGCGATAACGTTGTGACGCAGAAGTGGATGCATTCTCCTTGCAACGTCGGAGGGGTTGACACCTTGTAGAAAACGGGGAATTGTTATGGCATATGATAAGGTAGAAGTAAAAATAAGACCCGATTTTTGTTGGAATACAACTAAGCGTTTCGGAAAAATAAACGATCGCAAAAAGCAACATTTTCCATTAATTTTTACCGCACCCTGTATGTCAAATGAAAATTTTGATCGCATATTAGGGAATCAGACCTTGCTTTACCAGAGACTCGATTTCGCTTAAGTTTTAGTGAAGCGTCTTGGAGAAGTGCATAAAAATACGCAAAAGACCACCCGAAATTATGTTTGTCGTGAATTTTTTACGAATCCTGGATATCGATTCGAACAATTTTTGTGTACATCAAAATTTCCGATATTGATTTGCAAGTTACCCGATTTTGGTTAAATTCGCATAAGGCGTCTCGTCGGAGAAGAGTTCATAAATTCTAAGCGTTTCGGTGATTTCTGCCGTACCTTGCAAATCGATACAAAAAACTTTTGCACTTATCAAAGGTTCATGTCATGATCGACAAGTGACCCAGTTTTGGTTGAAATCGGACCAAGTGTTTCGGAGAAGTAGGGTTCGTTAGAATGGAGACACGCAAAAACACATACACACAGACAAATAGACATATCCCTTTATATATATATATATATATATATATATATATATATATATATATATATCGTTGACACATTTTCATTCTTCATTAAATTAATTCACATTGACTATAGTAAATGATCAATTTAACACAAAAGTATTTAACTTATAGCAAATTCACAGGTTTATAATCATATATTTTTTTATTATACGATAAAGACTTATTTATCTGGTAGCAAAGGCACTTAGTAAATGAAAGTTAGATAACAATCATCATATATTTATATAGTATATTTAGAAACACGCACAATTACTTATTCCCACAATATGTTTCAGTAAACAATAACAATTTCACAAGTCTGGAATAAGGTACAAACAAAAAGGAAAGAGAAACCGGAGAGCCGAGTTCGAATTCCAGTTGAATCTATTGTATTCACTTACGCGCAAATACCCTTGGAAAAAGGTATTAATCCGTCTATTCCTTCCAGTTATGGGTTAAATAGCAGGACAGATTGGGTTCTATAGCCTTGGTTGGCAACCAGTCTACCGCAGAAAGCAATGGCAACCTACTGCGGGATAATCTTCTGCCCAGTCAGTCATGTCTCTTTCGAGACATGATCGCCCAAGCGTGTATCACGTATGGCACTTAACTGACTGACTGTTATCAAAACGTGATTGTGATTGGTTATATTAAAACTTGTATTTGACGCAGGAGTTTAAGATAATTAACAATGTCTACCTTTAGATAATAAAAGGAATTGCTAAAGATGGCTGACAATTTGCGGATAGAAGAAATCGAAACAAATAATAAAAACAGTCCAAGAAGCAAATTTAAATTTGGAGATACTTAAATCAAACTAGTACAAGAATTTAAATATCTGGGAAGTGTTTTAACAGAGGGCGGAAATGCGAAACTGAAGTCTGAAAGTTCATTGGGATAGCGAATAATGCTTTCCAAAAATTAAGCAAAATATCAAGAAACAGACAAATTTCGTTAGATTCAAATAAAAGGAGATCGGATTGTTATGTAATATCACTACTCCTATATGGAATTGAATCCCAGACAATGCCTTCACAATTGAAGAAAAGACTTGAAGCAACAGAACAAATCGAAACAAGTAATAAAAAGGAACAGTCCAACAAGCAAATTACAAATTGAAGATACTAAAACCAAACCAGACATATTTCGTTATAATCAAAGATAGTGGAGAATGGACTGTAATGTAATATCATTACTCTTATATGGAAGTGAATCCTAGACAATCCCTTCACAAATGATGAAAAGACTTGAAGCAAGAGGACAAATCGAAACAAATAATAAAAAGGAACAGTCCAACAAGCAAATTTCAAATTGGAGATACTAAAATCAAACCAGTACAACAATTTGAATATCTGGGAAGTATTCTAACAAAGGGCGGAAAATGAGACACTGAAGTCTGAAGGGGCATTCGAATAGCGAATAATGCTTTCTAAATGGTTTCTAAAAGCTAAGTAAAATATTAAGAAACAGACGAAATTTGTTAGAATCAAAGACAGAGAAGAATGGACAGTTATGTAATACGAATATTCCTATATGAAAGTGAATCCTGGATAATCTCTTCACAGATTAAGAAAAACCTTGAGGCAACAGAAAAAATAATAATAATGGATAATCTATTCGCAATTGAAGAAAAGACTTGAAGCAACAGAACAAATCGAAACAAGTAATAAATAGGAACAGTCCAAGAAACAAATTACAAATTGGAGATACTAAAATCAAACCAGTACAACAATTTGAATATCTGGGAAGTATTCTAACAGAGGGCGGAAAATGATACACTGAAGTCTGAAGGGCCATTGGGATAGCGAATAATGCTGTCGAAAACCTTAACAAAAATATTAAGAAACAGACAAATTTTGTTAGAATCAAAGATAGAGGTGAATGGACTGTAATGCAATATGAGTAGTCTTATATGGAAGTGAATCCTAGGCAATCCCTTCACAATTGAAGAAAAAAACTTGAAGCAAGAGGACAAATCGAAACAAGTAATAAAAAGGGAACAGTCCAACAAGCAAATTACAAATTGAAGATACTAAAACCAAACACAAGAACGAAAATGCAACACTGAAGTCTAAAGGTGCACTGGGATAGCGAATAATGCTTTCCAAAAGCTAAGCAAAATATCAAGAAACAGACAAATTTCGTTAGAATCAAATAAAAGTAGATCGGACTGTTATGTAATACCAATACCCCAATATGAAAGCTAATTCTGGATAATCTATTCGCAATTGAAGAAAAGACTTGAAGCAACAGAACAAATCGAAACAAGTAATAAATAGGAACAGTCCAAGAAACAAATTTCAAATTGGAGATACTAAAACCAAACACAAGAACGAAGATGCAACACTGAAGTCTAAAGGTGCACTGGGATAGCGAATAATGCTTTCCAAAAGCTAAGCAAAATATCAAGAAACAGACAAATTTCGTTAGAATCAAATAAAAGGAGATCGGACTGTTATGTAATACCAATACCCCAATATGAAAGCTAATTCTGGATAATCTATTCGGAATTGAAGAAAAGACTTGAAGCAACAGAACAAATCGAAACAAGTAATAAAAAGGAACAGTCCAACAAGCAAATTACAAATTGGCTATACTAAAACCAAACCAGACATATTTCGTTATAATCAAAGATAGTGGAGAATGGACTGTAATGTAATATCATTACTCTTATATGGAAGTGAATCCTAGACAATCCCTTCACAAATGATGAAAAGACTTGAAGCAAGAGGACAAATCGAAACAAGTAATAAAAAGGAACAGTCCAACAAGCAAATTTCAAACTGGAGATACTAAAACCAAACCAGTACAACAATTTGAATATCTGGGAAGTATTTTAACAGAGGGCGGAAAATGAGACACTGAAGTCTGAAGGAGCATTGGGATAGTGAATAATGCTTTCCAGTACTCCTATATGGAATTGAATCCTAGACTAATACATGGGAAGCGTGCTGACAGAAGATGGAAAGTGCGATGTTGAGATCCGAAGAAGCATTGGCATGTCCAAGGACGCATTTCAGAATCTAACCAGAATACTAAAGACAGGAACATTTCATTGGAAACAAAGAAAAGAGCGCTGGATTGCTATGTGAAATCTTTCTTTCTGTACGGTAGTGAGTGTTAGACGATTTCCTCAACGATGAAGGAGAGGCTTGAGGCAGCAGAAATGTAGTTTTACAGAAGGATGCTGAGGATAACATGGACTGAGCACGTGACTTACGACGAGGATAAAATGGAAACGAGGAGAAAACACACACAGTATCAGGGAGACAGACGAGGTTTCTGGGACATGCAATGAGGAAGGAGGGCCTGGAGAAGTTAATACTTACAATTCACATACAGGGTAAGAGAGACAAGGGAAAGCAGTGCGTGATCTACTTGAGAGACCTGAGTAAATGGATGGCAGAGAAGGTTTTAAGAGGAAAAATATTGAGATTTTAATTGATTTCACGTCCGCTCTTGGACCATGCCTTTCAACGAATGGTCAGCTTTCAAGTGCTCCTATCTTTCTGAAGATGAGACATTGATCTCGAAATATTAAAGAATAATAAATAGGTAATACCCAACACCTGTTTTAACTTCTTTTATTTTACTAAACGCATTGTGATAGCCTTCAAATACCTACCCATATATATATATATATATATATATATATATATATATATACATCACTGTTTTAAATTAATGTTTTGGACGGAAAATTTTTTTTCTTTTTTCTTTCCTCATTCTATACTCACTCGGATATATATATATAGTAAAGTTTTGTAATTTGCTTGAAGCAATGTGTAAAATAGTTATATGGGCTATGTCTTGAAGGTTGTCACTATGCGTTTAGTAAAATAAAGGAAGGTAAAGAAGTGTTTGGGTATTACCTATTTATTAAACATTAATATTTCGAGATCAAAATCTCATCTTCAGAATGGCAGAGGAGCTTTTGTCTGTCCGCGTGTAGCCACTCGGACAGAGAAAAGCTTCTCTGCCATTCTGAAGATGAGATTTTGATCTCGAAATATTAATGTTTAAAGAATAACCCATATATATATATATATATGTGTGTGTGTGTGTGTGTGTGTGTGTGTGTGTGTGTGTGTGTGTGTGTGTGTGTTACTACAGAGCCTGAAAGAAAAGAAATAAAAAGAATTTTCAACTAGAATAGACGAATCAACAAAACATGAAAGGGGACCGGAAAAAAAATTATAAAATTACACAAGCCACAGGTTATAATGAAGATATTGAGATACACACAAATCACTGTGAAGATCATGCTGAAAGTTTAGAAGTGTTGGAAAGGTGTGATCTGAGTCAGTTACAAAACGGTAATAAGACGATTCGGCCTACTTCAGGTGCTAGGAATTCCGAACCGAACCCTTTAGTAAAGTCTCGATTGGAAGTCACGAGTCATTTCTACTTGTTCACCACAACTGTAGGAGTAAAATCAGGAACTAACTGTTTCTATCCACTAGGCCATGTGTTCTTAAGGACAAGAACAACGGAATTTTTGGGACTTATAAACGTAATGTCCAGTAACTCTTTTTTTACCAGAGTTCATATTGCAATTTTCGATGTTAATGGTTTCCTCTAGTGTTTTTTACCAGAGCTGATATTTTACCGATATTTGCCTGTTGCTTTATTGTTTTGTTTTACCTAGCTTTTAGAAAGCATTATTCGCTATCCCAATGTCCGTTCAGACTTCAGTGTCTCATTTTCCGTTCTCTGTTAAAATATTTCCCAGATATTGTCCGTTTCTTAATATTTTGCTTAGTTTTTAGAAAGCATTATTCCTTATCCCAATGCACCTTCAAACTTCAATGTTTCATTTTCCACCTTCTGTTAAAATACTTCCGAGATATTCAAATTGTTGTACTGGTTTGGTTTTAGTATCTTCAGTTTGTAATTTGCTTGTTGGACTGTTCCCTTTTTATTACTTGTTTCGATTTGTCCTCTTGCTTCAAGTTTTTTTCTTCAATTGTGAAGGGATTGCCTAGGATTCACTTCCATATAAGACTACTCATATTGCATTACAGTCCATTCACCTCTATCTTTGATTCTAACAAAATTTGTCTGTTTCTTAATATTTTTGTTAAGGTTTTCGACAGCATTATTCGCTATCCCAATGGCCCTTCAGACTTCAGTGTCTCATTTTCCGCCCTCTGTTAGAATACTTCCCAGATATTCAAATTGTTGTACTGGTTTGATTTTAGTATCTCCAATTTGTAATTTGTTTCTTGGACTGTTCCTATTTATTACTTGTTTCGATTTGTTCTGTTGCTTCAAGTCTTTTCTTCAATTGCGAATAGATTATCCATTATTATTATTTTTTCTGTTGCCTCAAGGTTTTTCTTAATCTGTGAAGAGATTATCCAGGATTCACTTTCATATAGGAATATTCGTATTACATAACTGTCCATTCTTCTCTGTCTTTGATTCTAACAAATTTCGTCTGTTTCTTAATATTTTACTTAGCTTTTAGAAACCATTTAGAAAGCATTATTCGCTATTCGAATGCCCCTTCAGACTTCAGTGTCTCATTTTCCGCCCTTTGTTAGAATACTTCCCAGATATTCAAATTGTTGTACGGGTTTGGTTTTAGTATCTCCAATTTGTAGTTTGCTTGTTGGACTGTTCCTTTTTATTACTTGTTTCGATTTGTCCTCTTGCTTCAAGTCTTTTCTTCAATTGTGAAGGGATTGTCTAGGATTCACTTCCATATAAGAGTAATGATATTACATTACAGTCCATTCTCCATTATCTTTGATTCTAACGAAATTTGTCTGTTTCTTAATATTTTGCTTAGTTTTTAGAAAGCATTATTCCTTATCCCAATGCACCTTCAGACTTCAGTGTATCATTTTCCGTCCTCTGTTAAAATACTTCTCAGATATTCAAATTGTTGTACTTGTTTGATTTTAGTATCTCCAATTTGTAATTTGCTTCTTGGACTGTTTCTTTTTTCAAGTCTTTTCTTCAACTGTGAAGAGAAACCAAACTGTCCAGCTATTCAACTCATACCTGAATGTAGAAGAGATGTATTAATATCTTCCCAAAGTAAACAAAGATTTTGCGTGTAAATAAATGCAACGATTTCAACTGGTATTTGACGTCGGTTCTCCGATTTCTCAGTCTGAACTGTTATCCGTTGTCCCACAATCCACATTCTAAATTAAACTAGTCAGTCAGTCAGTTAAGTGCCACACGTGATACACGAACAAGACATGACTGACTGGGCAGAAGATTATTCCGCAGTAGGTTGCCATTAGTTTCTGCGGTAGACTGGTTGCCAAGGCTATAGAACATTATATATCCTGTTATTTAATCCATAACTGGAGGAAAGAGACGAATTAATACTTTTCCCAAGCGTATTTGCGCGAAAGTGAATGCAAGGAATTCCACTGGAATTCGAACTCGGCTCTCCGATTTCTTGTTCACAGCCGATATTCACTGCGACACAACGCACATCCAAAACTAATACTATGCTTAAATGAGTAAAGCCGAAGTATCAAAGAGCAAAGCTCATCATAAAAATTACTATGAAAATATTTATAAAAAAAGCACAAGGCAACTATATTACAACGGTGGGAACAGATTGCAGCTCAATTTTTAGTTCAGCTGCTAATTTAACTATTTAACTATTAATGACAAATGCTTTCGTTCAGTATGTCCTATCAGTGTCTCTTTATTATTTAATAGGAACAGATAGGGTCACCTATCATCTGCACGCCCCTCGGGTCTAATGAGCAGGAGTAGAGGATTTTTAACCTAGTTTCCTGTTTATGATTATGTTTCCAGCTCCTGAATTCTAGTTCAGTTCTATACTTCTAACGTCTCTAATTAAATGATGAAATTTTTGCTATTTAGTCTTTATTTTAACCACAATGAGATTAACCTATCATCCCGTTCATACTCCTCTCCTGTCTTTTGAAAAGAAATAGAGGCTTATCACAGGTTTAGGTTGTATTTCTAGTTCCTTCTAAATTCAAATTATAATCCTATATTTCTAACGTTTCCGTCTAAATGTCTCTGAAGTTTATCCTATTTTTGCGTTTCCAGCTCCTTCTAACATCTTTTCATTCACTTTCACTTTCACTTTTACTTTCAGTAGCCCTTTTTCCTATTTGTGGCGTTATTGCCTTGTTGGAGTGAACTGATTAAAAATATATCCTAGAAATTTCAACTGTCTTTTTCTAATTGTATGTATAAGTATCTCTTACGTTTCCATTTTCCTTCGAGCATCTTCCCTCACATAGTATCCCTTGTGATGCAATGGAGATTGGCAAATTAGAAAATTGGACTATCGTATTCGAATTCCAGTTGAATTCCTTGCTTTCACTTACGCACAAATAATATTGGAATATGTATTAATCCATCTCTTCTCCTTACAGCAGATTGAATAGCAGAACAGATTGGGTACTATTGCCTTGGTTGGTAACCAGTCTAACACAGGAAGAAGCGGCAAATATAGTGGGAAAATATTCTCCCTCGTCAGTCATGGATCAAAAGAGACATGATCACTCAAGCATGTAACATGTACAGTGCTTACCTGACTGATCCGGATAAAATAATTGAATAGTAGGACAGACTGGGTTCTATAAACTTGGTTGGAAACCAGTCTACCACAGAAAAAAAAAAATGGCAACCTACTATAGGAATATCTTCTGCCTTGTCCATCATGGATCAAAAGAGAGCAAGCGTGTATCACATAATGCACTTAAAGGAACTGAATAGCAGGACAGACTGGGTTCTATAGCCTTGGTTAGCAAGCGGTCTACTACAGAAACAATGGTAACCTCTTGTTGGTATACCTTCTGCCTAGTCTGTTAATAATCGAAAGAGACATGATTGCTCAAGTGTGTATGACATAAAGCATTTACAAGAATTAAATAGCAGTACAGACTGGGTTCTATAGCCTTGGTTGGCAGCCAGCCTACCACAAAAAATATGGCAACCTACTCTGGGTATATCATCTGCCTAATCCGTCATGGATTAAAAGTGGCATGATCACTCAAGCGTGTATCACATAAGGCACATAAAAGAATTGAATAGCAGGACAAATTTGATTCTCTAGCCTTGGTTGGCAACCGGTGTACAACAGAAAAAATGGCAACCTACTGTGGGTACATCTGTCTGTCATGGATCGAAAGAGACATTATCTCTCAAGCGTGTATCCCGTATTGCACATAACTGATTGAGTATTCGTAGCATTCTATATGAGACGTAATGATTTGCCCTTGAATTAAAAGAAAGTAACCAGGAAAACAAAACTTTTCCTTGACGTAAGAAGACACTGAACAAAGCCAAATTTACGTAAGGACAAAAATAATTCTTATTTAATAAAGTGGTAATTAAACGTATGGGTAACTAAAAATGTCAATTATGATTAATAGATAAGCTGTGGTTCACAGGTTATCTAGTTATCAAAATAAATTTTCCGAAAAATTTTCATCTTTACTGTTACACATGTGGTATTATATTGTGCTAAACTGAACTTAATAAAGGTAATGTAATCTACGAAATCAATTAACTCATTTGGGGATAGAGATGGCAGTATTAATGTATAAGGAGAAACCTTTAATAAATACCGGATTTTTATGAAGCTATTATACCGGATAATCTTTTTAGAAACATCTCATACATTTTTATAATTAATATCGCGTTTTATGGTGAATGTAAATGGTTAATCGGTGATTTCTTTCTGTTAAAATAATACAAACTAATGCTTTTGTTTACAATGACGAGAAGAATCGGCTTTACTGAAAATGATGAGATTTTATTTGTTTTGTTTTTATCATTTTTATCCTAAGTAAGTCAGGACTGCCACTAGAGCATAGGGGGTTACAGGGAGAGAAAAACTGTGGTGACAATAAAGAATAAGAGATGGATGCGATTCAAACAAAATAGATGGCAATTAATGTTGCGTTTAAACTTTTAGTGATTGTCACTCGTAGGGAAGCAAGCACTCGGAAGGGAGTTCAACAGACAAAAAGTGCGAGAAAAGAAAATTTAGAGTAGAAGAGGTGGATATATTTGACTATTACAACGGTAAAAAGTATAATTAATAATGCTGATAATAATGAGTATAATTGATTTTGCTGACAATGATGAGTACCGTTATTCCTAAGGATAATGATAAGTATAATTCATTTTAATGACAATGATGAGTACCGTTGTTCCTGAGGATAATGATGAGTATAATTGATTCTGCCGACAATGATGTGTATAATTGATTTTGCTGAGAATGTTGAGTGTAATTGATTTTATTGACAACCATGAAGATAACTGCTTTTGCTGATAATGATGAGTTGAGTTTGCTGATAATGTTGAAAACAGTTGATTTCGAGTTGACACCAAATTTAAAATTTGTTCTTTCTTAAAGATAATTGATGTAAAAACGGACGTTTTATATGACGCATTTTATGATAGATATTGTTTAAAATCTTGATAAATTTGATAGATTTCTCTTACCTGTGAAGTGCAGATTTTCCTCTTGTGAAATTATCTTTGATATAGTTAATCGAACTTTACGGGGATACACACACACATACATACATACATACATACATGCATACATACATACATACATATATATATATATATATATATATATATATATATATATATTGAACTCTCTGGCCTTTTATATATGAACGATATTTCGTTGAAAAAATAATGAAATAAATTATCATTTACTTTTGCTTACACATGGTGGGAGGCATCAAGTTTTACATGAGTTTAACACCGGAAAACAGATTTCATTTGGGCCGACCTTTGTCGATTCCTGCCGACATTATCCGACTTTATCCGAGTGCCTCATAAAGCGAAAAATATAAAATCTAGACGCAAATCCTAGCCTATAAAAGCAAGGAAACGATAGATGAAAAATTTCTTTCTTCTTACTTTATTATTTTCTTTAAAGCTTCCTATCTCCAACAAAAGAAGCCGATCACACTGCGCGAACTTAAGATCCCGACCACAAACAGTTCCCGACCGCGAACATCAGAGTCGTTTTGTCTTTTTTACGAGAAACAAACAAGTTGGCTAAAAAGGCCTTATGTTTACAGTAAGATCCCGGTATCAATGCAAAATCTGGCTTTTTTTTCTACCCCTTCCTTTTTACTGTTAGTACACACAAGTCACATGTGCGTTTAATGTACAAATTTGTTGACTCCACACAAGCATGATCTTTGCACGTTAAGCGATAAAAATGGATTCGGTTATATGTCTTGTGGCACTCTGGAATGGGAGTGAAGAGACGGGGTATCGTCCGTTCCCAAGTCGGCTGGTTTAGATCTGAACTCAAAGAACATTATGGGATGTTTATATTTCTTTTTCGTGTCAGTAGATGGGCCACGCCCTTCACGTTGATAAATACACAGTGAAATTTCACATACACATATTCACAATTATGCACACAAATTTAGATACACAAAACTCACAGACGCGTAAGCGCGCCCACACAGAGAAACACAAACATATACATAGAAATTGTAACTTTTAATTATACATTCTCACCATTATAAATAACAACTTATAAACGTATCTGCATAAATCCGGCATACATACATATTCATATAAAAAGTACATGATTAGACACACACACGCACATAAACACACAGTTCTTTTTTGCTCACAGACCAGTATACAGTTTATTAAAAAGTGTTCAATACATTTATATTGTAGAATTTTAATATCTTTCGTTTGGACATGATTTATTTACACAACCTAGGTTTCAACCTTTAGGTATCTTAAGGCGATTTACAATATATATATATATATATATATATATATATATATATATATATATATATATATATATCCTCTTTTATGCAAATTTAATTAAAAACAACTGACAAGGTCCTGCGAATAAGATTTTTATTTATCTTTTTTATTCGTATAGTGTTTTCATTTCATTTTTATGCACAAGTAATATCTTAATATTTAAATTTTTAAGATTCATGATTTACGGCCCTTTGATTTCTTCTTCCTGCATTTCATTATTTTTAATTTTAATTTTAATTTTAAATTTTAAATTTATATATTCAACTCTTATTCACATGAAGCCGTAGAATATTTAACTTTTTAATCTTCTTATTTAAAAAGCAGTAATTTAACTTTATAAGATTTAATTCCTATGAACATAGAGTGAACTTAAATTCAAATTTATTAAACCGTGAGTTTGAAACATGCACCTGATGATTGCACAACACATGTAACTCCGCGTCGTGCCATAGACGCAGTATAGTATGTATATATATATATATATATATATTTAGTGTATCGAGGAAACAAATAATTTTCTAAACATATACTGTTAAATATAAGAGACAATGAATGTCTATTATGTTTAATCATGAGCCGTTCTAAACGTCGTATTTTGGCTTTAATTCTCTATATAGGAAACCAACTAGCATAAACTCGTGTCTTCTTAATTATAATAGTGAATGCCCCCAACGATATAAGTTAGCTGTTATAAAAAACTTAATTCAACGCACACAAATGATACCTTCTTCCAAATCCATATTCTATAAAGAATTACACAACATTAAGCAAACACTTGTCAATAATAGATTTCCTAACTGCGTTATTGATCAACAAACTAAAATGTATCTCAACAAAGTTAACAATAGCTCTAACAATATTGATAATATTAATAATAATGGTTTACATGAAAATGAACATAACACTATTCAGTCAGTCAGTTAAGTGCCATACGTAATACACGCATTGGGCGATCATTTCTCGAAAGACATGGGCAGAAGATTATCCCGCAGTAGGTTGCCATTGCTTTCTGCGGTAGACTGGTTGCCGACCAAGGCTATAGAACCCAATCTGTCCTGTTATTTAACCCATAACTGGAAGGAAGAGACGGATTAATACCTTTACCCAAGGGTATTTGCGCGTATGAATGCAAGGAATTCAACTGGAATTCGAAATCGGATCTCCGATTTCTCGTTCCGAGTCGATATCCACTGCGCCACAACGCACATTATTGCAACCAAATACATAATAATTACAAACAAGATGAAAAAACTCTCAAAAACATAATGCGTAGAAGTGGAGAGTAATAATCAAATTATGTTAGAAACCTGGGTAGCAAAATAACTCGTTTAAAAATTTGAAAATATTCAAAAGTTCTTCAATATAACTGTATCGAACACTTTTTAATACAAATGTGTACTGATCTAACCCTATTATGACCAAAAACTAAGTATTAAACAATGTATATATATTACAACTGATCAAGATGGAGGGCTCAATTCAAATTACGGACCCAATTATAAAATAAAACAAATTCCGATGTTCAAATTCGTTCTTTGGCCATTTTTACTAGAAATTTCTACGAGAAATTCGTCGTATCACCAGCAGGGAATATTTTATTACAAAAAACCAAATGACAAAATGAACAAAGATATTTTATCGGCGGAAGTTCAAAAAAATTTTCATCACGGAAAATTAAAGGGGTGAGATTAATAAGAATGTAGACAGAAATCTATGTCTATTTTTATTTTTAGATTTTTTGAAAACCCCTACTCCTTAACTGAGTTGAGAGTTAAAAGTTGAAATTTAGCCTTGTCTGGTCAACTCAAAAGAAATGGTAGGGGGGAGAATAAAAAGAAAAGGAAAGAAGTAAAAGGGAGAAAGTAAAAAGCGGGGAGGGGTGGTTGACAGGGAAGTAAGCTAAGAAAAGAAAAGAAAAAGAAAAAGAAAAGAAAAAGAAAAAATATTTAAAAAATAATATGACATATGCTTCATATACCTATTTAGTTTAGAAGTGCATTATCATATGCCAGTACATGCAAAAATATAGACACGTATATATATAAATGCATGGTCATAAATACAGGTAAACCATAAACTTATAAACGTACATGCAAATATGACTAAATATTCATAGAAAATATTCTCAACCATTTAAGAGCAAGCACTTAGTAATTTTGAATGGCGACAACATTTCGCATTCCTTAAACATCAAATCGCCGCACCCTTACCAAACACCAGATTCTGACCAGTACGCCTACTGACCACTTTAACAGACACTCACAATCTATGCGTACACAACTGAACAGACATAAAGTTGGTGCCCATGAACCAATTCTAAATTATACAGTCTGGTGAAAAAATGTTCTGAGTAACCTCTCGGGATTTTGAAAATCACGCTTTTTCTGTATAGGGTAAAATATTGAGTAAGATGCTGAAGATAAAATCAAATGTTAGTTTTAATGTAGACAAAACAAAATTTAATTTATATATATATATATATGTGTGTGTGTGTGTGTGTGTGTGTGTGTGTGTGTGTGTGTGTGTATGTGTGTGTGTGTGTGTGTAGTTAAGCAGCTAGAGTCTATTCAATATATTTTATTCAGTTCTACTTCATGTGCCGTGTCCCTTCAAGCCGTAGGTAATCATGGACTTCCACTTGGCTCTGTCTCTTGATTTAAGATTTAATTAAAAACTATATTCTATAGTCTTGGTTGACACGTATGGTAGTTAGCTTCCATCATGTTACAGTTACTAGATACAACTCAAAGTTCTATTCTCTTCTCCTTCTTGTTTGTGGAACTCTCTTATGGTTTCTTGCTTTCTAATCAA
This sequence comes from Ascarosepion bandense, assembly GCA_037127315.1. NCBI lineage: Eukaryota > Metazoa > Mollusca > Cephalopoda > Sepiida > Sepiidae > Ascarosepion > Ascarosepion bandense. The sequence continues at coordinate 2,171,482 of JBBBDQ010000273.1, read as the reverse complement.
AATCGGAACGAAAAATCGGGGTGCCGAGTTCAAATTCTAGTTGAATTCATTGCATTCACTTACGCATCAAATACTCTTGGGAAATATATTAATCCGTCTCTTCCCTACACTTTCGGTTAAATGATAGGACAGATTGGGTTCTATAGCCTTGGCTAGCAACCAGTCTACTGCAGAAAGCAATAGCAACCTACTGCGGAATAATCTTCTGCTCAGTCAGTCATGTCTCTTTCGAGACATGATCGTCCAAAGCGTGTATCACGTATGGCGCTTAACTGACTGAATGAATCAAAATCAAATTTTATCAAAAATTTAAATGCAATATTAATCATTGTCTTCCGTCGTCTTAATTTTTATTCATTTTTTGTTTGTTTTTTCTTCCTAATAATGTTTTGTTTTTGTCCTATTCTTTTACAGTCAGTAGCTCCTTGAGTCTTTATGATTTTATAGAGTTGCTTGAGGTGAAAGAATTTAAAAAAGTGGGTCAGTAGTACAACAATAAGCTTTTTAACGAGCTTGTCTAAATGGATGGCAGATCAAAGATTGGGAGTGGTATTAAAGAGATAAAAATTACTTAGAGATACGAAGGACAGAAAGTTGTGGAAAGCCGTGATTAACCATGCTCATAAAGGAAAGGGCATATACAGAAAAACGATTGCATTATGATCAACTTCCTACTGAGTCGGTCGTATTTTCTAAAAATTCTAAAAGTGATTCACGAAAAAAGGACTCAATATTTCTGGGTTATTAGTATTTATATAGTGTACGAGAAAATTATGCATAAAATTTTATATATTCTTCTACAAATTCTGCTCTGATGAACTTAGCTCTCTGGTGCCCCCTATATATGAATTTACTCATATCTTTACAAGATTAGCAACTAGGTCCCACCCCTTTACTGTGAAACCAATAAAATGTAAACGCAAATTCTACTCCACCAGCTTCTTTTCTCGCACTTCCCGCCTGTAGAATTCCCTTTCACTTACTTGCTTCCCCGACAGCTACAATCTCCCAGAATTTAAATGTAAAGTCAATAGTCATCCCCTATCTCACTAACCTGCATCCCCTCTCTCTTGCTCCTTTCTCCATCCACTTCACTCTCATCAGTATTCTCATCCTTCTCTTACCCACTTCCTGACACCCAGTATAACCTGTCACTCTTTCTCATGACTTTTCTCCTATGTAACCCCCTACAAAACAGTGGCAGTAAAATGCCTTGCTTGGGGCGATATGATTATAAAAAATATATATATATAAAGAACAATTATAAGGGGATAACTATTATGATATGGAAAAGATTTTTGTGAGCTGTTTTCCCTCCTTTAGAATTTAATTAAACTAAAGTGATGTGACTACACATGCGTTCGGGAGAAGGGACTTCGAGAACTTAAAATGTACATTACTTTTTTAAATATAGGTTTTAGACATATAGTTTAGGCTATTTCAATTATATATTTTGTTCTTATCTTTGTTCATGTTTCTATCATTTTTGTTATCAAATATCCCATTTTGTGATAACAGAACATCTACAAAGAAAGGTGAAATGCCGTAAGAAACTGGACGTAATTTTACAGTGGATTATCTAGCGATTAAAGCACTTTCTACATATTTTCATCTTAGTTAATTGCTTTCTTCTTTTAATTAGAGTAGTATTTTTTAAATGAAAATCATAATCAGACTTATTATGGTCAGCAAAACAACACACACTGAGTGTGTTGCTTTCTAAAAAAATCTATTTTTTTGTTTATATAACAATGGTCAGCACGTTTTTTAGCTAATATGATGATGCTGATTCCGAAAAATGACCTTAGATTTTTATGGTTAGCCACCGTTTTTCGGATGTGCGTTGTAGTACAGTGGATATCGGCTCAGAACGAGAAACCGGGGAGCCGAGTTCGAATTCCAGTTGAATCCATTGTATTCACTTACGCGCAATTACTCTTGGGAAAGGTATTAATCCGTCTCTTCGTTCCAGTTATGGGTTAAATAGCAGGACAGGTTGGGTTCTATAGCCTTGGTCGGCAACCAGTCTACCGCAGAAAGTAATGGCAACCTACTGCGGGATAATATTCTGCCCAGTCAGTCATGTCTCTTTCGAGACATGATCGCCCAAGCGTGTATCACGTATGGCACTTTAACTGACTGACCGTTTTTCGGTGAGATGACATTGCTTATTTTTTGGAAAAAAGATCAATTTACGTTAACTTGAATGAATCTAATAACTAGCCATGAGTTTGTTAGACATATTTATCCCCTAAGGTTTTCAAACAGTTTGCCTGAACACGTGATGGTCTGATTGTTCCGATGATTGGGTTAAAATTTTCGTTATGTCTTCCTACCGCTTTGTGGAGAGCGCTAAATAAGTATTTGAATTTCCCACCTTTTCCCTCGCCGTCGAATGCATGTGTAGCCACACCAACGTAGACATGCTTTAGTCTGATTAAATTCTAAAGGACGAAAGGAAGTGAAGAAGAAAGAGGCAAACGTATAGAGAAATTTGTATTTCTTCCTAATTATAATTTTTATCATCATGCAGCTTAGGTACCTTCACTCATTTTCGATATCTAAATTTTAAATTGAATTTAAAAAAAAAAAAATTTTCGATTATTAAGGAAATTTTAAAACTTGTTTTTATTTTTGCTTGTTTTTTAATTATAATAATTTATAAAGTTTCAAAAATACTTTTTGAATATTTCCAAAACTTGTAGACGTTAGGCTGGTAGAATATAGAGTTAAGATTATATTTACTAATCGAAAATTGAAAAGTTTAATAGAAATCATCTAATCATCAATTTTTTTTTTTTTTTGTATGGTAATTTCTATGTGTACATTAAAAGGTCTTGTGTGTCAGCGTTTCTTTCCCTTACCGGAAAGGATTTGTACAATTATGTCATTGTGCTCGCCATACAATAAATAATATAAATTAGTCTGAAGAAATTTTTTTTCGATTAATCACGAAATTTTAAAAGAATTGTTCTCTACAATTTATAAAGTTTCATAAGTATCTTTAAAATACTTAAAAATTTGTTTGGGGTTAGTTTAAAAACTTATTAGGCAAATATTGTATTTACTAATCAAAAATTAAAGTTTCATACAAATCGTCGTGCCTTTCTATTTTTATAATAATTAAATTTTTTTGTGTGTATTTGAAGGAATTTTTGTTTGTTTAGTTATTTCTATACGTAAATTGAAAGGTAATGTGTTTCTTCTCTTTACAAAGAAAACATTGTACAATTATGTCACTTGTAATCATCATACACTTATCTTTTCTCGCATCTGTTAAATCTGTCAACACATACAGTGGAAGGTCAGAAAGTTGAACTCTTGTGTTTTAGAAATAGTTTTATTCTAAATTTCTTGCTGTAAGTAAGTAATACTCGTGCAAATCAGATTACTTTAACATTAAATTTTCTAATTTTTCGAAATACTGTGTCACCGATGTTTATTTTATTTTTGCAAGATTTTTAAACCCGAGAATTAACTTTTGTTTACAATTATGTGGATTGCTAAAAAATGGTCGAAAAATTGAAAAAATAAACAAGTCTCAAAATTTTAGATTCCAACCAATATAATTTACGTTTGTAATATACCAGTGTATTTTTCTTACTGAAAATAGTAAATTTAATTATTTAACTTTTAAACAAAATTAAAATAAAAACTTCAAGAAAACTTTTTTTTACTTTTAAAAATTAAATTTAAAAGTTAGTAATCAAAAATGAGTGTAGGTACTTATTATAATGTTTTTATGTTGGTTCAGAGTGCCTTTTTTTCTTGGTTCTTTTTTTATAAACTCTTTATTTGCAAAAATTTTAATATCTATTGAATCAATATTATAACAGAAAGCAAATTATTAGATATGAGTAACTTATCTTTTATGAAGAATTTTTTAATCACACTTTAAGGTGAACATTTTACAAAGTTTCCATATTAAAATTTATTTCAGTGTTTATGTAATAATTTTTTATTCTTAAGAAATTTAATAATAGTTTTTCATATAGACACAAGGTGCATGGATCGTTTAAAGACTTACATATTCTGGCGTTTTTTTCTTTAAATTTTTCATTTTATTGTAGAAGTTTTATTTGTTTCTTTTCGATACCAAAACTATTTCGCTAGGTATGTTCTATTTCTGTACTTATTATTACTAAACGAAGAAGTGTGCTGATAAAATCTTTTTCTAGTGAATTATTAGTACTGAGAACATAAATCTTTAAATTACTAGGGTTTTCCGTAGAAGAAATAGTACATTGATAAACTAGTGATTCTGTAAGGCACCTGTTTTTTAAGGGAGAGCCTGTAGGGTTTCTGCAATTACATTTATTACTGTTTAAATTATTGATTTCAGTTGTTGGATGATTTTTATTTTCAAATAGACTGAAATTTTTATTTTAAATATTATTATTATAACTTTTTATATTTTTTTACAGATTATCCGAACAACTATAACTTAATTTTAGAGTATTTTTATTGAAAACATTGTTTAATGAAATATTATTCGGGAAATGTTTCTTAATCAAAGCGAGGATTCATTCCCCTAATTTACTGCTAACCATTCGGTTGAAGGGAGGTGTATACCAAATAATCTTTCTATTTCTTTTTTTTTTTTTTTTTTTTCTTGGGTAGATCATCTTTATCCATCACGCCGGAAATAATTGAAAGAATATGATAAATTTTTAATTTAAGCATCGATTGAACACTTTGGAGAAATGGTTAATTTTAAAAGTAGTAACTACTCACCACTATTTACGTATCGTTTGTCAGCAATGAATTGAACACTTTTGACTACCGGCGTTTGTTTACAATGTTTTACATATAACACGCTAATAGCCTGCTTTTCTCGACCTCGACTGAGGTCAAGTCGGGCGAGTATCAATTCGGCTGGAAGCAATCGGATGTCTAGCCGTACCGATGAGCTGTGGTACAGCAAAATAGGACTGTATACTGTATATATATATATACATATAGTCATTCGTATATATATATATATATATATATATATATATATATATATATTAATCCGCAGACAGATCTGTTTCGCTGTATGACAGATCATCAGTACGATTAAACATCCGATTGTTTCTAGCCAGTATTGAAACCCGAGCGAATTAACATCAGTCGGCGATTTTACCTCTGAGCTTGGTAGAGGAAGGCGAACTTTAGCGTGTTATATGCAATGTAAAAACACGCCAGTAGCCGAGAGTCTTAAAACTCATTGCTGAATGAACGATGTATATATATATATATATATATATATATATATGTGTGTGTGTGTGTGTGTGTGTGTGTGTGTGTGTGTGTGTGTGTGTGTGTGTGTGTGTGTGTGTGTAAAAAAACAGTTTTAGAATTCCGAGTTCTCGGGCATTTACTTATTTTAAAAGAAATGCCCAATGCACCATATATCCTCGAGCAAAATATAATTATAATTGAATTTGTTTTGTTTTTTATTAAAAACTAATTTTATTTACATTGCGAGACAGAAATTTCTGCTTTGAGATTTTACCTCGTCATCAGGCAATGTTGACTTATTGTTGCAAAAATTATTTACATTTGAATGCATAAAACAATACACTCTTTATTTAAAGAGTTGATATGGATGGAGGAAGACAGAAAAATTATGTGTGTTTAATTTAACTAATCAGAATTAAGTTTAACCTTTAAAATTTGAAAATATAGGTTATTTGTTTTGGGAAATACAGATGTCCTTCTTTCAATCTTAACGGGAAAGTATAAGTTAATTTGGGCTACCTCTTAGACTGCTTTATTTCCGGCGCGATGGATAAAGATGTTCTACCCAAGAAAAAGAAATAGAAAGATTATTTGGTATACACCTCCCTTCAACCGAATGGTTAGCAGTAAATTAGGGGAATAAATCCTCGCTTTGATTAAGAAACATTTCCCGAATAATATTCCATTAAACAAAGTTTTCAATAAAAATACTCTAAAATTAAGTTATAGTTGTTCGGATAATCTGTAAAAAAGTATAAAAAGTCATAATAATAATATTTTAAATAAAATTTGGCATGGTACAAGGTGACGAAAAAAGAAAAATGACAGCGTTTGTTGCTTGACATCCAAAAAATTACTGCTTATGTTGCCATTAAGGTTAACAACAAAATTGCTGGCTTTGGATAGGGACACATTTAGAGAAACAAGACAAAAAATATCATTAGGCACATTTACTGACTTTCAGTGAGCAATAAAAAATGATTGCAGTCATTGATCTGAGAAATAAAATAAGTAAAAAATACAGCTTAAAAATTTGTCCTTTTATTACTAAGGTTCGCCCTATATGTTCATGACCGAGAAAAAATCAAGCTATAAAGGAAATTGTTTCTGATGGTTGAGGTTCGAAAAGCGCTTTTATACTAAAAATACACTTTATATAAATCATACTTTTTTAAGACGTACTGCAAAATTGGTAGGTGTTTGGATAGGCCCACATTTGGACAAACGACACAAAAAATCTGAATGGTTCAATATGATGTCGATGAAAGGTAATTCATTTGTTTGTTTTATAAGTGAATTCTAATGTAGGTTTGATCTTGTTTAGTTTATCTACAATACTGTTACATTTGGAGGACGAATCGCATTACACCTCATTTTTTTCCCTTGTCATTCAATTATCTAATATATATATATATATATATATATATATATATATATATATATATAGTGGCCTGATGATTGTGCTTAGTATGAAACAGTCTGTCGTCCCTGAGTGTTAACTTCAGTGTTCACTCTTTTATATTTACATGCGCTCTATCTCTATAACTGAGCATTTTATCCTATAAATATAGCACACCTTAAAACTATATATATATATATATATATAGTATATCGTGGCAGCAAGTAATTTTCTAAACATATGCTGTTAAATATAAGAGACAATGAATGTCTATTAGGTTTAATCATGAGCCGTTCTAAACGTCGTATTTTTGCTTTAATTTCAGTTGAAAATAAAGACAAAAATTCTCTAACATTTGGATAATTATTTATTGGTTTTCTTCTAAGCTTTCGGCTCACATGAGCCATCTTCAGAGAGGTTGTTTAAACTGAAATATTATAAAATCCACCATCACCGACGATTTTATTTTGTGTTGACATAAAACTCCGCTTGGCAACGGAAATATTTACCAAAAATAATAAACGCAGTTCTTAAGTTTGCGATGCGGTTTTATGACGTCACACCGCAGGATAGCGCGAAATGACAACAATGATTAAATATATATATATATATATATATATATATATATATATATATATATATATTGATTGATTGATTGATTGATTGATTGATTGATTGTTTAATTACATAGTTTTTTGGTCATAATAAAATTAGACCAGTGCACAGTTGTATTAAAAAGTATTCAATACAATTATATTATAAAACTTTTGAATATTCTTCAATTGTAAACGTATTATTCCGAGACCTAGGTCTCTACTATGAGTGGTGTCTTCAGGAGATCTTTAATCACTAATTTACCGTTTACCGCTTTTTTTAAAAACGGTCACGTAACGGTAGTTTTCTGAATGCTCACATAGCATGGAAATTTTATAGCACAATTTTTAAAATTACAAGAAATTATAACGTTTCCATCTATCATATATATATATATGTGTGTGTGTGTGTGTGTGTGTGTGTAATGTGAAAAGAAAGACAAAAAATGGAGGAAATAAACAGGCGAGAGTCTTCTTCTTCTTCTTCTTCTTCTTTATACAGCCGAAAACCGACCATAATTTGTATGCGAACGATGAGACAACGAGATTTCGCGCTAACTGATCGAGACCGCCATCAGGTCTAACTCCAAGCAGATCAAACGCTCACTACTCTCAAACTCAGAATCGCTTATTTCACTCTACTTGCCGGCCGCAAATCTTTAATGTGACGGGGCACCACATCAACCAGCACAGATTGCGGGCTAATCACCTCCGTAACTCGTCCAGTGCTGTATTTTGTCGTTTTTGACCCAAACGACATCATCATTTTTTTTAATCTACCTCCGATTACTTCTAGTTCAGGCAGCGGGTTGGCTTCAATGCCTTTTACTCGGACATGTTACCTGTACATCATTTTATTCGACCAGCTACATTTCATTAATAGCCGCCTTACGTAAACATAGCGTGAATCGCTGACGGATAACAAAAAAATAATTTTTAATTAAAATTTCGAACATGTTAAAACGGATTTAAATTTTTAAAAAATAATAACAACAAAATTTGATCTTTCCTTTTAATAACAGCATAAACATTTTGATGATAAAATTTTGTTTTTATGAAGTTTGAGCCCTTTTAATATCATGATATGCTGGTTTTTTTGTTTGTTTTTTTTTTTGTTTTGTTTTTTGGCAATTGATTAAAGGTACACAAATTCGTAGTTTTTTCTTCTGTTTGACTACAACTTCCATCTCATAGATGATAAAAATAATAACAAATCTGATTTTCTCAAAGTTTTTCTATAAAAAATTTACTTGCATAATTTGTTTTTCGGTGTATGCTTGAAAGAAGTATGCGTATTTGTTTTTCTTTCAAATGTTCGTTTTTACTTTTCGTAAGCGGGGAGGAAATATAGGATAATAATATTTTAAAAATCTGTGTGCGTCTTTCATCTGGGTGACAGAGACATTTTGGCTCCACTCTGAAAGCGTTAATTAAACGAATGTTTACACTGACATGGACGATAAAAGGCAAGAGTTCAATAATGTCATTGTAGGTCATTCTAAGTAACCTGTGAATCTTCAATGGCATACTTTTGGGTTGTAAAAGGAATCAGATTTCCTTTTATTATATTTGAAATGACACGTTTCATTGCGAGATTTTAATGGATCGCCGGCGAGTAAAACAATAAACTTTAATTGTCCAATTAAGTTTTTAATCAACTGAGTACATCGGACGAGTGAAACCTCAATATATATATATATATATGTATATATATATATATATATATATATATATATATATATATATATATATATTATAGATCGGGCGAGTGAAATCTCAATATATATATATATATATATATATATATATATATATATATATATATATTAAAAACAGAAATAGTGTTGTTCCAACGACAGAAATTGGAATAAAAGTGTGAGAGGACGTGAAGGTTTTGTTTAAAGTGTATATTTATTGTTGTTGTCGTTATTATACATGTTATGATATATTAAGTGTCCATAATGGTATATATATATATATATATATATATATATATATATATATATATATATTAGACAATTGAATTTCTCTAATATGAACATGTGTGTGTGTGTGTGTGTGTGTGTGTGTGTGTGTGTGCGTGCGCGTGCGCGCGCGTGTGTGTATTTAATTTAGTCAAGTATTAATTTGTTGGATACTCGTGTTTAGTAGATACACTGTTTTTTGTTTTTTTTTATCATTAAACAGAATATTTATTTATATGTAATGGCCCGAATAACCGAGAAAACTTATTAGAAAAATATGCGTACTCCGACATGATTCGAATCTGCGTCCCCTAGCGGAAACTGTCATTAGATCTGACGTGTCTTAAACGCTCGACCACGTAGAAGTAACGATCAAACAAAGCCAGAATAGGGCTTTGTTTTTTCTAAATATTCATATCTGATGTTTTTCTGCTGTCTATTTATTTACAAAATTGTACGAAATCCGTTACGAAATGGATTAATTCTGTCATATTTCTAATTTATTTGTTATTTTTTGTATTTGTCGGAGTTCATCCCATTCGTTACGGATTTTGCACACACACACACACACACACACACACACACACACACACACAGAGATATATATATATATATATATATATATATATATATATATCAGCATGCAGTGTGGGTATAGAAGAATCCAAAGGAGTATCCTGTACATACAGTTGCATGATAACTCTCTAAGAGAGCTCTAAATATATATGCATATAAATACATAAATACAAGAAAAATTAAGGCAGACACGTTATCTCATGGTGAATCGGAATTATGGCCTATTTCAGGCGAACCATCATCAGCTTTGTTCTTTATTTAACAAAGGCTTTTACACAATTTTTTTTTTCTGTAAAACCCTTTGTTAAATAAAGACGGAAGCTGATGATAGTTCGCCTGAAATAGGCCTATACGTCCGATTCATCATGAAGTAACCTGTCTGCCTTAATTTTTCTCATATATATATATATATATATATATATATATATATATATATACAAGACCTGTTTGAAGTTATTAAGCAAATCATATAAACTTTAAAATTTCAAATTTGTTTGATAAAAAATTTGTCAAATGATACAATAAAGGTACTATAATGGTTTGGTCGACAATTACAACTTAAACACTACCGCCTTCTTGTTTTCTTTTAGCCACACGAACGCTTAACTTTTATAAAATCCGTCCTTTAGCCTATCCATCCGGCGCATCACATGTCATTCGGAATTCACCTGTAAAAATTACTTGTATATATATCTATATATATATAATTGGTTTGCATAGTTAAAAAAAAATACATCATTGCTGCTGTGTGATAATTAATATTAATTCTGCGGTTAAAACCTTTATTAATTTACTATACTAATCTATTTAAAAAATTTAAAAATAAGCATTTTACGTACTTTCACGATTTTTTAAATTATGACCTGAGATTTCCTTTTTTACTGTCAAACAATAAATATCTTGAGGCAATGATGAGCGAACCATAATTCATTATAGATATTATTATAAAAGACCTCCTACTATGCCCGTTTATGCTTTATATATATATATATATATATATATATATATATATATATATATATATATATATATACACTTAGAGACATACATACGTACTTACATAGATCTAGTTTTACAGCAATCTGTTCTTCAAATTCAACAGCCACATAATGGCTAATTACAAACGTTATTGTATCGTTGAAAATGAAAGTAAAAGTAAAAATAAGTATAAAATAGGAAAAGAGATGGTAAGTACTCATAGCATTTAAAAAGATTATAATGACCACATTTAAAATATGGTAATGATTGCATTATAATCTAATATCGAACCAGATGATTAATTTACTTCTAGGAGAGATCATTTGGTCATATTGGTAAAGGAAGTAAACTCTGCGATTATTTTTGACTTGCTAAACAAATTCTTCACCCCAAGGCTAGATTGAAGGTAAGCGTAATGTAAAAAATTCACCTAATAACCTTTGTTTCCTCCTCAATTCTTTCAATATTACCGATTTATTTTCTTTCCTTCCTATCTACTTTTACTTATCTACAGATAACCTCCGGAACAGATATCACATTTAAATGGAAGGAGCAAGCCATTCTGAATAATAATACCCAACTAATAGGTCTCCAGCTGAGAATTACAAAAAAAAAAAAAAAAAGAAAAAGAAAAAGTTAACTGGACGTCCTAAGATATACGGGGAGATAAATCTTAGTTAAAGATAACTTCGTCAAAATCATCCGCAGATGCAGTGTTTATATATATATATATATATATATATATATATATATATATATATATATATATATATATCGAATAAAGAAATAGGATTGTTCCAACGAGAATAATTAGTATAGAATAAAAAGTGTGAGAAGCCGTAAATGTTTTCTTCAAAGTGTATATTTATTGTTTTTGTAATTATACATGTTATGAAATATTAATTGTTCATGCCGCTACACGTATTTCGAGTCTAATTTTCGCCTGAAGAGAGTTAATTTTAGACTAGAAACACGTGTAGCATCATGGACAATTAATGTTTCATAACATGTATAATTACAAAAACAATAAATACGCACTTTAAAGAAAACGTTCACGACTTCTCACACTTATTATTCTCTGTCTGTCTGTCTCTCTCTCTATATATATATATCTGTGTGTCTCTGTGTGTGTGCGCGCGTGTGTGTGTATGTGTGTGTGTGTGTGTAGAGAGAGAGAGAGAGGGGGCTTAAGTGTTTGCTTTTTTAGGTGAAGGTAAACTATTATAAAGTGATGTCGTTTTTGCATATTTTGAAAATGACATTATTCTTATTTTCTCTTTCTTCCATTTTATAGAGAAAAAGGTCCTTTACTGTCTTGCTTCACCCCCAAGTAAAAAGTGAGCATATTGTTTCATCTCTTACATGCTCGTAAGTAGGGGAGCGCATACAAAATAGAATGAAGATCGTATTTCACTAGTCGTTATGACTGCCTTGAAGACCAGACTTAGGTATCATTGTGTGCTAACAGGCGACCAAAAGTAAACAAAAAACTAAAACAGCTCTCACTTCATTACACATAATTACAATGCTGTGAAAAAACACATACAAGCAAACATAAACGTAGAAAAAGAATTTTTATACGATTTCATTTGTTTATTGTGTTTTCACTTGTTTATTGCTATATAAATTTTTCCCACTTATATTTGCGTAGCTGTTTACTTCTTTCACTTAACTTGAGAGTGAGAGTGAGAGATGAACAGATTAGAATACATATATATATAGAGAGAGAGAGAGAGAAAGAGATGAACAGATTAGAATACATAGAGAGAGAGAGAGAGAGAGAGAGAGAGAATACGTGTCTATGTGAGAGAAAGAGAGAGAGAGAGAGAGAAATGAGGAATACTGAGATCGATATATAGATGGGTAAATTGTCACCATTTTATATTTTTATACGATTTCATTTGTTTATTGTATTTTCACTTGTTTATTGCTATATAAATTTTTCACACTTATATTTGCGTGAATGATGGCTAAATTGTCACCATTTTATATTTTTGATCACGCGCATGCGCGTTGTTTGTTCCTGATTTTGTTTACTACATAATATAATAGCGTCAGTTGGACATTGTGAGAAAAAAGAACCATGACGCCATTAACTCCGCTAGAAATTTGAAAATGGCATACTCTGCTGCTTAGCATTTACGCTTAAAGCTCTGATACGAACACTTTAGAGTGTTGGGTATCAATTTGAAACCATTCCATACGATTTGGGAAGAGTTAGATGAGTCTAATGGTGATTACGGAAGTGTTTAAAGTGATTACCGTTGTTAGCGACGTTATGCCTCCATTCATCTTCACAAGAATGATTTACTCTAAACTAAATAAATATTAAGCAGACTCATTAATAAAGACTTCACAAACCACATTGTAGATAAACAAATAAGACAATATTTCAAAAACTGAATATGGTACTTCCACAAAAAAACCCTAGGCATATCCTCAATACTGAGGTTTATATCAAGTATCTTGAAGAGGTAGTGCTTCCTAGGGCCAAGAGAATGACTACTGGAATACCCTATGTTTAGCGACAAGACACTGTACCATGTTTCACAAGCAGAAAACTAAGTTTTAGCTGGCAAACAATTTCTGCAATCACATCACCTCTTAAAACTGGCTACCTATCTCCCCAGTCTACTACCCCTTCATTCATTATTTTCTAAACATATATTGTTAAACATAACAGACAAGGAATCTGTATTATGTTTAATCATGAGCCGTTCTAAACATTGTATTTTGGCTTTAATTTCAGGTGAAGATAAAGATAAAAATTCTCCAACATTTGGATATTTTTTATTATGCTGTTCTAAGCTTTCGGCACACATTAGCCATGTTGAGTGAGAGTTCCATTCTATGATCACAAAAATAATATATACGTACAACGGGATGATGTTTCAATGGGCTCAGTTCTGAATTTAACCTTTAGCAGCTTCTACATGGTCAATCTAGAAAATAATATATTTAGCACCACTAAAAACTTTCCATCTACGTAGCATATGTTGATGATATTCTTATATTAATTAAAAAAACATAGAAAAAATAAGAGAGCTCCAAAAACTTTAAAAAAAACCTCTGTCCTCCTGTTTACATACGAACTTATCAATGATAACAAAATCCCTTCCCTTGACATTTTAATAGACACAAACAATAACACATTTACTACCTCCCCATATAAAAAAAAACAACCAGCAAAATTCCTTGCACTCTCAACTATAAGAGTGAAAGCGCTCACTACTACAAAATAGCACCTATACATAATTTAACTAACCGAACACAAATCAACTTCTCCTCAGAAATGATATTTTGCTCCAAACTAAAGAAATATTAAGGAAACTCTCATGAATAAAGACTTCACAAACCACATTGTAGATAAACAAATAAGACAATATTTCGAAAACCTCAAACGCTTCAAACAGAATATGGTACTTCCACAAAAAACCTAAGCATATCAAACTCTTATTGTAACCAGATGCGCAATAACTACAAACAGGATGGAACAACCATTAAAAAAATCTCATTCGTACTAATATATCTCCTGTCGATCTTAACAAAAAATTAAAATTAAAAATATAGTATAAAAAATACAGTATGACTAGTTTAATTATTCGTAATAACCCCTCCCCACCAACTGATATAATACGTAAAACCAACATTAGATTTTCAATTCAAATGTTCCTTGGGAGAATGTATGTTCTACAATATATATATATATATATATGTATGTATGTATGTATGTATGTATGTATGTATGTATGTATGTATCCCCGTAAAGTTCGATTAACTATATCAAAGATAATTTCACAAGAGGAAAATCTGCACTTCACAGGTAAGAGAAATCTATCAAATTTATCAAGATTTTAAACAATATCTATCATAAAATACGTCATATAAAACGTCCGTTTTTACATCAATTATCTTTAAGAAAGAACAAATTTTAAATTTGGTGTCAACTCGAAATCAACTGTTTTCAACATTATCAGCAAACTCAACTCATCATTATCAGCAAAATCAATTTACTCATCATTATCAGCAAAAGCAGTTATCTTCATGGTTGTCAATAAAATCAATTACACTCAACATTCTCAGCAAAATCAATTATGCACATCAATATATACATATATATATATATATATATATATGTGTGTGTGTGTGTGTGTGTGTGTGTGTTTGTGTGTTTGTGTTGGATTTACAACAAATACGTCAACAAGGCGTCTTATCCATTTCTAGACATCTACAACAACATTCATGTCAATATTGATAATATAAAAAATAATGATCAATACCACAACTATCCTGCACCAAGAAAGTAACAATAGCAGACTACAGATCTTCGAAGCAATATTCATTAAAAACTTAAGCCGTCAGTTAATAGAATCAGCTGTCGTAATTTTTATAAAACGAACAGTTTTTTTTTATGCGTTAACACGTGCATGATCATGAAACTACAACTTAAAAAAATCCATTTGGTATAATTTTCATGTTCTAATGAACGCTAAGGAATTTGTCAACCGGTACATTTGAATCAAGGAGAAAGTTTACACTAATTTTAGCAACACAGTTTTGAGGTTATTTTTTTGTTACCGCAACTCATATCCGCAAAGATGATTTTTGAAGGAGATTGAAAGTACTTGGGAACGTCGAGAAATGAATAATAAAATCAACCGTCAAAGTTACAGCTCATTTCTTTCAATTATAACATGCAAAAAATTATACGTGAGTATGAACGAATTTTATTAAAAATGTTGAAAGTTTATTTTATCTGACATGTCTATAAGAATTTTTTCTGCTTAAATACACAAATTTATATATATTATTTAAAACGATAAAAATATATTATTTAAAACGACCAACAAGGAAAATTTTATTAATTTTTTATTTAATTTTATAGTATTCTTATATGTTTCCTTTTTGCCGGATATCAGCCACGTCACTGGCCATTCTCAAGGGTGTTATCCTTCTGTTGTTATTTTTTCTCAAGTGGAAATTGAGTTTGAAAAGTTTTTCTTTTTTTAATCAGAAAGAGACACTCACGCGATTTCCAGTCGCGCGCGTCTCGTGATAGTTTTTAAATTCCGCTCCGTTTCAAAAACTCAAAAATTGGTCAGTTAGAGTCAAAACATGAGCTGTTAATATGAATGTTACTGCTGAAAAAAACTGTTTTTCTACTGAAACTCTTAAATAATATTTAGACAACAAAAATAACTGCTTTAAAATTACTTATATATACGTACACTCAAGATGTTATTAAAGATTTTACACACATTTGTGAAATCTTAGTCAATACACTATCGGGAGTAGTGGTTATGTTGGAAACTGATGATCATGAATAGTCGGCTTCAAGATGGGTTGGTATCCCGCTGTTTCAATTGGTCAATTGATCCTGTACAGAAAGCAGAAAGTCTAAGATTAAAAGGCGTCTATTGTTAGTTAATCCCTTCAGGAATTCTATTTAAGCAATCACTTCCTTTTTGCTTAAACTCATCAGAAGAAATCGGTTCCATTTTATTTATCATAATTTTATTTTCACGTAGCAGAGATCAGTCGCAAGCTGTGCAATATCAACGTAAGTTATCCTTTTCCCATATTTCCCATATTTGTCTGTCATATCTAATTAGTAATTGAAATGAATGCCTAAACACATACACGTAGGTGCACACATGCACACAGTCAGTAGTGAGTGGGTGCCCACACACGTAGAATCATGGAGATTCATACGCACACAGACATACATATTCACAATAGTAACGAAGAAAAATTGAGGTATCTCTCTCTCTCTCTCTCTCTCTCACTCACACACGCAGACACACGCAGACACACATACACACACATACATACATATATATGAATAGAGCACGTAAAGAACAGGTAGAAGAATATCTTTAATCTAACATTTCACTTTAACAAGTTTCTTCATAGATTTTTTTTAAAAAGACGATATATATAATTATTAAACAGTTATTAGTCAGTGAAATTAGACGACTAAACAGTCCCACCTAAAAAATGCTCAATATACCTTTAAATAAAAAATAAAATTAAAACCCAACATGCAGGGATTTAAATATTAAAATTAAGAAGATCAGCCAATTACGCCACCATGGTTTCTACCGTTCGGTATGGTCTGGCGTTAAAGCTTAGCTTTTCTCAATACCTATTAAAATTCTTGTTGTGCGTTTAAAATATTGTTTAATACTTAATTTTTGGTCATAATAGGGTTAGACCAGTACACATTTGTATTAAAAAGTTTTCGATGCAATTATATTGTAGAACTTTTGAATATTTTCCATTTTTTCGCTACCCAGGTTTCTATCATGATTGGTGTCTTCAGGCGATTTTTTTTTCAGGTGATATATATATATATATATATATATATATATATATATATATAAAAGAGTGAACATTGAAGTTAACAATCAGGGGCGACAGACTGTTTCATGCTAAGCGCAGTCATCAATCTTGATGAGTGCGATAAACATGAAACAGTCTGTCGCTCCTGAATGTTAACTTCAATGTTCACTCTTTTATATTTACATACGCTCTATCTCTGATAGTGAACACTTGATCCTATAAATATAGCACACCTTAAAACTATATTTATTCATATATATATATAAAGTTTATCAGCGGAGAAAAATGAAACCAACGAAACTGGTTCAAATTCCACTCTTCACACGACTGAACCTTGAGAAATCTAAGAATTTATCTTTTTCCTTTTCGATTATGGGTCATACATTGAGTTTTCTGTTTTTGGTTAGTAGTGAGTCTAGAAAAAGGCTATTTTAAATTTAAAACCGTTGAGAAGACAATAAAAGTATTTCTATTATCTTTCTGACCAAATTATAGAAATTTAGAGATAACAAAGCAAAGAAATACGCGCAGAGCCATGATCAGCTACGCTTTGAAGTGATTTGATATTTACAAAAAGTATCCAGCCTATGAGAAGGTCTGTTCTGAATTTAAAACCGTTGAGAAGCCAATACGAAATAATTTAAGTATTTTTCACAAGATACTATGCTAATTCACAGATAATAAAGGAAAAAATTCTGAAAAGAGTCTGGATTAATAACGTCTTGAAGTGATATGGCATTTACAAAATCATCCAATCAATGAAAAGGTATATTCTGAATTCAAGACTGTGAAGAAAGCAGTAGAAAATCATTCTACTATCTTTCACAAGAATTCAAATTAATTCCCAAATAATAAATGAAAGAAATCTGTGAAATTCCTGGATCACCAACGTCTTGAAGTTATATGATATTTACAAAAAAAAAAAAAAAAAAAAAAACGTCCATAAGCTCTAATTTTAATTCAAGACTACCAAGAAGGCATTAGGAAATCTTCAACTATCTTTCCCAAGAAATCATGGTAATTCACAGATAATTCAAGAAAGGAATCTGTAGATATCCATGATCACCTACGAATGGAAAAGATATGGTATTTACAAAAATACCCCGTCAATAAGAAGGTCTATTCTGAATTCAAAAGCATGGATGAGGTATAGGATGTGATTCTAAAATATTTCCCAAGAATTTATAGAAATTAAATGATAATGACGAAACGGAAATTGTGAAGAGCCATAAAGTGACCTGGCCTTAAGAAGTGCACATTGCTATTATTATCTACAGGTGCGACTGGTATAATGTATCTCAGTACTACTATCGGCGACCGAACCGACTCACACCAGTCTTTTCTGGTGTGAAATGTGGCTAGACACACATAAGGATGTGAATGGTTAGCATGATTGTCTCCCTAGAGGTGCCCTATATTTTCGGCTTTGTGCCACATCTGAGTTGCGCTTGAAAAATCACTTTAAGGATTAAAACAAGGCCAGTGAAAGAATGAATGAATAATATCGTAGAGCTCACGGCCATCTGAGCGCCATAACTACGTATACTGTTAATGCAGTTGAGCACTTTCGGCAAACTTGTCTCGCAAGAATCATTACAACTGAGTGGTGAGTTCGATCCTCACTGGGTGTCCCATTCTTTTGGCCATGTGCCACATCTACGCTATGCTTAGTAAATCACTACAGTCATTGCGGTGATCACAACCTGGTTGGTGGGGTGGCCACTGACCAGGGCAGAGAGTTCTCCAAAAGGAAATAGTGACCAAGTTGAGTCAAGCTACATTATGCATGGATGAATACCTCTTCGACTTTTGACCCATGTATGTACATGGAACTTGTCAGGTGCTTAGTTGACTAGATCACCTAAAACCACACCCAGTCATCGGATCCAGTCATCATGATGATAATGAACTATAGAGTAATAAAAGGGTCTGTATATGACCATGACGAACGTGTTTAAAGTCTAAGAAAGAATTATGAAAAACTACTACATATAGAAAAATAACATAGATATTCTACACATGTGCATATACAGATACATACAAGTTTATATACACACACATACATACAAAGAAGAAACAAATCAAACTAACTCCAACAAAAAGTGGATATATTTTCTTACTTAATATAAAAATAAAAAAGATGAGAAATTCGGCAGTCAATAACATGTGAACATGATTATATCCACTGCACCACAAGGTATTGAGAAACAAAAATTTTGTTAGAAACAAAGAGTGCTAGATTGCTGTGTGTTGTCCATCGTCTTATATGGTAATGAATGTTGGACAATTTCCTCATGTGTGATGAAAAAAAAAAACTAGAGATAGCAGAAATTTGACTTTACAGAAGGGTACTAAAAATACTAAAAAATAGGATGTGCGTTGTGGTACAGTGGATATCGGCTCGGAACGAGAAAGCGGGGAGCCGAGTTCGAATTCCAGTTGAATCCATTGTATTCACTTACGCGCAAATACCCTTGGGAAAGGTATTAATCCGTCTCTTCCTTCCAGTTATGGGTTAAATAGCAGGACAGATTGGCTTCTATAGCCTTGGTCGGCAACCAGTCTACCGCAGAAAGCAATGGCAACCTACTGTTGGATAAACTTCTGACCAGTCAGTCATGTCTCTTTCGAGACATGATCGTCCAAGCGTGTATCACGTATGGCACTTAACTGACTGACTAAAAATTCTGTGACTGGAGTAAATAAGCAACGAGAAATAATGACAACAATTTAATTCTATGATATATATAATAATAATAATAATAATAAAAATGTGGAAATTGAAAACAAGAGTTGTGCCAGTGATAGTAGGTGCACTTGGAATGATAAAAAATGGAACAAAACAACACATTGAAAGAATCCCTGGAACCCCAGCTTAAGAGATATACAAAAAATTGTCTTATTAAGTACAGCCCACACACTAAGGAAAACTTTATCTATGTAATGCTAGGGATGATAGGGAAGATAGAAAAACATGAAATGGAGTCATAATAACACGCCACGACCTGCCTTAGGTCTCCCCGCAGACTTGGTTGGTAGTGAGACCAAAGCAGAAATCGAAATATGATGAAAAATGACATAATAATAATAATAGAAATGTACAAATCGTGTTGAATAAAGAAAATGGAAATCATCCCAAATGCTCCATAAGTAATAAACTTCAGAAGTGTTAGAAGAAGGCTGGGGGTTGGGTCAAGGACTGCACTCGTTTTGATTTCTCAAAGATTCAAATCCTGATGGAAATATGACAACTCATTTTTTGTGCTTGTGGGTGGTTTATACTTTGATTACATCTCCAGTAACATTTGCTGTGTTTTCTGATCTAGTCATCACCATCTCAGGATATGCGTTGTGGTGCAGTAGTTATTGGCTTGGAACGAGAAATCGGGAAGCCGAGTTCGAATTCCAGTTGAATTGGTTGCATTCACTTACGCACAAATACCATTGGGAAAAGTATTAATCCATCACTTCCCTCCTGTTATGGTATGTGACAAGACAGATTAGGTTCTATAGCCTTGGCTGGCAGCCAGTCTACTGTAGAAAGCAATGGCAACCTACTGCGAGATAATCTTTTACCCAGTTAGTCTTTTGCCCAGTTAGTCTTTCGAGACATGATCGGCCAAGCGTATATTAGATATGGCACTTAACTGACTAACTGAATAAATCACGTTCTCATTTAACATCTCAAATGATCACTTGGTGAGTAACAGTAAGGAAAAAGATGGGTGTAAATACAAGAGCAGAGATTTATTTACAAGATTGCTCCAGAAAACAAAATCAGATCCCAAGAATGGGTGTAAATACAAACACGATTTACATTTACAAGATTCTCCAGAAAACGAAATCAGATCCCAAGAATGGGTGTAAAACGAGATTTACATTTACAAGATTCTCCAGAAAACGGAATCAGATCCCAAGAATGGGTGTAAATACAAACGAGATTTACGTTTACAAGATTCTCCAGAAAACGAAATCAGATCCCAGAATGGGTGTAAATACAAACGAGATTTATTTACAAGATTCTCCAGAAAACGGAATCAGATCCCAAGAATGGGTGTAAAATACAAACGAGATTTACATTTACAAGATTCTTCAGAAAACGGAATCAGATCCCAAGAATGGGTGTAAATACAAACGAGATTTACATTCACAAGGTCTCCAGAAAACGAAATCAGATCCCAAGAATGGGTGTAAATACAAACGAGATTTACATTTACAAGATTCTCCAGAAAACAGAAATCAGATCCCAAGAATGGGTCAATACAAACGAGATTTACATTTACAAGATTCTCAGAAAACGAAATCAGATCACAAGATGAGTGTAAATACAAGCAGAGATTTACATTTACAAGATTCTCCAGAAAAACAGAAATCAGATCCCAAAAGTGGGTGTAAATACAAACGAGATTTACATTTACAAGATTCTCCAGAAAACAGAAATCAGATCCCAAGAATGGGTGTAAATACAAACGAGATTTACATTTACAAGATTCTCCAGAAAACAGAAATCAGATCCCAAGAATGGGTGTAAATACAAACGAGATTTACATTTACAAGATTCTCCAAAGCAGAAATCAGATCACAAGATGGGTGTAAATACAAACCAGAGATTTACATTTACAAGATTCTCAGAGAAAACGAAATCAGATCCCAAGAATGAGTGTAAAATACAAACGAGATTTACATTTACAAGATTCTCAGAAAACGAAATCAGATCACAAGATGGGTGTAAATACAAACCAAAGTTTACATTTACAAGATTCTCAGAAAACGAAATCAGATCCCAAGATGGGTGTAAATACAAACGAGATTTACATTAACAGATTCTCCAGAAAAGCAAATCAGATCCCAAGATGGTGTAAATACAAACAGGATTTTACATTTACAAGATTCTCCAGAAAACGAGAGGAAATCAGATCCCAAGATGGGTGTAAATACAAACGAGATTTACATTTACAAGATTCTCCAGAAAACGAAATCAGATCCCAAGAATGGGTGTAAATACAAACGAGATTTACATTTACAAGATTCTCAGAAAAGCAAAAGAAATCAGATCCCAAGAATGGGTGTAAATACAAAACGAGATTTACATTTACAAGATTCTCAGAAAACGAAATCAGATCCCAAGAATGGGTGTAAATACAAACGAGATTTACATTTACCAAGATTCTCCAGAAAACGAAATCAGATCCCAAGAATGGGTGTAAATACAAAACAAGATTTACATTTACAAGATTCTCAGAAAACGAAATCGAATCCCAAGAATGGGTGTAAATACAAACGAGATTTACATTTACAAGGTGCTCAGAAAACAGAAATCAGATCCCAAGAATGGGTGTAAATACAAACGAGATTTACATTTACAAGATTCTCCAGAAAAGCAAAATCAGATCACAAGATGGGTGTAAATACAAACGAGATTTACATTTACAAGATTCTCCAGAAAACGAAATCAGATCCCAAGATGGATTATGCTAAACGAGATTTACATTAACAGATTCTCCAGAAAACGAAATCAGATCCCAAGATGGGTGTAAATACAAACGAGATTTACATTTACAAGATTCTCAGAAAACAGAAATCAGATCCCCAAGATGGGTGTAAATACAAACGAGATTTACATTTACAAGATTCTCAGAAAACGAAATCAGATCCCAAGAATGGGTGTAAATACAAACGAGATTTACATTTACAAGATTCTCAGAAAACGAAATCAGATCCCAAGAATGGGTGTAAATACAAACGAGATTTACATTTACAAGATTCTCAGAAAACGAAATCAGATCACAAGATGGGTGTAAATACAAACCAGAGATTTACATTTACCAGATTCTCCAGAAAACGAAATCAGATCCAAGATGGGTGTAAATACAAACGAGATTTACATTTACAAGATTCTCAGAAAACAAAATCAGATCACAAGATGGGTGTAAATACAAACGAGATTTACATTTACAAGATTCTCAAGAAACGAAATCAGATGACAAGAATGGGTGTAAATACAAACGAGATTTACATTTACAAGATTCTCCAAAAAACGAAATCAGATCACAAGATGGGTGTAAATACAAACGAGATTTACATTTACAAGATTCTCCAGAAAACGAAATCAGATCCCAAGATGGGTGTAAATACAAAACGAGATTTACATTAACAAGATTCTCCAGAAAACGAAATCAGATCCCAAGATGGGTGTAAATACAAACGAGATTTACATTTACAAGATTCTCAGAAAACGAAATCAGATCCCAAGAATGGGTGTAAATACAAACAAGATTTACATTTACAAGATTCTCAGAAAACGAAATCAGATCCCAAGAATGGGTGTAAATACAAACGAGATTTACATTTACAAGATTCTCCAGAAAACGAAATCAGATCACAAGATGGGTGTAAATACAAACGAGATTTACATTTACAAGATTCTCCAGAAAACGAAATCAGATCACAAGATGGGTGTAAATACAAACGAGATTTACATTTACAAGATTCTCAGAAAACGAAATCAGATCCCAAGATGGGTGTAAATACAAACGAGATTTACATTAACGAATTCTCCAGAAAACGAAATCAGATCAAGATGGGTGTAAATACAAACGAGATTTACATTTACAAGATTCTCCAGAAAACGAAATCAGATCCCAAGATGGGTGTAAATACAAACGAGATTTACATTTACAAGATTCTCCAGAAAACGAAATCAGATCCCAAGAATGGGTGTAAAATACAAACGAGATTTACATTTACAAGATTCTCAGAAAACGAAATCAGATCCCAAGAATGGGTGTAAATACAAACGAGATTTACATTTACAAGATTCTCCAGAAAACGAAAATCAGATCCCAAGAATGGGTGTAAATACAAACGAGATTTACATTTTACAAGATTCTCCAGAAAACGAAATCAGATCCCAAGAATGGGTGTAAATACAAACGAGATTTACATTTACAAGATTCTCAGAAAACGAAATCAGATCCCAAGAATGGGGTGTAAATACAAACGAGATTTACATTTACAAGATTCTCCAGAAAACGAAATCAGATCCCAAGAATGGGTGTAAATACAAACGAGATTTACATTTACAAGATTCTCCAGAAAACGAAATCAGATCCCAAGAATGGGTGTAAATACAAACGAGATTTACATTTACAAGATTCTCAAGAAAACGGAATCAGATCCCAAGAATGGGTGTAAATACAAACGAGATTTACATTTACAAGATTCTCCAGAAAACGAAATCAGATCCCAAGAATGGGTGTAAATACAAACGAGATTTACATTTACAAGATTCTCCAGAAAACGAATCAGATCCCAAGAATGGGTGTAAATACAAGCAGATTTACATTTACAAGATTCTTCAGAAAACGGAATCAGATCCAAGAATGGGTGTAAATACAAACAGAGATTTACATTTACAAGATTCTCCAGAAAACAGAAATCAGATCCCAAGAATGGGTGTAAATACAAACGAGATTTATTTACAAGATTCTCCAGAAAACGAAATCAGATCCCAAGAATGGGTGTAAATACAAAACTGAGATTTACATTTACAAGATTCTCAGAAAACGAAATCAGATCACAAGATGGGTGTAAATACAAACGAGATTTACATTTACAAGATTCTTCAGAAAACAAAATCAGATCCAGAATGGGTGTAAATACAAGCAGATTTACATTTACAAGATTCTCAGAAAACAGAAATCAAGATCACAAGATGGGTGTAAATACAAACGAGATTTACATTTACAAGATTCTCCAGAAAACGAAATCAGATCCCAAGATGGTGTAAATACAAACGAGATTTACATTAACAAGATTCTCCAGAAAACAGAAATCAGATCCAAGATGGGTGTAAATACAAACGAGATTTACAT
Organism: Ascarosepion bandense; assembly: GCA_037127315.1. NCBI lineage: Eukaryota > Metazoa > Mollusca > Cephalopoda > Sepiida > Sepiidae > Ascarosepion > Ascarosepion bandense. The sequence goes on along the minus strand of JBBBDQ010000273.1, from coordinate 2,146,533 downwards.
TTACAGATTCTCCAGAAAACGAAAATCAGATCCGAAGATGGGTGTAAATACAAACGAGATTTACATTTACAAGGAATTCTCAGAAAACGAAATCAGATCCCAGAATGGGTGTAAATACAAACGAGATTTACATTTACAGATTCTCCAGAAAACGAAATCGGAATCCCAAGAATGGGTGTAAATACAAACGAGATTTACATTTTACAAGATTCTCAGAAAACGAAATCAGATCACAAGATGGGTGTAAATACAAACGAGATTTACATTTACCAGATTCTCCAGAAAACGAAATCAGATCCCAAGATGGGTGTAAATACAAACGAGATTTACATTTACAAGATTCTCCAGAAACGAAATCAGATCACAAGATGGAGTGTAAATACAAACGAGATTTACATTTACAAGATTCTCCAGAAAACGAAATCAGATCACAAGAATGGGTGTAAATACAAACGAGATTTACAATTTACAAGATTCTCCAAAAAACGAAATCAGATCACAAGATGGGTGTAAATACAAACGAGATTTACATTTACAAGATTCTCCAGAAAACGAAATCAGATCCCAAGATGGGTGTAAATACAAACGAGATTTACATTAACAGATTCTCAGAAAACGAAATCAGATCCCAAGATGGGTGTAAATACAAACGAGATTTACATTTACAAGATTCTCCAGAAAACGAAATCGATCCCAAGAATGGGTGTAAATACAAACGAGATTTACATTTACAAGATTCTCCAGAAAACGAAATCAGATCCCAAGAATGGGTGTAAATACAAACGAGATTTACATTTACAAGATTCTCCAGAAAACGAAATCAGATCACAAGATGGGTGTAAATACAAACGAGATTTACATTTACAAGATTCTCAGAAAACGAAATCAGATCACAAGATGGGTGTAAATACAAACAGAGATTTACATTTACAAGATTCTCCAGAAAACGAAATCAGATCCCAAGATGGGTGTAAATACAAACGAGATTTACATTAACAAGATTCTCCAGAAAACGAAATCAGATCCCAAGATGGGTGTAAATACAAACGAGATTTACATTTACAAGATTCTCCAGAAAACAGAAATCAGATCCCAAGAATGGGTGTAAATACAAACGAGATTTACATTTACAAGATTCTCCAGAAAACGAAATCAGATCACAAGATGGGTGTAAATACAAACCGAGATTTACATTTACAAGATTCTCCACAAAACGAAATCAGATCACAAGATGGGTGTAAATACAAAACGAGATTTACATTTACAAGATTCTCAGAAAACAGAAATCAGATCCCAAGATGGGTGTAAATACAAACGAGATTTACATTAACAAGATTCCTCAGAAAACAGAAATCAGATCCCAAGATGGGTGTAAATACAAGCAAGATTTACATTTACAAGATTCTCCAGAAAACGAAATCAGATCCCAAGAATGGGTGTAAATACAAACGAGATTTACATTTACAAGATTCTCCAGAAAACGAAATCAGATCCCAAGAATGGGTGTAAATACAAACGAGATTTACATTTACAAGATTCTCCAGAAAACGAAATCAGATCACAAGATGGGTGTAAATACAAACGAGATTTACATTTACAAGATTCTCCAGAAAACGAAATCAGATCACAAGATGGGTGTAAATACAAACGAGATTTACATTTACAAGATTCTCAGAAAACGAAATCAGATCCCAAGATGGGTGTAAATACAAACGAGATTTACATTAACAAGATTCTCCAGAAAACGAAATCAGATCCCAAGATGGGTGTAAATACAAACGAGATTTACATTAACAAGATTCTCCAGCAAAATCAGATCCCAAGAATGGGTGTAAATACAAACGAGATTTACATTTACAAGATTCTCAGAAAACGAAATCAGATCCCAGAATGGTGTAAATACAAACGAGATTTACATTTACAAGATTCTCAAAGAAAACGAAATCAGATCACAAGATGGGTGTAAATACAAACGAGATTTACATTTACAAGATTCTCCAGAAAACGAAATCAGATCCCAAGATGGGTGTAAATACAAACGAGATTTACATTAACAAGATTCTCCAGAAAACGAAATCAGATCCCAAGATGGGTGTAAATACAAACGAGATTTACATTTACAAGATTCTCCAGAAAACGAAATCAGATCCCAAGATGGGTGTAAACACAAACGAGATTTACATTTACAAGATTCTCCAGAAAACGGAAATCAGATCCCAAGAATGGGTGTAAATACAAACGAGATTTACATTTACAAGATTCTCCAGAAAACAATCCAGATCCCAAGAATGGGTGTAAATACAAACGAGATTTACATTTACAAGATTCTCAGAAAACGAAATCAGATCCCAAGAATGGGTGTAAATACAAACGAGATTTACATTTACAAGATTCTCAGAAAACGAAATCAGATCCCAAGAATGGGTGTAAATACAAACGAGATTTACATTTACAAGATTCTCAAGCAATCAGATCCCAAGAATGGGTGTAAATACAAACGAGATTTACATTTACAAGATTCTCCAGAAAACAGAAATCAGATCCCAGAATGGGTGTAAATACAAACAGAGATTTACATTTACAAGATTCTCAGAAAACGAAATCAGATCCCAAGAATGGGTGTAAATACAAACGAGATTTACATTTACAGATTCTCCAGAAAACGAAATCAGATCCCAAGATGGGTGTAAATACAAACAGAGATTTACATTTACAAGATTCTCCAGAAAACGAAATCAGATCCCAAGAATGGGTGTAAATACAAGCAAGTTTACATTTACAAGATTCTCCAGAAAACGAAACTCAGATCCCAGAATGGGTGTAAATACAAACGAGATTTACATTTACAAGATTCTCAGAAAACGAGAATCAGATCCCAAGAATGGGTGTAAATACAAACGAGATTTACATTTACAAGATTCTCCAGAAAACGAAATCAGATCCCAAGATGGGTGTAAATACAAACGAGATTTACATTTACAAGATTCTCAGAAAACGAAATCAGATCCCAAGAATGGGTGTAAATACAAACGAGATTTACATTTACAAGATTCTCAAGAAAACGAAATCAGATCCCAAGAATGGGTGTAAATACAAACGAGATTTACATTTACAAGATTCTCAGAAAACGAAATCAGATCCCAAGAATGGGTGTAAATACAAACGAGATTTACATTTACAAGATTTTCAGAAAACGAAATCAGATCCCAAGAATGGGTGTAAATACAAACGAGATTTACATTTACAGATTCTCCAAAAACAGAAATCAGATCCCAAGAATGGGTGTAAATACAAGCAAGAGATTTACATTTACAAGATTCTCCCGAAAACGAACTCAGATCCCAAGATGGGTGTAAATACAAACGAGATTTACATTTACAAGATTCTCCAGAAAACGAAATCAGATCCCAAGAATGGGTGTAAATACAAACGAGATTTACATTTACAAGATTCTCCAGAAAACGGAATCAGATCCCAAGAATGGGTGTAAATACAAACGAGATTTACATTTACAAGATTCTCCAGAAAACGAAATCAGATCCCAAGAATGGGTGTAAATACAAACGAGATTTACATTTACAAGATTCTCCAGAAAACGGAATCAGATCCCAAGAATGGGTGTAAATACAAACGAGATTTACATTTACAAGATTCTTCAGAAAACGAAATCAGATCCCAAGATGGGTGTAAATACAAACGAGATTTACATTTACAAGATTCTCCAGAAAACGAAATCAGATCCCAAGAATGGGTGTAAATACAAACGAGATTTACATTTACAAGATTCTCCAGAAAATGAAATCAGATCCCAAGAATGGGTGTAAATACAAACGAGATTTACATTTACAAGATTCTCCAGAAAACGAAATCAGATCCCAAGAATGGGTGTAAATACAAACGAGATTTACATTTACAAGATTCTTCAGAAAACGAAATCAGATCCCAAGAATTGTTGCAGCCAAAAATGTGAAAAAGAAAGCCAAATATAAAGCTTTTGAGCAGATCAATGTTGTCAAAATAAACCTCTGCAAGATCAATATCCAGAATGTTTGTGAGGCTTAACGACCTATCAATCCTTATGGGATCATTTAAGGTCATAACCAATGATTTTTGGGTAAGGTTATTTTATTTTTACAATATTTTTCTTTTTAACGATTCATTGGGATTTGTTTTTAAGAGCAGGGTCCCCAAGTCCTACCCTTGTTATTTAACCCATAACTGGAGGGAATGGACGGATTAATACCTTTCCCAAACGTACCAGTGCTTAAGTGAATACAGCACCTGGTATTCCCAAGCGGTCACCCATCTAAGTACTGACCAGGCTCAACGTTGCTTAATTTCGGTGATCGAGCGAGAACCGGTGTAGTCAACGTGATAGGCCGTAAGCCCACCCAGAATGTGCTAATATAGCTGATGTAGATAAAGTTAACACTCATCGATGATTACGAAAATCTGGATTAACGGCCGAAACGGAGGAATTTATTATTGCAGCGCAAGACCAGACTCATTTCAATAGAAAATTTCAAATATCATGCATAATAGTGTGTATCTAAAATGCAGTTTTTGTGAAAAATATCAAGAAAACCCAAACATTTAATCTCACGATGTTCTGTACTTGAGCCAAATGAACATAAAAATCGTCACGATAGAATAGGACAATATTTATACTGGAGGATGTGAAAATACTTTGGAGAAGATGTAAACAAACACTGGTATAAATATGACCTAATACCGGTTACAAAAACAGAAAACATCACAATTCTATAGGCTTACACTATCTTCACAAACAGAAAAATTCAACCAAATAGGACAGGCATAATTGTCAAAAATTTAAAAGAAAATAACTTACTTACTAATTGATAGGGGTTCCTAGCGGACTGTAACATAGCAGCATAAGAATCTGAAAACTAACGAAGTATAAAGATCTGGAAATCAAAATAGAAAAAAATGTGGAAATTGAAAACAATAATAGTGCTGATCATAGTAGGTGCGTTTGGAATTATAAAAAAGAAACACAATAAAACATTCAAAAGTCCACGAATATCCAGCTTCAGAAAAATACAAAATATTGTTTTGATAAGTACAGTCCACACTAAAAAGAACATTGTCAAGGTAACGGCAGTAATGTTATGGGAGTTAGAAAAACAAATTAAGAAAGGAAGCCATAAAAAAAATCAACTACATTATGTCATCACGCAGATTTGGAAGGAAGTGTAACCATAGCAGAAATTAAAAGATGACGATGATGATGACGACGACGTTTTTATACAGACTTTGAAAAAATGATTAACCATCTAATATATAAGCGCTCTATTCCAGTCTTAAATTAAACTAAATATAGACAGAATAAAGGTAGAGATATAACTGCTTCCGTTAACCCTCTAGGGCCATTCGTATCATATTTGATACAGTATGAAAACAAGCCTTGAAAGAAATATTTTCCTGAAAAATTTTTTAAGAGAAATATTTTATAAATTTCAAATGAAAGCAGTACTGACTGCTCAGTCAATGAATACCAAATGTTTCCTTATAGGGAAATACCAAATGTTTCCTTATAGGGAAATACTGTATCAAATATGATACGAATGGCCCTAGAGGGTTAAGGCTTCCACTGGGCATAAAGTGGGTGATCGGTTTTCTATTGTCATGAAGTAATAAACTGATCCCACACTAATTACTACTTATTAATAGAATAAAATGAAAACAAGCCTTGAAAGAAATATTTTCCTGAAAAATTTTTTAAGAGAAATATTTTATAAATTTCAAATGAAAGCAGTACTGACTGCTCAGTCAATGAATACCAAATGTTTCCTTATAGGGAAATACCAAATGTTTCCTTATAGGGAAATACTGTATCAAATATGATACGAATGACCCTAGAGGGTTAAGGAATGACGAATATATTCACACAAGGAAACGGCTAATATTATCATTCATAATAGAGGAGAGCATATAATACACTTAGATACCCGAAAGATGGCCAGGCAGCGAACTTCAGCATAACTCGAGGATCAATGGGCTGCCCGGTCAGTAAATAACAAAAGTTTCCTAATAAGAAAATAGGTAATGTTATAATTGGTATTAGAGATAAAATTTGATGCCAGACGAATGGCCAGGCAGTGAAGAAAAATGGAACTTGAGGAGCACTAGCTGTTCGCTCATTGAATGCTGAATGTTTCTTTATTAAGAAAAAGCTAATGTTCCCATTATCCTTAGAGATGAGTGGAACAGATACTACTCATTGATCTTAGACTGATGGTTAGGGTACCAAGAAAAGCATAGCGTATTGCACTAGATGCTCGGACAATAAATACCGAATACTTTCACGGGAGAAGATATATCAACATATTAGCACTACACCTTGCGTTATGGTGTAGTGGCTATCGGCTGGGAACGAGAATTCGGGGTGCCCAGTTCGAATTCCAGCTGAATTCCTTGCATTTACTTACGCGCAAATACCCTTAGGGAAGGTATTAATCCGTCTTTGCCTTTCAGTAATGGGTCAAATAACAGGACAGATTGGGTTCTATAGCCTTGGTCGGCAACCAGTCTACCGTAGAAAGTAATGGCAACCTACAGCGGGATAATCTTCTGTCTCTGTCTAGACATGATCGTCCAAGCGTGTATCACGTATGGCACTTAACTGACCAGTCAATAAAAAAAGTAGAAGTTTGATCTTAGACAAACAGTGACGGTATAAAGAAAAGCGTTTCGAGTAGCAATGGCTGCTCGGTCAGTGAATGCTGAATGGTTTCTTCATAAGGAAATGGCTAATATTAACATCATAGTTGAGGAGAAAATATACTACGCTTTGATCCCAAACCAAGGCAATGAAGAAAAGTGGAACTCGTGTAGCACTGGTTGTTCGCTCAATAAATGCCGAATGTTACTTTATAAGGGAGTCTCTAATGTTGCCATTATCTTTATAGATGCGATGTACAGATACTACATTTTGATCTTAGACAAACAGTGAGGGTATAAAGAAAATCGTAGCGAGTAGCAATGACTGTTCGGTCAATGAATGCTGAATAGATTCTTCATAAGGAAACTGCTGCTATTCCAGTTATCATTATTGACGTGAAGTTAAATTAAATTCACTTATAATTTCTACTTGGAGTATAGCCCGGTGTTGCTCGGATGTAATGAAAGCTTTAAAACTAATCCATGGTCCTGGAGCTCAGACTCTTTGGACGTTGGCACGAAAGACTAAAAAGCAATAGCTGTTTCCAGTTAAAGCGAAACCGTAGACTGAAAGAAAAATGAATGGATGTAAGTCAAATTTTGATTTCCTGGTGTCGATATTAAATAAGTTTTTTTCGTCGTAAACTGAATTTTGAAGGCTAAATAAGCCCTCTGAGTAAATGATATCATGGCTGAGACTAAGAACTACAATTATACCTACATAGAGCCAAACCCGAAGCAAAAACTAAAAAAAAAGGGTTGAAGAAAATACAGACATACAGGCCGATAAACAGACACACACACACAAACATCTTGCCTTTTATATATATATATTATCGATTTTCTGCCCTATTGTAAGAACTGCAATCTTGAAACTTCTGACTATCGTTTCTTATGTCTTTATCTATGAGTGTATCAAATTTGATTAAAATCGGACCACTCCTTTTATAACCCGATTTTTTCGATTATCGATTTTCGATATATTCATCGGGGGTACCTCGCCACAAAACCTGTCTAAGAACACTCGCAAACGCTTATAGTAGAAATGTGTAAATTTTCAAGAAAATCGGTTCAGCCGTTTCGGAGTCTATAGGTAACGGACACACACATACAGACACACACACATACACACACAGACAAAGTTCCATTTTTAAATAAGTCTAAATGCGTATTTTATTTTGTGGATATCCAAATATTATTTTAACTCGTTAGTACTACAAAATCTCTCCGGCTTTTGTTCATTTTAGCTACTATTATTAATGTATGTATTGTTTGTTACTTACCCTTATGCATTCATCAATATACGTAATTATCTCTTCCATTTATTTTGTTATTTTATTGTCTCTGCAAAATCCCTCTGCTTTTGTCTTCAGTCATTGATCTGTTTGCCGTGAAAAAATCTCAGTGAATCATTTATTCCATCAAATACTTTTTACGGATAATGCTTTCATTAATTCTTCTTTTATGACCTCATCAATATCACCATCATTTTCATTTTTGCCTTAATCCTTATTCATATCATTTTATTGTTATCATATGTATTAATATTATTTTTATGTCTTTCATATTGAGCTTATTATATTAAAGTCAATTGAAGTGTTTGTCGCCCGTGACAGCTCTTGTCTGTGCCGACCCGGCCCTCAACATATTTCACAGTGACTCTTTCTTGTATATACACTACCGGCCATAATTATTAGGCCACCCCAATGTTTTAAAAAAATGATGTATTTTATACTATTTTTTAGTATTTATTATCAAGTGAATAACTGTAAATGAAAATTGAATGGTTCTTTTTTTTTTTAATACTGCGCAATAACATGTGCATCAAATGAGTTTATAAATTTTTAATAATTGCCTGTATTGCAGTTTCATCAATGAAAGAATGAAAAAAACTTTAGGGTAATTCAAACGAGTTCATCTTTGCTTCTTTGTATTGTAAAATTGTTCAAAGTATTAATAAATAAAGAACCCTTCTATTTTCATTTACAATTATTCACCTGACAATAAATGCTAAAAAATAGTATGAAATACATCATTTCTTTAAAAAAAACTGGGGTTGCCTAATTATTATGGCCGGTAGTTTTTATGTATACAGTAGCGGCCATAATATAAGGAACGGAAACAACAAAGACATAAATATGTGTATTACTTAAAAAGTAATGCATGATGAGCAATTAAATTTTTTACCGAATAAAGATTTGGGTGTAATGCATAAATATTATACAAAGCTACAAAAATTTACATCATTTTTTTTAATAAAGATTAAATGGAACAAAGGAAATAAGGTACTAAACAAAAGTTAAGTAACGATGTTAATAATTTGCATAAATTTTTAATTTACATTGTTAAAAACTCGATAGAGCGTTTCAACAATAATTAAAAGTTCATTTATCATTAGGATCATATTTTTAAGCAATATGGAAAATTCTACACTCAAAACGCTCGATTTATCATTATCACTTACTATCAATAAAAAAGTCAATTTCAGAAATTTCTGATATAGTTCATAGGTCTAAAAGTGTCGTTCGTCGTGTAATTCACTCAGTTAAGCGCCATACGTGATACACGCTTGGGCAATCATGTCTCGAAAGAGACATGACTGACTGGGCAGAAGATTATCCCGCAGTAGGTTGCCATTGCTTTCTGCGGTAGACTGGTTGCCGACCAAGGCTATAGAACCCAATCTGTCCTGTTATTTAACCCATAACTGGAAGGAAGAGACGGATTAATACCTTTCCCAAGGGTATTTGCGCGTAAATGAATGCAATGAATTCAGCTGGAATTCGAACTTGGCTCTCCGATTTCTCGTCCCGAGCCGATATCCAATGCACCACAACGCACAACGCACGTCGTGTAATTAGCAGGTATAAAACTGATAAAACGTTAGATGCAAAATCAAAAACAGGAATACCTCCAAAGATATCGCAAAGAAAAGATCGATAATTGTTAGAATATCTACAAAAAACCGTTTTGAAGTTGCTACATCAATTGCCCGTAAATTTAATGAAGAGACAGATAATAAGATCTCAAGGAAAACGGTTGCTCGCAGGATTGCATGCCCGTATTACATCTTCGAAGCTTCTCATTTAAAAGGGAAACAAAGGGTACGCCTGGAGAATGCGAGAGAACATGTTGTTTGGACTGATGCACAATGGGATAAAGTTCATTTCAGTGACGAGTCGAAGTTTACTATATTTGGTTCTGAGTGCAAAACTTTAGAACAGGTGAAAGACTGTTTTCTGAATGTGTCAAAAAATTTCATCTACAGGAGTTGGCCCTATCATCCGCGTACATGGCAGTATCAATGCTGAGATTTACAAAAGGTTTTTTTAGCAGCATGTGGTACCAAGATTCCACTATAATGTTTATGGATCTTCTATTTTCATGCAGGACAATGCACCTTACCACAAGGCTCAGAAGGTTATGGCTTTATTTGAAGAAGAAGAAATCGCCCTAATAAAATGGTCAGCGCAGAGCCCCGATCTGAATCCAATAGAAAATGTTTGGAAGATAATTAGAGAAAGGGCTCAAAAAAGAAACCCGAAAAACCAGGATCACCTATGGGAGTTATTGAAAGACGAATGGGAGGGAATTACTGATAATTTTTGCAAGAAATTGATTAGATTATGTGGTCGACGATGCCGAGAAGTCATTGAAAATATGGGGATGTTTACCAAATATTAAATTTTGATGATATTTTGTTCACAATAAAGTATTAACAAGATCGTTCCTTATCTTTTGTCCCGTACCTTATTTCCTTTGTTCCATTTAATCTTTATTTAAAAAAAAAACATTATATAAAAATTGGTAACTTTGTATAATATTTATGCATTACACCCTAATCTTTATTCGGTAAAAATTTCATTGCTAATCATGCATTACTTTTTAAGTAATACACATATTTATGTCTTTGTTGTCTCCGTTCCTTATATATATATATATATATATATATATATATATATATATATATATATATATATATAAGAGACAATGAATGTCTATTATCTTTAATCATGTGCTGTTCTAAACGTCGTATTTTGGCTTTAATTTCAGTTGAAAATAAAGACAAAAATTCTCCAGCATTTGAATATGTTTTTATTAATTTGGTTCTAAGCTTTTGGCTCACATGAGCCATCTTCAGAGAGGTTATTAAGACGATAATGCAATAACATCCACCATCACCGACGATTTTATTTTGTGTTGACATAAAACTCCGCTAGGCAATGGCAATAGTTACCAAAAATAGCAAACGCAGTTCACAAATTTGCAATTCGGTTCTATGACGTCACACCGCGTGATAGCGCGAAATGACAACAAAACCATGTATTCAAATGCACCCTGGATAGTTGTTCGGCTAAATATGTGTGTAGTCTCCGTCGCTCTCGAATGGCCTTAGATTTGCGCCCAAAAAGTTATGTCTTAGCCGCTGATGGTGGTGGAGCATCTCTAATGGCTGTGTATGCCCATAAAGGGCTAACAGTCTTGACTAACCGATATCACCTATTATATTATTTATATATATTTGTCAAAATTTATGTTACTCGAAATAGAAAATGTTCTTCAACTCTGAGTTGTAAGCCGATATTAAAACCACATATGTTTTAATACCGTATATACAAGCTTATACAGAATGTCCAAAAGAGCCTCCTACATAATAATGTTATCCTGAGTGGGTAGTCTCTTGTATACGCTGCTCTCGATATCGTCTTATATGACGGGATTAAAGTTGCTACCTTCACTATTTCGCCATAAATTTTCGATACCTAAGATTAAAATGAAATTTTTAAATGAAAAAACATTCTTAAAGATGTCATTTTCGACTTAATTAAAAGCTTAATGATTAAATTTACTATTTCCATTAAGTAAAAATTTCTGGAGTATTTCAGATAGAAATTATATAGAATGGAATGTCACATTTAATTACGATTTCTTAAAATTTTCTTTAAAGTGGCCATGTTCTTAATTTTAAGAAATTTGTAAACAAACAAAATTTCATAGATTTTAAAAATATTTCAAAAGTTTTCTGACACTTTATTTTAGTAAAATTCGAAAATTGAAAGTCAAATTAATCTGATTTTAAAGAAATATTACTTATAGCATAAAAAGCAATATACAACAAATTATTAACGATTGGTCGTGTTCATCTGATCGAACGTTTGACGGACTGTTGAATGACGAAGCGTTGACAGCTGCTACGCATGACCATAAATAACAATTTTCATGAATCTAAGTGAAGGGACAAAACTATTAAATTACGTAACCTTTTCATAATGATGGCAATTTCCATTTACCATACATGAAAATGAGGTAACAAAATACAAAATACAAAATTATTTTTAAAATAGGGACGCGTAACTGCGTTTATTAATTTTGGACTTGTAAATTTCGTCTCCACTTAATCATTATATCACATCCAATAAATACCCACATACAGAATTTTACACGATTTTAAATTATTATAAATTATTATAATTAAAATGTAAAAAAAAAAAATGAAATAATTCTTGTAAAAATTTATTATTCATCAGAAAATTTTGTTTCTTCAGACAGTAATGTTTTTAATATTAATTATTTACAAAAGCAATTAAAAGGTTTTTTAATTAAGTAATATCATAGTTTTATTAGATTATTATATTTCAATTCAGAGCAGATTTTCAGTTAAATAGTAGAAATTTGAAAAAAAAAGTAGGTGATTTACAATCTCCAATGACTCCTACTTTTAACAAAAAAAACAAAATTCAATAAATACGAAAGCTGTGTGCAAACTTTTATGAAATTAACTAAGTGGGGGAGGGTAACATATTTAAAAAAAAGTTTTACCAAAATTCTTCTATAAAAACGTCAAAAATGTTTTCATTTATATGTGAATAAGTCCTGAAAATTTCATTAAAATTGGACAATTATTTGATTTTTACAAGAATTTCCAAATACATGTGTTTTCAACAGAAAAAAAAAGCGCAAAAAATCACTGTTAAAAAGTTAGCCACGGCGATGATGTAAACAAACAAGATTTTAACCAAAATGTTGAACGTGTTATAAAGTATTAAAAAATTCAAAAAATAATTAAAACATTGACTTTTTTATTTTAATAATATCAATATTTTGGCGATAAAACTTTATTCTCGTTAAGTTTGTGGCCTTTTCCATTACGCTATGCTGTCTTTCCAGCGAAATAGTGAAGGTATTTAGATTAAAGTGATTGTTCGTGGATTTCGTAGTGTAATACTTGTGTGTTCAATTTATAGAACGGATAATATGAATTTATGTTCAGTAAAAACAAAACTAACTAAATAAGCAGTTTTCGCAAAAACGGAAGACGAGGTATTCTTAGGCATTAACAGCGGAACGAATTAAACAAAGTATTTAAAAATAGCAAAATTTAATTAGAAACGAATAAATCAATGTGAAAGTGTCTTTTAATATTCATTCTTAGCAAGTGAATACTGGACAATTTCCTCACTCATAAAAAGGACACTTGAAACAACAGAAATCTGATTCTACAAAAGTTTACGGTGTAACCCTGGATAGAACATATAACCAAACGAGCAAGGCTGCAAACAAAAATAACGAGTAACTTCCCGAATGCGACTGAATAAATGAATAGAAGAACAGAAACTAGGATGAATGATGTGACAATCATTACTTATAGGTACAAAGAATGGGAAATCATGGAGAGTCATAACCGCTAACATGATATAAAAGAATACTAAATGAATAGACATGTTCATAATAATTCATCTATTTTATGGTGTAATGGTTTTTTGCTGATCTGGATTACCCGTACCCGACTTCCCACCCCGTACCCAAGACCAACTGACTGACATACACATCACCCCGCTCGGTGATCTCTAAAATAATTTCAAAGCTTGACTTCTGTAAAGCTAGCGGCGACGACGGAATTCCAATCATTGTCCTGAAGAGATGTTCCCCCGAATTCTCCTCTGTTCTCTCCAAATTCTATTACTACTGCCTCTTTGCTTCTTGCTTTCCTGCCTGCTACAGTCCTCCTCCGTGGTTCTAATATATAAAAATACTGGTGAATCCTCTGACCCCTCTCATTATCGTCCTATCAGCCTTCTACTGATCTTTGTCAACGTGTTCGAAGTAATCATCAACGCCGAGGTAGTACGACACCTCGCAGCCCAGACTCTTTTTTGACAAACAGTATGGTTTCCGCTTCACCAGGTCTACTGCTGATATGCTCACGACCATCCCTAAATATATACACTAGGCACTTGACAAGAACGGCGAAGACCGAACTGTTGCCCTAGACATCTCCAAAGCGTTCGACAGAGTCTGGCATGCTGGCCTTCTATGCAAGCTGCAGGGCTATGGTATAACTGGACAATTGTTCAACCTAATCCAGTTATATAAAAAGTAAGTTGTTTATATTTCAAATCAAAATTGTTTATCCATTTAAACTTAATCACACTTTAAGTTCTTTAAGAGAACTAATACATATGAATAAGGTAGATTTCTAAAGGTTAAGATACTAGATTTACTATTAAATATATTCAGTTTAAATTCAGGAGTCATAAAAATGCCTTCAAATGACCGTACATCTCGGATTATTTTTTCCTGTTACCCAGCGTTTGTTGCCAGGCATAAAGGGAAATTAGCCATTGCTACACAGACGTCAGTTTCAATTTAATTCAAAATATGTGTATATGGATGTTTGCGTGTACGCATGTATGTTTTAATTCAATTACAGACCTAAAAATGCTTTCACAAAATTAAAATAATTATATTTATTACTGAATAATTTCCAAATAGTTCAATAAAATTTTATAATTACCTGAATTTTGAATTTTTATTTTTATTTTTTTGGTTATCAACTTTATAATTTTATTGCTCAGCCAGGGGGGTGAGGGTTGGGGAAACCCAATGGGAAAAGAATGTACTGTTCCCAAATTTTATTTCCGATTCAGCCAAAGTGCATGTGTATGTATGTATGTATGTATGTATGTATGTATGTATGTATGTATGTATGTGTGTGTGTGTGTATTAAATGTCACAAACACATGTAATTCAATCACACAATACAGATCTACGCATATACATTTCCTACATGCATGTAAAATCACATGCAGTCGGTCTGAGACAGACAGAAAACCAGCTTTTCTTTTGTTATATAGATCATTATCAATAATAACATAATTTAATTGTATCATATTATGTTATATTATAATCAGAAATTATGAGATATATTTTCAATGCTAAAATATATTAAAATATCAAGACATTACAATTAATGTCTATAAACTCATGATGCCAATGTTATCAATATAATTATATTAATCTATATGTCAATATTTTATGGTTATAGTTATTCACGCATTGAGTGTTCACAATAGTAATATAAACCAATAATATTTCAATAATACAATGGTAATATAAGCCGTTTTCTTATAAAGAAACGTTTAGCAGTCTTTGACCGAGTGACATTTCTTTCAAAATGCATATCTTTCTCTTAAAACAATTTTTCCAGAAAATAGGTTTCTCAAGTCCAGTTGTCGTTATCGATTCTTCCAGTATTGATGGGCGTTTCTTTTCTAACCTTTTGTTTGAATTAGTGTGGAATATCAACATTTAGATTATGTCATTATAATTTCTTCGAAATACACGTGTTACCCATTTTAGTTTTTACAATGATTAGAATGGTATTTTTAATATTTTATTTAGTCCATTTCTTTTTTATGGTTGTAAATCGCTAGTCTTTCAGCACTGATGAAGGATTGCATTCTTTAAAGCCGAGAAGATAGATGCGCTTGAAACCGTTTTTAACCATTTATCTGAGAAAGCTGTTAAGCTCCAGAAGGTTAAATGCAATGTCAATTCCCATCTCTTATCAATTTGACACCAGTTCTTTATACATGACCCTGTATATCTTGTTCTTTTCCTTTCTCTCTACCTTCGCAACTGTCATCATACCTGTGTTCCCATATTTCTCTTGCCCTTTCTCTGACATCCTCTGTATCTGATTTGTCTTTCTCTTCACTCTCCTGCTGCCTCAATACACATCTCTCATCCACTTGACACCAGTTCTTTCTACATCACCCTGTGTATCTTGTTCTTTTCCTTTCTCTCTACCTTCGCAACTGCCTTCACACCTGTGTTCACATATTTCTCTTGCCCTTTCTATGACATCCTCTGTAACTGGTTCGTCTTTCTCTTTATTCTCCTCCAGCCTCAATACCCATCTTTTATCCTCTTGACACGAGTTCTTTCTACATCAAACAGTGTATCTTGTTCTTTTCCTTTCTCTCTACCTTCGCAACTGTCTTCACACCTGTGTTCCCATATTTCTCTTGCCCTTTCTCTGACACCCCCCGTAACTGACTTGTCTTTCTCTTCACTCTCCTCCTGGATCAATACCCATCTCTTATCCACTAGACTCCAGTTCTTTCTACATCACCCCGAATATTTTGTTCTTTTCCTTACTCTCTACCTTCACAACTGTCTTCACACCTGTGTTTCCATGTTTCTCTTGCCCTTTCTCTGACACCCCCTGTAAGTGGTTCGTCTTTCTCTTCACTCTCTTCCTGACTCAAAACCCATCTCTTATCCACTTTACTCCAGTTCATTCTACATCACCCTCTGTTTCTTATCCTTTTCCTTTCTCTCTACCTTTGCAACTGTTATCACACCTGTGTTCCCATATTTCTCTTTTCCTTTCTCTGACACCCCTGTAACTGGTTCGTCTTTATCTTCACTCTCCTCCTGCCTCAATACCCATCTCTTATCCACTTGACTCCAGTCCTTTTATACATCACTCCGTATATCTTTTTCTTTTCCTTTCTCTCTACCTTCGCAACTGTCTTCACACCTTTGTTCCCATATTTCTCTTGCCCTTTCTCTGACACCCCCTGTAAGTGGTTCGTCTTTCTCTTCACTCTCTTCCTGACTCAAAACCCATCTCTTATCCACTTGACTCCAGTTCTTTCTACATCACCCTGTATGTCTTGTTCTTTTCCCTTCTCTCTACCTTCGCAACTGTCTTCACACCTGTGTTCTCATCTTTCTCTTGCCCTTTCTCTGACACCCCCTGTAACTTGTTCGACTTACTTTTCACTATCCTCTTATCTAAACTTTTACTCTTATGTAGCTCCCTGCACATCAGTGCCGGTACTGCCTTTACTTGGGTGAAATGATTATATATATATATATATATATATATATATATATATATATATATATATATATATATATATTCTAAACATATACTGCTAAATATAAGAGACAATCAATGTCTGTTATGTTTAATCATGAGCCGTTCTAAACGTTGTATTTTGGTTTTAATTTCAGTTGAAAATAAGGACAAAAATTTTCCAAATTAGCGAACTGCGTTTGTTATTTTTTGTAACTTTTGCCATTGCCTAGCGGAGTTTTATGTCAACACAAAATAAAATCGTCGGTGATGGTGGATGTTATTGTGTTACCGTCTTGGGGACTGCTCTGAAGATGGCTGATGTGAGCCGAAAGCTTAGAAAGAAATTGACAAAAAATTTTTCAAATATTTTATATTTTTTATTTGATTTAAGGGGGCCTTTGAGTATGATTATATTATTTTATTTCGGTCCAGATTGCATTTTTTCTCAATTTTTCATAAATACTTAATTTGTAAAAAAATTAATATCTGTTTAATTAATATATTATAATAAAAAAACAAATTATTGGATATTTGAGTATTCTTTTAAGAAAAATGTTTAACCGTATTGTAAGGCGAACATTTTACAATGTTTACATATGACATTTATTTCATTATGTTTATTTAATAGATTTTTATTCTGAAGAGATTTAGTAATATATACCTTTTCACAAAGGACATGGATCGTTTAAGAATTTACATTATATTCTTTTAAAATTATCTATTTTATTGTGGGAGTTTTATTTGTTTCTTTTAGATGAAAAAATATTTCGATAGGGATGTCCTATTTCTGTGCATATTGTTATTAAATGAAGAAGTGTGTTGATAAAATATTTTTCAATTAATCTTTCGTTCTACCAGTATATTACTAGGGTTTTCCGTAGAAGAAATTGTACGTTGATAGATTATTGATTCTGCAAACATCTCGTTTCCAAGTCTATAGGGTTTCTATAATTACATTTATTATTGTCTAAATTATTGATTTCAGTTTTTGGATGATTTTTATTGTTTTCAATTAGGTTTAATTTTTTATTTAAAATATTATTATGATATTTTACTTTTTTTACTTTTTTTTTTCTTTTACAAGATTATCCGTACAACTATAATTTAATTTCAGAAAATTTATTTGAAAATTGATGCTTAACGAATTATTATTCGGAAAATGTTTCTTAATCAAAGCTAGGAATGTTTTGCCTAATTTACTGCTAATGATTTTGCTGAAAGAGGTTGTTTACCAAATAATTTTCTATTATTTTCTTCGGGAGTAGATGTTCTCTTTTACATATTGAATATTTGGGCTTTTGTATCCACTGTTTTTAAGGCATTATTATAAAAATAGCTATGCTTATTAAACACTTTTTTATTTGCTGAATTTATACTAATTCTATATTCTATAAATTAGACTATATACTTAATAATGGATGAAGGATGGCTAGATTTTGGGTGGATATATAAAGAATTTTAATTTTTTTATATATAGTTGGCATATAAACCTAGAATCAAATAGAATAAAACTACTTATTTATATATTTGTATTAATAGTCACTTTTGATTAATTTTTAAAAATTCTCTATATATTATTTTTTTTATTTTTTCTGTTTTAAAATTTGTGGGATTCCTCACTACCACAAACCCATCGTCCCTGTATAATCCAATATCATCTGCATTTATATTATTATAGATCATCAGATGATATAAAACAAATAAGCCAACCAAATTTGAAGACTCGGCGGAGACTAAAGATCCCATTGTTATATCGAAATTTTCCTTTCAATTATTTTTGTTCACTGCTTTTTATTGTGAATGAGAACAAACTTTTTTGCATTCATTATGATACTGTTCTCTTCCTCCTATAGGTCTGAATAAACAATGGCAAATACTAATGCAGTAGCAAATAGTTTAATAATAGGCATAAATACCGACAGATAAATACAAGAACACTCATACAGAATCTTACGCACACTGGGTTTCTGCTGTTTTTTGTTGTTTTTTTAATTTAAAAATAATGTATGGATGAAGCAGCACTTTTGCTGTATTTACAGTTGTTTAAAGACAACATGTGGTCGTTAAGTCTTATCTTCCACCTGTTAGAAGTACTTCAAAAGTAAAATTTAACATCATTATCATCCGAATGAA
The DNA here is from genome assembly GCA_037127315.1 of Ascarosepion bandense. Classification (NCBI taxonomy): domain Eukaryota; kingdom Metazoa; phylum Mollusca; class Cephalopoda; order Sepiida; family Sepiidae; genus Ascarosepion; species Ascarosepion bandense. The sequence continues at coordinate 2,127,569 of JBBBDQ010000273.1, read as the reverse complement.
TTCGAGCTCTATAAACAATACTTTCGGACATACATTAACCATTCATTGGAAAGGTTATATTTTTTCGGCAGTTGCAATTATTTTAGAAGAGTCATTTTTGCTATCAGTTGGATGTTGTTTATAGAAGCCAGATATTTATTTGATATCATAATATTTTGTTGTGAAATATATTTCTCTATGTTTTTAATGCAACTATAACTGGCTTTGACATTATTTTTGTAGAAGTTTTTTTCTAATGTGGTTGAATGGTAGAAATATATATATATATATATATATATATATATATATATATATATATATATATATATATATCCAGGTAAAGAGAACTAACAGCTTTACAATTCCGAGTTCTCCGGCATTTACTTTTTTTTAAGTGCTCAATACAATAAATATTGTAAAGCATAATATAATCATATAATTAAATTTGTTTTTTAATTAAAAATACATTGCGACACAGAAATTTCCATGTTTCGAGATGTCTACCTCCTCATCAGGCAATGTTAGATCATAGTTGTGAAAATGATAAAAAATAATGTTCAAACAAATAATTTCAATATGTCGGTTGTTAAATCATTTCCTTAATCTTCGGGGATTTTCCGTAAAATATGATATTTGTTTATAAGTTTTCTAATATCAGACAGAGGTATCTGTTTGCTTTCCCTTTCTTACTTTCTTACCTTTAAAAAATTGTTATTCCCACCCTATTTTATTTTCCTGTGTGTGGATGATTTTTGGGGACTTCTACCGGAAAAAATCTTTTAACACATTTGAATTTGAATAAATAAAGTTTTGGTTTCATCCGTTGCTGAAGAAGGGTAGAAATGCCTATCCAACGGAATTAAATTTCGAAATTTGTGTTTTATTTTATTGAGTGAGGGAAGATATCAGAGAAGCTTCGCGAAGATCATCGAAAGATAATGAGGGCGAGAACTAGCAGCAAAGAGTAAGGATTTAAGAACTTGTCTTCAGAGGGGGGACATAAACTAAAGTGAGCTTTAGCAAAACAATCACTTTTGACCAGTACTCAAATCTTTGAACAGGCGGTAACTGAAGGAGCCAAAAAACGACAAAAAGTGAATAGGAATACTTCACACACTGAAATCTGTCAAGAAATCTCTTAAGCAAACTCGTCTCGGTAAAGCAAATCTTTTAAAATGTCAAAATTTGACAAAAGAATACACAGAACTTGACTTTTCTAAAGTAATCTTCATATACGAGTTTCGAGTAACAAAATACTTGATGAATGAACCAAATAATAGATTTTATCCTATGTAGATGTGCTTGTGGCTAAAATAAGACAGCCAGGACTGAAGTGTGAGTATTAAAATTGTCAATCAAATAATTATTGGACTATTTAAATTCGATGAAGGAGTTAAACTGAACATTACTGACTATTGCGATTTCATGGACAGCATTTCTTTGAATGGTTCATGCCCCAGCCACAGAGCTTCAAAGTGAATTATGTAATTATATACAACAAAGACTAAACTATCGCTCGGTTCACACTCCACCCACATCTATTGAACAGGTGAAGAGGCTCATCCCTTGTTTCCCGTTTAGGATGTGGTTTCCGGCTTTCTCTTTTCCAGTCTTTTTACTCTTACGTAGCCCCCTGCGCATCAGTGGCGTTATCGCCTTGCTTGGGGTGATAGGATTAAAAAAAAAATGCTCATTTTTTGTATATCTAAAGTTACATGTAAATCTTTTCAACGTAAAAGATTTAAAGGAGGTGTCGATAATAGAATGGGCACTGTCTAGTCCTAATCTAAATCTAATCGAAATCTATGGTAAATTAGGAATATTAAATATAAAGTGGCAAACAATATGAGAGCAAAATATAATTATAGGAAAAAACTAAACCACCATTTTGGGAAATTAATCTGCTGAAGTAAAAAAAATGAAAATCACTGGATAATAGATTACTGGCTGTTACTGAGAAGAAAAATCACTATATTATGATGTAAATGCTTCAAAGACATTATATATATTGGTTGTTCTGTTAAAATTGTTGATCAGTTGTTGAGGATATTATTACCTTCCTATTAATGAATAATAAATTCAGACCACAGCTTTCGTCAGTCAATCATTCAGTTAAGTGGCATACGTGAGACAGGCTTGGGTGGTCATATCTGGAAAGAGACATGACTGACTGGGCAGAAGATTATCCCATAGTAGAATGCCATTACTTTCTGAGGTAGACTGATTATCAACCAAGACTATAGAACCCAATCTGTCGTGCTATTTAACCCATAGCTGGAAAGAGAAGAAATGGATCATATTATATTATTATATTAATAAGTAGTAATTATTAGGGAATCAGTTATTAATTCATCACTATATAAAAGAGACCCCCCTCTTTATGCCCAGTAGAAGTTTCAATTTTTTTTCCAAATATTTTATTTAGCCAGTCAGTTTAGTGATAAACGTGATACAGGCTTGGGCGGTCATGCCTCGAAAGAGACACGACTGACTGGGCAGAAGATTATCCTGCAGTAGGTTGCCATTGCTTTCTGCAGTAGACTGGTTTCTGACCAAGGCTATAGAACCAAATCTGTCTTGTTATTTAACCCATAACTGGAGGGAAGATACGGATCAAAGGTATTTGAACGTAATTGGCTGCAAGGAATTCAACTGGAATTAGAACTCAGCTCCCCGATTGCTCGTTCCGAGCTGATATCCACTGCACCACAACGTACATCCACAGTTTTTTTTTAATAAAACAAATGACATTAATAAAAGATGTTGAAACTACTTCAAATGTGACCCAAAACCTTGTATTGATGTTTAAACTGACTTCCTGTCTGCTGCGGTTCATCATTTGTTGTTCCAGCTTTTAAGAGTCCTTCCAACTACCAGCCTTCTACCTCTTTTTGTGAAACTCCTGTAGGCCCTGAGTAATGCTGAATTGGTTTAGCATCTCTCATCACCAGGACTTTTTTCAGACATGCTTTCATTTCTCCAGGTCATTATTGTCAGTACTGATGTACTGACAATAATTGTGGAAAGAGTCTATCATGCTCTAGATAAAATGGAGAAGCCTGTGCTTTAGTATAAGACATCTCGAAGACCTTTGATAGGGTCTTGCATTCAGGTCTTCTCCACAAGTTGAAAGATTAGTGTCTCAGGACACATTTTTGAACTGATGCAGTTTTTCTTATCAAATCATCAAATGAAAATTATTCTGATACCCTTGCTATTAACCTTTAGTTCCTTGATAAAATCCAAAAAAGAATCAGCAATATTATTGATCCTGATCAGGCAGCTTGATTTGAGTCACTTTCCACCACTATAAGGTTGCCCCTCTGTGTCTTTCCTACAAATACTTTTTTTATATATATAGCCTCTATCAACCAAAATAAAAACATTTTACAGACAGTGGAAGTTTGCTACCATGAAGAAGAGACAAAAGGTGAACCAGTGGCACTTCATAGACCCTGCTTCAGGTAGATGGAACATCAGCCTATTTATGAAAAAGAAAACTGATTTTAAACTTTTGTTGCCTTGCACATATCCACTCATAAAAAGATATGGAAGTAAATCCAGACATAAAATCTTGTTCCAGTTTTTAAGAACTCTGGTGAAACATCTAACCTTCCAACTATCAGCCAATTAGCCTTTCACCTCTTTTTGGGAAACTCCTAGAGGCCCTTATTAATGCTGAATTGGTTTAGCATCTCTCATCACCAGGACTTTTTTCAGACATGCTTTCATTTCTCCAGGTCAACTACTGATGTACTGACAATAATTGTGGAAAGAGTCTATCATGCTCTAGATAAAATGGAGAAGCCTGTGCTTTAGTATTAGACATCTCGAAGGCCTTTGATAGGGTCTTGCATTCAGGTCTTCTCCACAAGTTGAAAGATTACAGTGTCTCAGGACACATTTTTGAACTGATCCAGTTTATCTTATCAAATCATCAAATGAAAATTATCCTGGTACCCTTGCTATTAACTTTTAGCTCCTTGATAAAATAAAATAAAAAGAATCAGCAATATTATTGGTCCTGATCAAGCAGCTTGGCTTGAGTCACTTTCCCACCACCGTAAGGTTGCCCCTCTGTGTCTACAAATACTTTTTTATATATAGCCTCTATCAACTAAAATAAAAGCATTTTATAGACAGTGGGAGTTTGCCGCCATGGAGAAGGGACAAAAGTTGAACCAGTATATAATCTTCTATTGTTCCAGTTTTTAAGAACTCTGGTGAAATATGCATCCTTCCAACTATCAGCCAATTAGCCTTCCACCTCATTTTGGGAAACTCCTGGAGGCCCTAATTAATGCTGCATTGTTTTAGCATCTCTCATCGCAGGGACTTTTTCTCAAACATGCAGTGCAGCTTTCGTTTTTTTTTTTGTTTTTTTTTTAAATCATTTCACCCCGAGCAAGGCAGAAACGCCACTGATGTGCAGGGGGTTACATAAATGTAGAAAGATTAATTAGAAAAGAGTGAGGAGTACAAGCTAGTTAGAAAGGAACAATAGAAAACTGAGAAAGCAGGTGCAATGACAGGTACATGGGCGGAGAGAAAGGGAAGGTTATACAGGGGAGGGGAGAGAGCTAGAGGCCAGTGGTTAGTAGGTGAGTATTAACTTTGCTTTTAAATTTCTGGAGGTCGTAGCCGTCAGGAAAGCAAGAATACGGGAGTGAGTTCCACAGGCGGGAAGTGCGAGAGAGGAAGCTGCAGGAGTAGAATTGTCGTCTGCGTTTGGCTAACCTGACTGTGAATGGGTGGGACCCAGTTGCCAGTCTGGTTGAACGGGTAAACACCTGTTGAGGAGGCATCAGTGACTTAAGCTCATCCGAGCAGAAGCCATGAAAGTATTTATAGAAGAGACAGAGGGAGGCCACATTTCGACGATGGGAAAGTGGCTGCAGACGAGTCGCCAGATCAGTACCTATCACATTACAGACTCTCCTTTGGAGCTTGTCAAGAACACTGAGGAGAACGGCAGGGGCACCTGACCATAAATGGCAGCAGTACTCCATGCACGGACGGATGGTTGACTTGTATTACTGATTATTATGCAGAGTCTATCATGCTCTAAATAAAAACAGTGAAGCCTGGATTCTAGTTTTGATAATCTCAAAAGCCTTCGACCTGGTCTGGCATACTGGTCTTCTCTACAAGATGAAAAGTTACAATGTCACTGCATACATTTTTGTGTTGTTTCTATCAGATCATGTAATGAAAGTTATCCTAAGCGGTCAATCAACTGGATTGTTTCGTATTAACACGGATGTCCCCCCAGGGTTCCATTCTTGGAAGCACACAGTTTTTGAATTTCATTAATGATCTTTCCCAATAACATCAGCTCTCAATTTGGCATCTACACTGAATTATTTACTTCTGCCTCGATGGTAAGGCTGACCAGTCTGAACAAGTTCAAAATGGCAGCTAATATACAAAACGAACTCAAAACTGTAGTTAACTGCGGCAAAAGATGGTTTATTACTCTTATTACCTCCATGACTAAACTTTTCCATTAATCATCTCAGAAACTCATTTTTGCCTTCCATCAGCATGGCTAATGCTAACCTTCAAGAAAGTGATTTATTGTGTTCTCTCGGACTAAAGTTTTCAGCTGACATGAAGTGGAAAGACTATATTGAATCCATTGCTAGATCAGTTGCTAAGAAATTCGGTTCACTGTGTCAGGCAATACAATTTTTCTCTCCAGAATCGATTTTACATATCAGTAAGTCTACCATTCGTCCATGTTTGAATATTGCAGCCACACATTGTCTGGTGCCCTGCTGTCCCTTAAGCTTCCTGATATGATCCAAAGAAGAATCAGTAAAATTGTTGGTCCTGAGCTGACATTGCGGCTTCAGTAACTTTCCCATCACTTACACGCAAACAAAATAGCAAAACTAAACCAGCTAATCAGAAACGCCCAAATCTGTCTGCGTCTCCTTCGCAAACATACGAGATACTCGCACTAACTTTTACAGCGTAGAATCATTCGTTCAAACAAACTCACCTGACATCTTAGCTCTCTGTGAAATTAACCTCGACCCTTCTATCCCCTCTTCTGAGCTTTACATTCCTGGTTACCTTCCCCTCTTCAGGAACAAACCAATGTCCATATGCATGGGCTTGGTGTTTTTGTCAGTGAACACCTCCCTCTAACTAGAGTGATCTCTCTTGAATCCCTAGATCATTCTTTCATGTGCTTCCGTCTCTCACTTCTAAGCTCGATTAGCTATCTTTTCTTTCTCTACCGCTCCCCCTCATCTTCTGACTGTTCAGTACTTGATAACATCTCTAATAATATCGATATGGCCATTTCTTCTCATTCATCTGCCCATATATTTGCGTTTGGTGACTTTAACGCCCATACGCCAAGTGGCTGGAAAACTCTCACCGATCTTGCTGGTGTCCACACCATGGATTTTTTAATCACCCAGTCTCTTACGCAAATGGTGAATTTCCTCACGCGTTTATCCAATATCCCTAATGGAAGGGACTCACTGCTAGACCTCTGCTTCACTTCCATCCCAGACTCTTGCAATGTCAAGCAGCTCTGCCCTCTCGGAAACTCTGACCATGCCGTAGTTTCCGTTAACATCTCTTTCCACTCTCACTCCACCCAAGAAACTCAGACCAGCAGAATATCCTATTGCTACCAAAGAGCAGACTGGGACTCGTTCCGCGACTTCCTGTGTGACGTCCCTTGGAAAAATGTTTTAAATCTTCCCGTTGAAGAGTGTGCATCCGTGGTCTCCTCTTGGGTTAAGGCTGGCATCGATGTATTCATCCCAGCTAGGAAGTTTTAGCTTAAATCCCATTTGTCTCCCTGGTTATCGCCCGCTTGCTCGGCCGCCATTGCCCACCGGAATCACTTCTTCCGGCTTTACAGAGGCCACGCGTCGGGCCATAACAGGCGCCTTTTCGCCTCAGCTCGTAGTAAGTGCAAAAAGATATTCAATGAAGCTAAGATGTTGTTTGCTGCCAGAATGAAGCAACGCATAGCATCCCGTAAGTTCGGCACCAAAGACTACAAGCGACTCTGTAAAAGTGTGCTTAACAATAGTAAAACCTCAATACCCTCTCTAATCAAAGAATTTAAGGTCCTCATCTCTTCAGCGGACAAGGCTAAAAGCTTTGCTCGCAGATTCTCCATCAATTCGAGACTGGATTCGTCTGGAGCATCTACACACGACTTCCCACCTAGATATGAGGCCCAACTGAATGACGTCCACATTACCCCCTCGCTGTTCTCTAACATAATCTCAAAGCGAGCGGAGGGGACGGAATCCCTATCATAGTCTTGAAGGAATGTACCCCTGAACTCTCCCCTGTCCTCTTTATGCTCTACAACTACTGCCTATCTGCTTCCTGCTTTTCTGCCTGTTGGAAGACTTCCTCTGTAGTTCCTATATTTAAGAATACTGGAGAACCCTCGGACCCCGCTAATTACCGCTCTATCAGCCTCCTACCGATTTTTGACAAACAGTTCGAAGTCATTATCAACACCGAGGTGATTCAACAGACTCTTTTTGGACAAGCAGTATGGTTTCCGCTTGACCAGATCTACTGCTGATATCCTAACGACCATCACTGAGTATATATATTAGGCTCTCGACAAGAATGGCGAAGCTCGGACTGTTGCACTAGATATTTCCAAAGCGTTTGATAGAGTCTGACGTACTGGATTTTACCCAAGCTACGGTATAAATGGACAGTTGTTTGACCTAATCCAGTCATTCTTCTCTAATCGTACAATGAAGATAGAATTAAACATGCCTCCCAAAACTACCATACGAACGCGAGTGTCCCTCAAGGCTCTATTCTGGATCCTACGTTTTTTCTGGTCTACATTAACGATTTCCCCGATATTATAAGATCCTAAGTAGGCATGTACGCCGACGACACCAACGTTTACTCTCGCCTCAATCAAAAATCTGGTGTGGACGATAAAGCGAACCTCACTGCCGAGCTTGAGAAGGACCTCCAATCCGTGGTGGACTGAAGTAAGAAATGGCTCGTAAAATGTAATGCTTCCAAAACGAAGCTGCTATCTATTAACCATCATAGACAATCGCTCCTACTTCCCATTAGCATGGAACAGACTTGCCTCCCTGAGAGTAAAAAATTACGCCTCCTTGGCCTCATACTCGCAGCGGACCTCAGCCGAAATGACTATATCGATTTTATTGCTAAATCCGCTGCTAAGAAGCTCGGTTCACTGTGCAGGGCCAGGAAGTTTTCCCCGTCTGAGCCCATCCTGCACATATATAAATCTACTATCCGTCCGTGTATTGAATACTGCTGCCACATCTCATCGGGTGCCCCTGCTATTCACCTCGGGGTTCTTGATAAAAATACAACGGAGAATCTGTAATATGATCGATTCCGACTTGGCAGCTCGACTGCAGACTCTCTCTCATCGGTGTGACGTGTCTTCCCTGTGCCTCTTTTATAAATACTTTCACGGCTTCTGCTCCAATTAACTTAGATCACTGGTGTCCCTAGGTATGAATTTACACGAGCTACTAGATTAGCAACTAGGGTCTAACCCTTTACAATGAGACCGATACAAATGTAACTGAAATTTCTACGCTAACAGATTCTTTTCACGCACTTCCCACATGTGGAATCCCTTCCATATACTTGCTTCCTCAACAGCTACAATCTCCAGGAATTTAAATGTAAGGTCAATAAACATCTCCTATCACACTAACTCGCATCCATTCTCATATGCATTTGTTCATCTACTCCACCCTCATCCTCGGTATCCTCATCTGTCTATTACCCTCCTTCTGACATTTCCTATAACTAACTCCTCTTTCTCATCACTTTCCCCTATGTAACCCCCTGCGCAACAGTGTCAGTAGAATGCTTTGCTTGGGGTGAGATGATTAAAAAAATTGACTCTATGTCTTTTCTTTCAATACTTTTATGGTAATTGTTCGAATGAGCACTTTAGTTATGCTACCTAGACTTTTTAAAAATTTAAACCAGTACTAGATTGGCGTCGATGTCTCAACAGTAATCTAAAGTTAACCTCCAGGAAAGTGACTCATTGTCTCTTCTTGGACTAAAGTTCTCAGCTGACATGAAGTAGAACAACTATATTGAATCCATTGCAATGTCAGCTGCTAAGGAAGTCTGTTTACTGTGTCAAGTAATACAAGTTTTCTCTCCAGAATCTATCTTATCTAAACTTATATATAAATGGAACTTTGTCTGTGTGTGTGTCTGTGTGTGTGTCTGTGTGTGTCCGTTACCTATAGACTCCAAAACGGCTGAACCGATTTTCTTGAAAATTTACACATTTGTACTATAAGCGTCTGCGAGTGTTCTTAGCTAGGTTTTGTGTCGAGGTACCCCCGATAAATATCGAAAATCGATAATCGAAAAAATCAGGTTATAAAAGGAGTGGTCCGATTTTAATCAAATTTGATACACTCATAGACAAAGACATAAGAAACGATATTCAGAAGTTTCAAGATTGCAGTTCTTAAAATAGTGCATAAAAGTTCATATCTATAGCAGAAAATCAAAAATTGACTTACATCCAATCATTTTTCGTTCAGTCTACGGTTTCGCTTTAACTGGAAACAACTATTGCTTTTTAGTCTTTCGTGCCAACGTCCAAAGAGTCTGAGCTCCAGGACCATGGATTAGTTTTAAAGCTTTCATTACACCCGAGCAACGCCGGGCTATATTGCTAGTATATCTATAAGTCTACCCCTAGTTCATGATGAGAATATTGCTGTCACATATAGTCAAGTGCCCTGCTGTTTACCTTGAGCTCCTTGATAAGGTAAACATTTAGTAAGTACAGTTCAACTGGCTAGATGTAGCCTGTGGGACTCACCTTCCAGCTTCATAATTTCCAGACAATTCTAATCTGCAGAAATTCTTTTAACCACTATCTACTCTCCTCCTGAATACTCTCTGAATACTCTCCTCTTGAATACTCTCTGCTGTTTCTTCTCATTATTAGTGTTTCTGCTCTTAATTCTTCCACACTCTGTAGCCGATTATGTTTTAGAGGATTTACTACCTTGCTTGGAGGGATACTAATAATAATAAAAATAAAAAGACTTAACCAATGGTGACACAGGCTATTTCTAAAAAGTCGCCTACCTGGCAAATCAGTCATAGTGAGATTTGAACCTGGGTTTAATGGTCCGTGCACTAATGTTATATCCTCTTAAACATGTGACACATACACTTCACACATAACACACATACATAACACAAACACCATACATACACAGAAAAGTACACACAATCACACATACATGTAAAAATCAAGCAAAACCACTAACACATATATAATCTCTCTCTCTCACACACACACACACACACACACCTGAAGCTACACATAGTGACACGAACATACACACAACCACAGACGCATGTATGCGCAAAGATATACACAACATTCTCGCATTAACATAGGCATAATACTACATACAAGCAACACATTAACATACACATACATGCACACATAGAATCATATTCTATACGCATAAATATATACACAAAAATACACACCCATGAAAGTACATATAAAAAACAAGATACAAAAATGTGCACATTCACACATATAGACACACGGATAGAAATACACTGATATATAATAACACGAACCCATACACAGCAAGCAGAAAGACATGTTGCGTCAATTTCCTGCTAAACGCTTCAAAATTTAATGATTTTCCATCATTTGTCTTTTAGCATTTCGCAATAAATAAAATGTTATGTTATGCTAAAAAGCTATCTGTTTCTGTTCTTATCTATCGATTTATCTCAGTCTGTGCATATCTATCTATCTATCTATCTATCTATCTATCTATCTATCTATCTATCTATCTATCTATCTATCTCAGTCTGTTCATATCTATCTATCTATCTATCTATCTATCTATCTATCTATCTATCTATCTATCTATCTATCTATCTTTTCACATTTATTTTCATCGACAGTCATAGCTTTCATTAATTTAAGCCAATCCCATCTTTTTTAATTTCACCTCTACCATTTTCTTTTTGCCTTTCTTTCTTTTCTCTCCCCTCCTTACATTAACCTTGTTTCTTTTTATTTTTTATTTCTCGTTCTTTATATATTTTTTCGTTAATCTTTTTTCTTTTAATTTCTCTTTTCGATTATGCTCATCTCTCAACCTCTTCACCTATTTTTCTCTTTCATTCGCCCATGCATTTTTCCTTCTCTTTTTATGCGTCACGTTTCTGTACTTCATTCTCAGTCGCCATCTAGAAAATGACAAAGTTTACACAACTGACAAGATGGCTGCCATAGTGAAAGGTTTCGCACCAACAATAGAAATCAACTAAATACCATCTAGCCATTGCCATACCAATTAGATGAAAAACGGACGAACATCTTGCTGCGAGCCGACTCAAATATCGAGGATGTTGGGGCTGAGGATGGTTGATGGCGATCGAGGAAGGCTTGATCAGATAGGGTGGTAAGCTGTTGGGGCTAGACATTAAATGGGTTCAGTTCAATTTGGTTTGGTTTCTGTCCCTGGTGAATTGATGGCAAAAGTGGCAATACTGACAGTCAGGAAAAAGACAAGTAAAAAAAATTTACTCCATTCTCTCTCTCACACTTTCTCTCTCACACTTTCTCTCTCTCTCTTTCTTTCTCTCTCTCTCTCTCTCTCTCTCTCTCTCTATATTTCTTTCTCTTTTTTCTATGACATTAAATTTTATTTGTCTTTTAATTCATTCAATATTATTATTTTGTAGACTACTTATTTATTTCAATTTTCTCTTTCTCAATTTGCTCTACATCTAACCCTCTCTTTTTGACATTCTTCCTTTTTTTGCCTTATCTCTCTCTCTCTCTTCTCTTTCTCTTCATAATTATCTTCACTATCACTCTTTATTTGACTTGCTTTTAGATAAATATACATTCATACACCCAGTCCGTATGCATTCTCTCCATTCTTGTCCATCGGTCTCTTCTCTCGTACTATCTCACTTAGGTTTTATCTATCTATCTATCTATCTATCTATCTATCTATCTATCTATCTATCTATCTATCCTCTCGCCCTTTCTCTCTCTCTCTCTCTCTATCTCTCTCTCTCTCTCTCTATATATATATATATATATATCTGTCTTGTACGTATCAATCAACCTATATTTCTCAATCTGTTAATATATATATATATATATATATATATTGCTCGATATAAAAAAATTAATAAAATTTTCCTTGTCTGTCGTTTTTAACGAAGTTTATGTATATATTCACGCACTTATATATTGAATATATATTCGAATAGATAGATAGATAGATAGATAGATAGATAGATTGATTTAAACGTTTTTGATCGTATTATCCACATTTGTTTCACTCGGTTCGAATCTATCTATCTATCTATCTATCTATCTATCTATCTATCTATCTATCTCAGTCTGTCCATCTATCTATCTATCTATCTATCTATCTATCTATCTATCTATCTATCTCAGTCTGTCCATATCTATCTATCTATCTATCTATCTATCTATCTATCTATCTATCTATCTATCTATCTATCTATCTCAGTCTGTTCATATCTATCTATCTATCTATCTATCTATCTATCACAATCTGCTCTTATCAATCCATCTATCTATCTTTCTATGTATTCGAGCCAATTGCAGTGACATATATTCCCTAGTCTCATCCGTTTCCAAGACGACGTCAGACACGACTCCTACAGTGCGTGACTAGCTCAATGCACTGAATGCCAGACACGGGTACTAAGGAAAATGATGGAGTCGAAGACAGTTGTGGGTGTAGAAAGGGTGAAAAAAAAAAGTGGTTGCATGGAGGACACGCTGCGGGCGCGACGTGGCAAGTATGGCGGTGCAAGTGTAGGGGTAGTAAAAGTTCTATAGTGAAGCTTATAAAGATAATCTTCAGCAATTTGCTTTTGCTGCCGCTGCTGCTGCTTCTGTAGTTCCCGTGACAGTGTGGTATGGTTTTCTACGCTTTGTACAGTCATCGTGTCCACCAGATGGCTCTCCCGGCTAATAACGCCACCAATAAAAAGAACACGTTAGATTTTTGACTTGATGAGCGGTGTTTTGTGAAAGGAGATTTCCGTTGACTAATGAAATCACTATTACCGAACAATACTCTGCAGCTCCGGTGGTAGAGTGGTAGTGAGATGAAAAAGAAAGATAGGGGAGGTGTGGAGCGAGTGGATAGAGACGACTATGAAATGGAAGAAACTGTTGTTGGACCCTAATACCAGGCCGCTTAATTTATATTAGAACATGTGTATTGAAGAGTCGAGCGAAAGAGAGAGAAAGGCATAGAAAGTGAAAGAGATAGAGAATGTGTTAATGTTTGAGGGTGATGGATATGAAAGAAAAAGAGGGATTAAAAAAGGAAAGTGATTTTTTATGTCAGTGAGTTTAGTACGTATAAGTAGAAAGGAAGTTGGTTGAGGTGAAGTGTTATGATGTAGGTTGGGAGAGGATATTCAGTGGGAGCCAGGAGTGGGTAATGAGAGGCTGGGGAGTCATGTGATCGAACTTATTTTCTGCTCTATTACGGACATTCTACTAGTTTTCTTGATCTTCAGTTACTTAGAACCAGATATACGCATGTACGCTCATATCAGTCAGTTAGATGCCATACGTGATACACGTATAGGGCTATCATGTCTCGAAAGAGACATGACTGACTGGGCATAAGATTATCCCGCAATAGGTTGCCATTGCTTTCTCCGGTAGACTGGTTGCCAGCCAAGGCTACAGAACCCAATCTGTCCTGCCATTTAACTCATAGCTGGAGGGAGAACAGATAGATTATATTACATTATTATATAAAGTATAATGAGTGGGGGATCAATTCATTACTTCATACTAATAGAAAACCGATTCCCCACTTTATGCTCAGTAGAAGTTTTAATTACGTTTCCAACTATTATATTGTCAGTGAGTTAAGTACCATACATAATACACGCTTAGGCGATCATGTCTCTAAAGAGACATGACTGACTAGGCAGAAGATTATCCCGCAGTAGGTTGCCATTGCTTTCTGTGGTAGACCGTTTGCCAGCCAAGGCTATAGAACCCAGTCTGTCCTATTATTTAACCCATAACTGGCGGAAAGAAATGGATTAATACCTTTCCTAAGGGTATTTGTGCGTAAGTGAATGCAAGGAATTTAACTGGAATTCTAACTCGGCTCCCCGATTAGTCGTTCCGAGTTGATATCCACTACACCATAACGCACATATACACGTACATGAAATAGTGAGTCTTCAGATGTTTTTATATGAATTAATCGTATACTCTGTAATAGAACACTAACTTCTTCTTCTTCTTCTTCTTCTTCTTCTTCTTCTTCTAAATACCATGTACCTTCAAGGCGTTGCCGTTCAAAGATCTCCGCAACTCCCACTTGTAACTTATTAATATTTGTTTATTTTTCATCTACCTTACTTACCTGGCCAGCAGGTGTCAAATTCTCCAAGCCCTCGTTATCCTTATGTGTCCAAGAAATTTCATCCCTGCTTATAATCCTAAGCAAAATGTCTTATTTGTTCATAGCTCTCCTCACCGCCCTATCACTTGTAACTTAGTAATGTCTATATTTTTATCATCCGTCCTACCAACCTGGTCAGATAGGTAGCCCACTGATTTCCCTGTCGCTTTTACTTTCGATATAGCACGTACGTGTATATTCTTCAAGCCTTCTGTCCTCGTTGTGCGTCCTATATATTTCAGCTATCTCATTCTGAGTTTAAATATACTTTTGTTTCCATTCGTCAAACGTTCTTTAGGCCCTCAGATATATCTCCTTATTCCCCATTCTATTATAAATCATTGCATGTGGGCATTCATAGCTCTCCACAACTTTCCTCATTATGTGTCCCAGAAATTTAAATTGTCTCGTTATAATCCGAGGCAAAATGTCTTTTAATTTATAGCTCTTTACATCTTCTTTTCCTCAGTCGTATTTAGTAATGCTTATCTCCATGCTACATATTATTAATGGTCTGCCATTCATTTACACAAACAGGCTAAGTATATTTCTTGCTAATTCTCTCTGTCTCTCTTGCCTTATAGATATCATGTGAGTGGCAAATTCTTTAAGCCCTCTTTCCTCATTATGTGTCCCAGAATGTTCAACTGTCTCTTTCTGATTCTAAATAAAAAGTGTGAGTGTCAAATTCTTTAAGCCTTCTTACCTCCTCATGTTTTCCAGAAATTTAAACTTTTTCTTTCTTATCCAAAATAAGAATATATTTTCATTTCAATTTTCCTTAAATCTTCCTTATTGCTCACATGTTCTATCGATGATATTCTCAGAATCCTTTCATGGAATCATATCTCCATTGCTTTTCATCTGAAAGGAAATTGTCCATCATTCACTACCGCATAGAAAATATATGATATAACATTTAAGCTAGAAGAATTGATGTTATATAACAGTTCAGTATCTTTTTTCTTGTTTCTAAAACAATTTCCTTTTACTTAATTGTTTAATTTGTTTCTGGAAGAACTCTTTCATTCTTTCAATTAAAACATTTCAACAAAAGATATTCATAAAGTATTATATAACGATACAAAAATCTGGAATAAGAAATCATCACTATTGTGCTGCGTCCTTTCAGAACGTGGACGGCCACGACTCTCCCTAACTTCTTTTCTGTTGCTAATCTAAATAATATTTGATTATTTACCATCCCTGCTCATCCCTGACCTAACATTAATTTAAACAGATTCATTAAATAAGTTGCTAGTTGTTTCCCCTCTTCTCCTACAACCTGTGGGTATCCTTCGTCATAATGTGTTACAGAAAATTCTGTCTTATTCGGATCTTAAGTATAACTTTCTAGTCCCCATTCTTCCCCTTTGCTCATGTGTTATGTCCCTAACCCTCCACGCGCTCTGTCGTCATTTCGTTTCCAAGTACTTTCAGCCTTTGCTTTTTAATTTAAACTCATTTGTGTTAAATTTTTACTTTCATTTTTCCTAAATCTTCCTCGTTAATCACATGCACAGTCGATAATACTATCAGTTCCATTTCTATAGAACCACATTTCTGTTCCCTTCAATAAGAAATTACTGGTGCTTCGAGATACCTAGGTGGAGAGTTTGGGAAAAAAAGACACAATGATAGAATGTTTTTGGGAGGTAAAGGTGAATCTACATCCAGGCAGGGGCGCACACTTACATAGGCGTCTACTAACAATTATCTTCAATAATTGTAAATATTTTATAGACATTGTTCTGTTTATAAATAGATGTAAATAAGTACATAGCTTGTAACCTCACTCATAATCATGCAGATAGATATGAACATCTAGCTAGCTAGATATTAACGTATATTTGAGCAGTAAACTTTCTTTTTAGTATCTTTCGTTAAATATATTGGACAAGGAAAATTTTATTAATTTTATAATTTTGATTTTCCCAACGTTCTTACATTCTTATATCAGCGAGATGAAAATGGCTAAAGATATGACCGAAAGCTTTTGGGACGATGAACGGTAGAGACGGTATGAACAGTTTTTGTACTCCCTTACTCCCACCAGAACGAAAGATGTACAAGTGTTGAAAAAAAAAACTAATTAAAAATATTGCAAAAAAGTCCTTTGCCGTTATATTTAAAGAAAGCTATATATATATATATATATATATATATATATATATATATATATATATACTCCCACACGTATATATAAGTATATCTTCAGTGGATGTATCTTTGCAGCGAAATGGTCGACCCTGCTTAACTCAGGTGAAAGATGCAGAACTCTACTGTTCCACGACTTACATTCAACTTTCACACATGGCTACAACATGTCACATCGGCAATGCAACATCCAGACCAGGATTAAGAGATCCAACACTGAGGTTAACGGCCTTATATGTGGGCAGAGGAACGTCTGAAAGGAGAGAAGGAGTAACCTTAATATCTCCGGTACAAAAGGACCCGACAAGCCATTGCACTGTTTTGCCTTGAATGTCACCATGAATCATTATCACAACAGAGATAGATGTAGGATGTGATGACCAGAGTGGCGCTAAATGAGTAAATAATGATATGCATAAACGAATTTTAATTATGTGCGTTGTAATGCAGTGGATAACGAGAAATTGGGGTGCTGAGTTCGATTTCCAGTTGAATTCCCTGCATTCACTTACGCACTAATATCCGTCTCTTCCCTCTAGCTATGGGTTAAATAACCGGACACATTCTATCGCAGAAAGTAATAGCCACCTACTGCGGGATATTCGCCTGCCCAGTCAGCCATGTTTCTTTCGAGACTTGATCGCTTAAAGCGTATATCACGTATGGCACTTAATTAATACTTATGTACATACATACAGTACCAATAATTATATGTATTTAACCATTCAGACTCACTCATTAAAAAAAATAATAATAGATAGATATATGTGCATTTCACAATTACATTTACGTGTATGTATATTCAGACATCTAATATATAACTAAATACGTAACTAAACCATATCTTTGTAGTTGAATATGCACACTTTTCTTGATATACACAATATGTATATAATCATACCCTTTTTTAATAACATAAACATGAAGCACTCAATTACAATTACTAATACTAACACATCTGCAAAATTAAATACATACCCCTCTTTTCCAATAAAATCTTATATGTAGATCTATTTACTTACACCTACATATTCCCATGTGCAGAAATAAGGAAAATAAACATTTACACGCAGTGACGTGTATATGAACATATATTTAAACGCCGACAGATACACACTTCTACTTATTAATGCGTATACGCACACACATCAGTACTCATGAATACCAAACTATCGGCGAAATGATGAATTGCTGCACATCTAATATCCGGTAAGAACAGCAAGTTTAACCCCCAATCCAATCGAAAAATTTGTTCCACAGAAATGTGAAAGAAATCATCATTTGAGAAAATAATGCCTCAACCAGAAAGTAATAAAAAAAAATGAATATATATATATATATATACCCTCAACCCTTTGTCCCCGTACGCTAATTCCACCCACACTTGTGTTCCTTTCAATACCAACACTCCTCCCTTGTAATCTTTGGGTGAATGTATTTGGGACGAACCGAACTAAGAATTTGAAGATAAAAATATGTCGCGATGAGAGTCTTTGGACAAAGTCCAGTAATTTTTATTTACCCAGTATTACTCTTAAATGAGAGTACAGTATGCCAGTAAAGTAGAACTGGGTTACAAATATTATTAGTCAGGTGCCATACATGATACACGCTTTGGGTGATCATGTCTCGAAAGAGACATGACTGACTAGGCAAAAGATTACCCCGCAATATTTTGCCTTTGCTTTCTGTGGTAGACTGGTTGCCAGTCAAGCTTATAGAACCCAATCTGTCTTGTTATTTAACTCATAACTGGAGGGAAGAGATGGACTAATACCTTCCCAAGGGTATTTGTGCGTAAGTGAATGCGAGGAATTCAACTGGAATTCGAACTCGGCTCGCCGAGATGTCGTTCCGAATCGATATCTTTTGCATCACAATGCACATTACAAATATACGAAACTAAATCTGTCCATTATGACGCTTATACGGGTATACCAAGTATATACGGGTATACCATGTATATGCATCGCAATATATCGACAGGTTTTGATAAAGGCACGAAAGCTGTTCCAAGTAGTGCTGCCACCTGAAATCTTCCAATGATGCCAATTATCCACAAGCTGTCTTGCAAAGGATTTTCGTGTTGTGCCAAACAGAACAGATACGAATTCAACTGCTGTTTGGTAAAATTTTCTGATTTTCCCTACTAGCTCTTGGTGTAATATAATAATCTGGCCCCACCCAAGAAGGCTGATGAAGCGTGGGTGTTTTCGGTCATTGAAAGCAGCGGATGTCATTTTGACCCTATTTCCGGCAGAGCGGAAATAGCTCAGAGCAAACAGACAGGTGTCTCTGAGAATTTACGTAGGCGTCGTGTAGGCGTCGCGTGATCAAGGCAAAACCGGAAGAAACGAGTCCCCGGTTTTGGAAGATATATAAAGACTGCGAAAAACACGGATTCGCCAGTCACAGTCAGCCTCGACAGAAGTCAGTCTCGGCAGAAGTCTCGAGAAGTCGAAGAAGAAGCTAGACGAGCTAAGCAGAGAGGCCACACTCCCGTCGAACCCCCATTAGAAGCGCGCTCTCAATTCTCTGCCCTTGTGCCACACGGTCATCGTTCATTAATAAAAATATAATATATATTTTTATATACACCCGTGTTTGTCTGTTTCTTGCTATATAACATTGGTACTTATACCTATTTGCATGCTCTACCTACACGATGTTCTTTTCCCAAGGCATAGCATCATCTATCGGGATTCGTTCATGGCATTTGTTTTATACAACTTAGATGTTACAGCAACAGTTGTATCTCATATGCGCTTCGCTTGCACATTCGCAACTCTTGGTGATCATCAATCATCAATTTTGTTTATCTCTTTTTGACCTGCATTATTTTCTAACCACATACCTGGTCATAACCAAAAACTAGGGACAAGCAATGAATGTGATAGTTACTGTTTTTAATGTTTAAAATCATAACAACTACTAACAAAAAATAAAAGGGGGAAAACCTCTTTGCATGATATTGACTGTGTTTGTTAGAAATATTTTGGGGAATTTTCTTGAGATAATGTGTACCAGGAATTTTGTTGATTTTTTATTGAGTTCCTTTCTTCATCAGACTCAAAGCTCTGACCACAACAAGTACAGTATTAACTTTTGAGTGCCACACTTTTCACTTGATTAGGTACCGCCAGTCATTATTCGATACCTAAATTTAAATTTAAATTTTAAAATTAAATAAGTTTTAAAATTAGCTTTAATTGAAAGCCAAGTGATTAAATTTAGTAATTCCAGTAAGCAAAATACCCTGGTGTATTTTAAACTGAAATTATATTGATCAGAATAAAAAAATTATTTAGGCTTAAAAAAAGGTTTTAAAATTTCAAATTTTCCGCCATTTTTCATAGATTGTAAACAGAAGCTAATTCTCGGTTTTAAAAATATCTTGCAAAAATAAAATACACCTCGCTGATGCATTATTTTTAAAAAATGACTTGCAAAACAGGCTGTTGAATTTTATAAACGTCTTGAAGAAACTTGAATCAAGATCATTTTGTCGTTTTCCTTGTAAGAGTAATAATCCAAAACACTTGTTAACTTCGAAAATCAATACGACCCCTATGGAAACTTGTTATGATCCCTCTGGAACATCGTACTTAATAAAAATGAACATATTTATTTACAAACAAAAAATGTTTTTACTTATTTTGAAAATATAATTGGTGAACGGTTTTATTAAACTTTTCAATTTTCGATAGACAATATAATTCTTAACTAAAAAAATTAAAGCGACAGTTCTTTAAATGATTTTTAAAATATTTTTTAAACTTTATGAAATATTATAGAAAAAAAAATTGAAAACAATTCTTTTAAAATTTTATTAATAGTCGAAATTTTTTTCTTCAGACTATAATGTCTTCAATTATTAATCTTTATTTCTGCAATAAATGCTTATCAAATTAGATTATATCAGAGTTTTTGTGCATTTTTTATTTTACTCTTCGGAGTAGATTTCCGGATAGTGTCGTAGAATTTAAAATAAAAAAATAGATGATTAATAATTTTCGGATGAGTCCTGCATTTAACTAATAAAAAATAGTTTGCAGCCAATTAAAATTTATTAAAATTTCATGGATTTACGTGGAGGGGGGTAACAGAGTTTAAAAATATTTTCACCAAGATTTTTAAAAAAATAATAATTTCAAAAATAATTTCCTTTATTTGTTAATGAGTACTGAAAGTTTCATTAAAACCCACAGTTTTTTTTTTATATTTTTGCGAGAATTTCCAAATTAATGTCTTTTTTCACCGAAAAAAAGTGGGTGATGCAATCATACGTGATCCATTGTAAACAGTCGTAACATTTTCTGCAACACTAACTCAAATCAAAACAAAATTTTCTGCCAAAATTTCGAACCTGTTAGAATGGATTAGATTTTTTTTAAATAAATAAAAATTACTCTGATCGTTCCTCTTAACAATAATATAAACATTTTGATGGAAAAAGTTTGTTTTATTACGTTTTGGACCCTTTTATTCATACTGTGCTGCTTTTTGCGATTTAATTTACAATAATTTAAACAAATGACAGTTATTAACAAAAAAATTAAATCGTTAAAGCTCTTCACATGATATGGTCTGTGCTCATTAGAATTAATTTTGGTTTTTCCTTGGAGAGATGGTGCACCAGAGATTTTCTTGATTTATTGTTGAGTTCCTTTCTTCATCAGACCCAAAGCTCCAACCACAATAGGAACTGTTTTAGTTTTTGAGTGCCACATTATTTTTATTTTTTTATCAGTATTTGTTTTATAATTATATGCCAGGTCAACCAATGACCTGAGGCAGCCAAAGGATGTGAAGTTTTGTTTTTTCCATTTGATTAAACAAGAGACACCTATTCAAAACATTAAATGGACAAAGCTCTTTACATAAGATGGGCTTTCCTTGTTAGAATCAATTTTGGGGTTTCCTTGTGAGATGGTGCAATAGGGGTTTTGTTGATTTGTTGTTGAGTTCCTTTCTTCATCAAAGCTCTAACCAGAGCAGGAACAATTTTAGTTTTTGAGTACCAAATTATTTCTATTATTTCTGTATCAGCATTTGTTTTACAATTATATGCCAGGTCAACCAATGACCTAGGACAGGCAAAGGATGTTATTTTTTATGCTTCCTCTTGATTAAACAAAAAAACACTTATTAAAAAACATTAAATGGATAAAGCCCTTCACATAACATGGGCTGTGCTTATTAGAATTAATTTTGGGATTTCCTGGAGAGATGGTGCACCAGAGACTTTGTTGATTTGTTTTTTATTTCCTTTCTTTATAAAACTCAAAGCTCCAACATAAACATGAATAATTTTAGTTTTTTAGTTCTACATTTTTTTAATTTCTATCTCCACTTCTTTTTATATGCTTAGTTTTCCAAAAATTTTATTTAGGAAATTTCCAAATATTTATGCGTATATTCACTGCCTTGCATTACTGGTGTAAGACATGGCAATGAACAGATGTATAAATATTTTTAAATGATTTTTAAATCCGGAAAGAAAATGTTTAGAAAAAGAAAAGGAGAGAAAATGAATATAATGGTGTAGAGATAGCAATGAAGGAAAAGAAGATATTAATACTAGAGAAGAAAAAACAAAGATGCCGAAAAGGTTGCTGAAGGAATCGATAGGTGTAGATTACAAATTGTGAAAGAGAACTTTGAGAAGAATGTGTATATTTAGGTAGTTCGAACGATGTACATTGTAGTGCAGCGGAAAACGATTCGGAACGAGAAAGCGGAGAGACGAGTTCGAATTCCATTTGAATTCTTTGCATTTACTTATGCGCAAATATCCTAGGGTAAGGTATGAATCCGTCGCTTCTCCCTTTAGCTATGGGTTAAATAACAGCACAGTTTGGAGTCTATAACCTTAGTTGGCAACCAGTCTAAAATAACGTCAACCTTCAAGAGGGAAAATCTTTTTTCCTAAGCGTGTATCACATATGGCACTTAACTGAGTGAGAATAAAAGTAATTAATCGATTATTTTTCATTAAATATTTCTGATAACATAATTAAAGCGAATTGTGACCGGAATTAATATATATTTGTACAGTAAGAATTATAACAAATATACGATTATTTTTAATGGTATTAAAGAGAAGTTAGATGAAAGTGCATATATACAATTGTATACCGATAATTAAGGCAAATAATCGATTATTAACATAATAATTAATAACATAATTAAAGTAAATTTTGAAGAGAATCAGTATATATTTGTGTAGTGAGAATTAGGGTAAATAAATTATTTTTCAGTGGTTTGTGTTTGATGTCATAATTAAAAATAATTTTAACGAGAATAAGTATATATTTATATAGTGATAATTAAGGGAAATTAAGATTATTTTAATGCTATTTTAATGCTATGAGTTTTGATACCATCATTAATGCGAATTTTCACTGGAATAATTACATAATTGTATTGTAAATTAGGATAAATAAACTATAATTTCTAGTGTTTTAAGTTTGGTGCGATAATTGAAGAGAATTTTAACGAGAATTAGTATTTATTTCTAAAGTTAGAATTGGGTTTAATAATCATTTATTTCTAGTATTATGGGTTTTGATATCATCATTAATGCTAATTTTGTGCAAAAGGAAAATATATTTATATATACCTTTATAGTGAAAATTTGGGCAAATGTTTCCATTACTTTTGTGGCTTGGGTTTCGATATCATAGTTGAAAACATTTTGATGAACATGTGTATATATTTCTATAGTGACAATTAGTGCAAATAACCGATTATTTTAGCCGCATTATTTTTTATAACAATTAAAGAGAATTTTAACGGGAATGAATTACATATGTATAGTAAAAACTAAGGCAAATAATCAACTATATTTTATTGATAGTGGTTCTGATGTGATAATTAAAGAGGATTCTATCGAAAATGAATGCATATTTGCATAGTGAGATTTAGGTGAAACAATCGATTATTTTCTGTTGTATGGTTTTGATACCATAGTTAAAAATGATTCTGACGAGAATGAGTATTTATTTGTATAGCAAGAATTAGAACAAATAATCGATTTTTCTTTTTTTCTTTTTTTTTTTTTGTGTGTGGTATGGTTTTATACCAAAATTAAGGCATATTTCATCGAGAATATGTACATGTTTGATTAATGAGAATTAGAGCAATCGACTAAATTCAGTGGTATGGTTTTTAATATTGTAATTAAAGATTATTATATTGAGAATGTGTATATCTTTGTATAGTATGGATTATAGCAAATAATCGATCATTTTTATTGGTATGATTTTGATTTATATATATATATATATATATATATATATATATATATATATATATAATCGTGTCGCCCCAATCAAGGCATTTTACTGTCTGGAATTTTAATGGAATGGACGGAGAAAGGAGCATGAGAGAAGGATGATTGTGGCCATAAAATGAGAAATCAGTTTATATATTGATTGTAATGTAGAATAGATCCCCCACTTTATATTGATATTATTATAGTATAGAATTTATTTTTATAATCGTGTCGCCCCAAGCAAGGCATTTTACTGCCATTGTTGAGCAGGGGGTTACATAGGAGGTAAGTTATGAGAAAAAGTGACAGGGGGTGTCAAGAGAATGGTAGGAGTAGGATGAGAATACTGATGAGAGTGGGGTGGACGAAAAAAGAAGCATGAGAGAGAGGATGCGAGTTAGTGAGATAAGAGAAGACTATTGACTTTACATTTGAATTCTTGAAGATTGTAGCTGTCGGGAAAGCAAGTAAACGGAAGTGAATTCCACAGGCGCAAAGTGTGAGAGAAGAAGCTGCTAGAGTAGAATTTTCGTTTACAAATTTTTAGTTTCACAGTAAAAGGATGAGAAAGTGACAGAAGGCGAGCTGCCAAATCAGGACCAGTAACATTGCAGATCATCCTCTAAATTTTACTGAGAATCCCGAGATGAACAACAGGAGCGCCTGACCAGGTACGGTAACAATATTCAATGCATGGACGAATGGTAGATTTATAAATGTGCAAGATGTATTCTGACAAGAAAAACCTCCTGGTTCGGCATAGCAACACAAGCTTCTTAGCAGCAGATATAGTTATTGATTCAATGTCATTATTCCACTTGCGATCAGCTGAGTGAGTGAGGCCAAAGAAGTGCATAGTATTGCTTTCGGAGAGAATAGCATGATCCATATTAATTCCATAATTAAAGTGAATATGGACAGTAATGAGTATATATTCTGCTGATAAATAATTCATGAGAGGTTTTTTTTTTCTTTTTCAAATTTCAGAATGTATGCAAAAAAACAAATATGCACTAGCAAATTTTTTTTTATGTTAGTTGAAAGAGAATTCTTTCCTCTGTAAGATATTCTCTTTTGATTTTTATTGATTTTTGTATACTTCAACGTCGTTAAACTGGAGGTCAGTTGTTCAATACTAAATATTTTCGACACCTTACTTTTTGCATTTAATGTCTGTTAAAGTCTACTCGTGAGATTTAATGTTTGTTTAATTTAATGTCTGTTAAGTCTACCAAGTCAACTCGTGAGATTTGGGATGTGTATTCGTCTCCTTCTTGATGTGCCGTGTCTTTTCAGGACGTAGGCGATCATGGTCTTCTACTTGGCTCTATTTCTTGTTACTCTCAATATTTTTCCTCTTGATATCTCTCCCAAACCCCACCCTGTCATTCAGTCTTCTTCTTCATGTGCCGTGTCCCTTCAGGACGTAGGTGATCATGGTCTTCCACTTGGCTCTGTCTCTTGGCACTTATAATATATTTTCTCTTGGTATCTCTCCAAATCCCCGTCCTGTCATTCATTCTCCTTCTTCATGTGCCGTGTCTCTTCGGGACGTAGGCGATCGCGGTCTTTCACTTGGCTCTGTCTCTTGTCACTCATAATATATTTTCTCTTGGTATCTCGGCCAAACCCCTCTCCGCCACCCATTTGCTCAAACCTATCAAGTACGTCTCGCGCTGCTTTCCTCTTTTTCTCCTTCCTTTTAACCGACTTATGAGTATGAAGTTCTCCATGCCTTCCTTCCTCATTACGTGTCCCAAGAACCTCATTTGTGTTATCCTGATATTTAGTTTCCGTTTTCTTCTCGTTTGCATACTTTCCAGTAAATCATCGTCGCACACATACTCCGTCCATGGTATCCTCAGCATCTTTCTGTAAAACCCCATTTCTACTGCCTCAGGCCTGTCCTTCATCTTTGATGAGATCATCTAACATTCACTGCCATACAGAATAAGAGATATCACATGGCAGTCCAGCACCCTATTCTTTGTTTCTAATGAGATTTCCTTGTCTTTCTCTACCCTGGTTAGCTTCTGAAATGCGTCTTTGGCCGTGCCAATCCGTATTTGGAACTATCCAAGACTCTTTTCTATATTTCTAATGAGATTTCCTTGTCTTTCAGTACCCTGGTTGGCTTCTGAAATGCGTCTTCGGCCATGCAAATCCGTTTTGGAACTATCCAGGAAACTTTTCTTTGTTCCTAATGAGATTTCCTTGTTTTTCAGTACCCTGGTTAGCTTCTGAAATGCATATTTGGCCATGCCAATCCGTCTTTGGAACTATCCAGGACACTTTTCTTTGTTTCTAATGAGATTTCCTTGTCTTTCAGTACCCTGGTTAGCTTCTGAAATGCGTCTTTGGCCATGCCAATCCGTCTTTGGAACCATCCAGGACTTTTTTCTTTGTTGTAATGAGATTTCCTTGTCTTTCAGTATCCTGGTTAGCTTCTGAAATGCGTCTTTGTCCATGCCAATCCGTCTTTGGAACTATCCAGGACACTTTTCTATATTTCTAATGAGATTTCCTTGTCTTTCAGTACCCTGGTTAGCTTCTGAAATGCGTATTTGGCCATGCCAATCCGTCTTTGGAATTATCCAGGACACTTTTCTTTGTTTCTAATGAGAATTCCTTGTCTTTCGGTACCCTGGTTAGCTTCTGACATGCGTCTTTGGCCATGCCAATCCGTCTTTGGAACTATCCAGGACACTTTTCTTTGTTTCTAATGAGATTTCCTTGTCTTTCAGTACCCTGGTTAGCTTCTGACATGCGTCTTTGGCCATGCCAATCCGTCTTTGGAACTATCCAAGACTCTTTTCTTTGTTTCTAATGAAATTTCCTTGTCTTTCGGTACCCTGGTTAGCTTCTGAAATGCGTCTTTGGCCATGCCAATCCGTCTTTGGAACTATCCAGGATTCATTTCTTTGTTTCTAATGAGATTTCCTTTTCTTTCAGTACCCTGGTTAGCTTCTGACATGCGTCTTTGGCCATGCCAATCCGTCTTTGGAACTATCCAGGACTCTTTTCTTTGTCTCTAATGAAATTTCCATGTCTTTCGGTACCCTGGTTAGCTCCTGAAATGCGTCTTTGGCCATGCCAATCCGTCTTTGCAACTATCCAGGATTTTTTCTTTGTTTCTAATGAGATTTCCTTGTATTTCACTACGCCGTTTAGCTTCTGAAATGCGTCTTCGGCCATGCCAATCCGTCTTTGGAACTATCCAGGACACTTTTCTTTGTTTCTAATAAAAATTCCTTGTTTTCGGTACTCTGGTTAGCTTCTGACATGCGTCTTTGGCCATGCCAATCCGTCTTTGGAACTATCCAGGACACTTTTCTTTGTTTCTAATGAGATTTCCTTGTCTTCAGTACCCTGGTTAGATTCTGAAATGCGTCATTGGCCACGCCAATCCGTCTTTGGAACTATCCAGGATTCTTTTCTTTGATTCTAATGAGATTTCCTTGTCTTTCAGTACACTGGTTAGATTCTGAAATTCGTATTGGGCCATGCCAATCCGTCTTTGGAACTATCCAGGAATCTTTTCTTTGTTTCTAATGAGATTTCCTTGTCTTTCAGTACCCTGGTTAGCTTCTGAAATGCGTCTTTGGCCGTGCCAATCCGTATTTGGAACTATCCAAGACTCTTTTCTATATTTCTAATGAGATTTCCTTGTCTTTCAGTACCCTAGTTAGCTTCTGAAATGCGTCTTTGGCCATGCCAATCCGTCTTTGGAACTATCCAGGACTCTTTTCTTCCTTTCTAATGAGATTTCCTTGTCTTTCAGTACCCTGGTTAGCTTCTGAAATGCGTCTTCGGCCATGCAAATCCGTTTTGAAACTATCCAGGATACTTTTCTTTGTTCCTAATGAGATTTCCTTGTTTTTCAGTACCCAGGTTAGCTTCTGAAATGCATATTTGGCCATGCCAATCCGTCTTTGCAACTATCCAGGATTTTTTCTTTGTTTCTAATGAGATTTCCTTGTATTTCACTACGCCGTTTAGCTTCTGAAATGCGTCTTCGGCCATGCCAATCCGTCTTTGGAACTATCCAGGACACTTTTCTTTGTTTCTAATAAAAATTCCTTGTTTTCGGTACTCTGGTTAGCTTCTGACATGCGTCTTTGGCCATGCCAATCCGTCTTTGGAACTATCCAGGACACTTTTCTTTGTTTCTAATGAGATTTCCTTGTCTTCAGTACCCTGGTTAGATTCTGAAATGCGTCATTGGCCACGCCAATCCGTCTTTGGAACTATCCAGGATTCTTTTCTTTGATTCTAATGAGATTTCCTTGTCTTTCAGTACACTGGTTAGATTCTGAAATTCGTATTGGGCCATGCCAATCCGTCTTTGGAACTATCCAGGAATCTTTTCTTTGTTTCTAATGAGATTTCCTTGTCTTTCAGTACCCTGGTTAGCTTCTGAAATGCGTCTTTGGCCGTGCCAATCCGTATTTGGAACTATCCAAGACTCTTTTCTATATTTCTAATGAGATTTCCTTGTCTTTCAGTACCCTAGTTAGCTTCTGAAATGCGTCTTTGGCCATGCCAATCCGTCTTTGGAACTATCCAGGACTCTTTTCTTCCTTTCTAATGAGATTTCCTTGTCTTTCAGTACCCTGGTTAGCTTCTGAAATGCGTCTTCGGCCATGCAAATCCGTTTTGAAACTATCCAGGATACTTTTCTTTGTTCCTAATGAGATTTCCTTGTTTTTCAGTACCCAGGTTAGCTTCTGAAATGCATATTTGGCCATGCCAATCCGTCTTTGGAACTATCCAGGACACTTTTCTTTGTTTCTAATGAGATTTCCTTGTCTTTCAGTACCCTGGTTAGCTTCTGACATGCGTCTTTGGCCATGCCAATCCGTCTTTGGAACTATCCAGGACTCTTTTCTTTGTTTCTAATGAAATTTCCTTGTCTTTCGGTACCCTGGTTAGCTTCTGAAATGCGTCTTTGGCCATGCCAATCCGTCTTTGGAACTATCCAGGATTCTTTTCTTTGTTTCTAATGAGATTTCCTTTTCTTTCAGTACCCTGGTTAGCTTCTGACATGCGTCTTTGGCCATGCCAATCCGTCTTTGGAACTATCCAGGATATTTTCTTTGTTTCTAATGAGATTTCCTTGTCTTTCAATACCCTGGTTAGCTTCTGAAATGCATCTTTGGCCATGCCAATCCGTCTTTGGAACTATCCAGGACCCTTTTCTATATTTCTAATGAGATTTCCTTGTCTTTCAATACCCTGGTTAGCTTCTGAAATGCGTCTTTGGCCATTCCAATCCGTCTTTGGAACTATCCAGGACTCTTTTCTTTGTTTCTAATGAGATTTCCTTGTCTTTCAGTACCCTGGTCAGCTTCTGACATGCGTCTTTGGACATGCCAATCCGTCTTTGGAACTATCCACGACTCTTTTCTTTGTTTCTAATGAGATTTCCTTGTTTTTCAGTACCCTGGTTAGCTTCTGAAATGCGTCTTTGGCCATGCCAATCCGTCTTTGGATCTATGCAGGACTCTATTCTTTGTTTCTAATGAGATTTCCTTGTCTTTCAGTACCCTGATTAGCTTCTGAAATGCGTCTTTGGCCATGTCAATCCGTCTTTGGAACTGTCTACGACTCTTTTCTTTGTTTCTAATGATATTTCCTAGTCTTTCGGTACCCTGATTAGCTTTTGAAATGCATCTTTGGCCATTCCAATCCGTCTTTAGAACTATCCAGGACCCTTTTCTATATTTCTAATGAGATTTCCTTGTCTTTCTGTACCCTGGTTAGCTTCTGAAATGCGTCTTTGGCCATGCCAATCCGTCTTACGAACTATCCAGGATTCTTTTCTTTGTTTCTAATGAGATTTCCTTGTATTTCTCTACGCCGTTTAGCTTCTGAAATGCGTCTTCGGCCATGCCAATCCGTCTTTGGAACTATCCAGGACACTTTTCTTTGTTTCTAATAAAAATTCCTTGTTTTTCGGTACTGTGGTTAGCTTCTGACATGCGTCTTTGGCCATGCCAATCCGTCTTTGGAACTATCCAGGACACTTTTCTTTGTTTCTAATGAGATTTCCTTGTCTTCAGTACCCTGGTTAGATTCTGAAATGCGTCATTGACCACGCCAATCCGTCTTTGGAACTATCCAGGATACTTTTCTTTGATTCTAATGAGATTTCCTTTTCTTTCAGTACCCTGGTTAGATTCTGAAATTCGTATTGGGCCATGCCAATCCGTCTTTGGAACTATCCAGGAATCTTTTCTATGTTTCTAATGAGATTTCCTTTTCTTCAGTACCCTGGTTAGCTTCTGAAATGCGTATTTGGCCACGCCAATCCGTTTTTGGAACTATCCAGGATTCTTTTCTTTGTTTCTAATGAGATTTCCTTGTCTTTCAGTACCCTGTTTAGCTTCTGAAATGCGTCTTTGGCCATTCCAAACCGGTTTGGAACTATCCAGGACTCTTTTCTTTGTTTCTAATGAGATTTCCTTGTCTTTCAGTACCCTGATTAGCTTCTGAAATGCGTCTTTGCCCATGCCAATCCGTCTTTGGAACAATCCAGGACACTTTTCTTTGTTTCTAATGAGATTTCCTTGTCTTTCAATACCCTGGTTAGCTTCTGACATGCGTCTTTGGACATGCCAATCCGTCTTTGGAACTATCCAGGACTCTTTTCTTTGTTTCTAATGAGATTTCCTTGTCTTTCAGTACCCTGATTAGCTTCTGAAATGCGTCTTTGGCCATGTCAATCCGTCTTTGGAACTATCTACGACTCTTTTCTTGGTTTCTAATGAAATTTCCTAGTCTTTCGGTACCCTGGTTAGCTTCTGAAATGCGTCTTTGGCCATGCCAATCCATCTTTGGAACTATCCAGGACACTTTTCTTTGTTTCGAATGAGATTTCTTTGTCTTTCAGTACCCTGGTTAGCTTTTGAAATGCATCTTTGGCCATTCCAATCCGTCTTTGGAACTATCCAGGACACTTTCCTTTGTTTCTAATGAGATTTCCTTGTCTTTCAGTACCCTGGTTAGTTTCTGAAATGCTTCTTTGGCCATGCCAATCCGGCTTTGGAACTATCCAGGATTCCTTTCTTTGTTTCTAATGAGATTTCCTTGTCTTCCAAAACCCTGATTAGCTTCTGAAATGCGTATTTTGGCCATGCCAATCCGTCTTTGGAACTATCAAGCACTCTTTCCTTTGTTTCTAATGAGATTTCCTTGTCTTTCAGTACCCTGGTTAGCTTTTGAAATGCGTCTTTGGCCATGCCAATCCGTCTTTGGAACTATTCAGGACACTTTTCTTTGTTTCTAATGAGATTTCCTTGTCTTTCAGTACCCTGGTTAGCTTCTGAAATGCGTCTTTGGCCATGCCAATCCGTCTTTGGAACTATCCAGGACTCTTTTCTTTGTTTCTAATAAGATTTCCTTGTCTTTCAGTACCCTGGTTAGTTTCTGAAATGCTTCTTTGGCCATGCCAATCCGTCTTTGGAACTATCCAGGATTCCTTTCTTTGTTTCTAATGAGATTTCCTTGTCTTCCAATACCCTGATTAGCTTCTGAAATGCGTATTTGGCCATGCCAATCCGTCTTTGGAACTATCCAGGACTCTTTCCTTTGTTTCTAATGAGATTTCCTTGTCTTTCAGTACCCTCGATAGCTTCTGAAATGCGTCTTTGGCCATGCCAATCCGTCGTTGGAACTATACAGGACTCTTTTCTTTGTTTCTAATGAGATTTCCTTGTCTTTCAGTACCCTGGTTAGCTTCTGATATGCGTCTTTGGCCATGCCAATCCGTCTTTGGAACTATCCAGGACACTTTACTTTGTTTCTAATGAGATTTCCTTGTCTTTCAGTACCCTGGTTAGCTTCTGAAATGCGTCTTTGGCCATGCCAATCCGTCTTTGGAACTATCCAGGACTCTTTTCTTTGTTTCTAATGATATTTCCTTGTCTTTCAGTACCCTGGTTAGCTTCTGAAATGCGTCTAGGATCATGCCAATCCGTCTTTGGGACTATCCAGGACACATTTCTTTGTTTCTAATGAGATTTCCTTGTCTTTCAGTACTCTGGTTAGCTTCTGAAATGCGTCTTTGGCCATGCCAATCCGACTTTGGAACTATCCAGGACTCTTTTCTTTGTTTCTAATGAGATTTCCTTGTCTTTCAGTACCCTGATTAGCTTCTGAAATGCGTCTTTGGCCATGCCAATCCGTCTTTGTAACTATCCAGGACTCTTTTCTTTGTTTCTAATTAGATTTCCTTGTATTTCAGTACCCTGGTTAGCTTCTGAAATGCGTCTTTGGCCATGCCAATCCGTCTTAGTAACTATCCTGGGTTCTTTTCTTTGTTTCTAATGAGATTTCCTTGTCTTTCAGTACCCTGGTGAGCTTCTGACATGCGTCTTTGACCATGCGAATCCGTCTTTGTAACTATCCAGGACTATTTTCTTTGTTTCTAATGAGAATTCCTTGTTTTTCAGTACCCTGGTTAGCTTCTGAAATGCGTCTTTCGCCAAGCAAATCCGTCTTTCGAACTATCCAGGACTCTTTCCTTTGTTTCTAATGAGATTTCCTTGTCTTTCAATACCCTGGTTAGCTTCTGAAATGCTTCTTTCACCATGCCAATCCGTCTTTGGAACTATCCAGGATTCTTTTCTTTGTTTCTAATGAGATTTCCTTGTCTTTCAGTACCCTGATTAGCTTCTGAAACGCGTCTCGACCATGCCAATCCGCCTTTGGAACTATCCAGGACTCTTTTCTTTGTTTCTAATGAGATTTCCTTGTCTTTCAGTACCCTGATTAGCTTCTGAAATGCGACTTTGGCCATGCCAATCCGTCTTTGTAACTATCCAGGACTCTTTTCTTTGTTTCTAATTAGATTTCCTTGTATTTCAGTACCCTGGTTAGCTTCTGAAATGCGTCTTTGGCCATGCCAATCCGTCTTAGTAACTATCCTGGGTACTTTTCTTTGTTTCTAATGAGATTTCCTTTTCTTTCAGTGCCCTGTTTAGCTTCTCACATGCTTCTTTGGCCATGCCAATCCGTCTTTGGAACTATCCAGGATTCTTTTCTTTGTTTCTAATGAGATTTCCTTGTTTTTCAGTATCCTGGTTAGCTTCTGAAACGCGTCTCGACCATGCCAATCCGCCTTTGGAACTATCCAGGACTCTTTTCTTTGTTTCTAATGAGATTTCCTTTTCTTTCAGTACCCTGATTAGCTTCTGAAATGCGACGTTGGCCATGCCAATCCGTCTTTGTAACTATCCAGGACTCTTTTCTTTGTTTCTAATTAGATTTCCTTGTATTTCAGTACCCTGGTTAGCTTCTGAAATGCGTCTTTGGCCATGCCAATCCGTCTTAGTAACTATCCTGGGTTCTTTTCTTTGTTTCTAATGAGATTTCCTTTTCTTTCAGTGCCCTGTTTAGCTTCTCACATGCGTCTTTGGCCATGCCAATCCGTCTTTGGAACTATCCAGGACTCTTTTCTTTGTTTCTAATGAGATTTCCTTGTTTTTCAGTACCCTGGTTAGCTTCTGAAACGCGTCTCGACCATGCCAATCCGCCTTTGGAACTATCCAGGACTCTTTTCTTTGTTTCTAATGAGATTTCCTTGTCTTTCAGTACCCTGATTAGCTTCTGAAATGCGACTTTGGCCATGCCAATCCGTCTTTGGAATTATCCCGGACTCTTTTCTTTGTTTCTAGTGAGATTTCCTTGTCTTTCGTACCCTGGTTGGCTTATGAAATGCGTCTTTGGCCATGCCCATCCGTCTTTGGAAGTATCTACGACACTTTTCTTTGTTTCTAATGAAATTGCCTTGTCTTTCGGTACGCTGGTTAGCTTCTGAAATGCGTCTTTGGCCATTCCAATCCGTCTATGGAATTATCCAGGACTCTTTTCTTTGTTTCTAATGAGAATTCCTTGTGTTTCAGTACCCTGGTTAGCTTCTGAAATGCGACGTTGGCCATGCCAATCCGTCTTTGTAACTATCCAGGACTCTTTTCTTTGTTTCTAATTAGATTTCCTTGTATTTCAGTACCCTGGTTAGCTTCTGAAATGCGTCTTTGGCCATGCCAATCCGTCTTAGTAACTATCCTGGGTACTTTTCTTTGTTTCTAATGAGATTTCCTTTTCTTTCAGTGCCCTGTTTAGCTTCTCACATGCGTCTTTGGCCATGCCAATCCGTCTTTGGAACTATCCAGGACTCTTTTCTTTGTTTCTAATGAGATTTCCTTGTTTTTCAGTACCCTGGTTAGCTTCTGAAACGCGTCTCGACCATGCCAATCCGCCTTTGGAACTATCCAGGACTCTTTTCTTTGTTTCTAATGAGATTTCCTTGTCTTTCAGTACCCTGATTAGCTTCTGAAATGCGACTTTGGCCATGCCAATCCGTCTTTGGAATTATCCCGGACTCTTTTCTTTGTTTCTAGTGAGATTTCCTTGTCTTTCGTACCCTGGTTGGCTTATGAAATGCGTCTTTGGCCATGCCCATCCGTCTTTGGAAGTATCTACGACACTTTTCTTTGTTTCTAATGAAATTGCCTTGTCTTTCGGTACGCTGGTTAGCTTCTGAAATGCGTCTTTGGCCATTCCAATCCGTCTATGGAATTATCCAGGACTCTTTTCTTTGTTTCTAATGAGAATTCCTTGTGTTTCAGTACCCTGGTTATCTTCTGAAATGCTTCTTTGGCCATGCCAATCCGTCTTTGGAACTAGCCAGGTATTCCTTTCTTTGTTTCTAATGAGATTTCCTTGTCTTCCAATACCCTGATTAGCTTCTGAAATGCGTATTTGGCCATGCCAATCCGTCTTTGGAACTATCCAGGACTCTTTCCTTTGTTTCTAATGAGATTTCCTTGTCTTTCAGTACCCTGGTTAGCTTCTGAAATGCGTCTTTGGCCATGCCAATCCGTCTTTGGAACTATCCAGGACACTTTTCTTTGTTTCTAATGAGATTTCCTTGTCTTTCAGTACCCTGGTTAGCTTCTGACATGCGTCTTTTGCGATGCCAATCCGTCTTTGGAACTATCCAGAACACTTTTCTTTGTTTCTAATGAGATTTCCTTGTCTTTCAGTACCCTGGTTAGCTTCTGAAATGCGTCTTTGGCCATGCCCATCCGTCTTTGGAACTATCCAGGACTCTTCTCTTTGTTTCTAATGAGATTTCCTTGTCTTTCAGTACCCTGGTTATCTTCTGAAATGCGTCTTTGGCCATGCCAATCCGTCTTTGGAACTATCCAGGTCACTTTTCTTTGTTTCTTATGAGATTTCCTTGTCTTTCAATACCCTGGTTATCTTCTGAAATGCGTCTTTGGCTATTCCAATCCGTCTTTGGAACTATCCAGGACACTTTTCTTTGTTTGTAATGAGATTTCCTTGTCTTTCAGTACCCTGGTTAGCTTCTGAAATGCGACTTTGGCCATGCCAATCCGTCTTTGGGACTATCCAGGACTCTTTTCTTTGTTTCTAATGAGATTTCCTTGTCTTTCAGTACCCTGGTTAGCTTCTGAAATGCTTTGGCCATGCCAATCCGTCTTTGGAACTATCCAGGACACTTTTCTTTGTTTCTAATGAGAATTCCTTGTCTTTCAGTACCCTGGTTAGCTTCTGAAATGCGTATTTGGCCATGCCAATCCCTCTTTGGAACTATCCAGGACACTTTTCTTTGTTTCTAATGAGATTTCCTTGTTTTTCAGTACCCTGGTTAGCTTCTGAAATGCGTCTTTGGCCATGCCAATCCTTCTTTGGAACTATCCAGGACTCTTTTCTTTGTTTCCAATGAGATTTCCTTGTCTTCCAGTAACCAGACTAGCTTCTGAAATGCGTCTCTGGCCATGCAAATCCGTCTTTGGAATTATCCAGGACTCTTATCTTTGTTTCTAATGAGAATACCTTGTCTTTCAGTACCCTGATTAGCTTCTGAAAAGCGTCTTTGGCCATGGCCAATTCTTCTTTGGAACTATCCAGGACTCTTTTCCTCGTTTCTAATGAGATTTCCTTGTCTTTCAGTACCCTGGTTAGCTTCTGAAATGCGTCTTTGGCCATTCCAATAAGTCTTTGGAACTATCCAGGACTCTTTTCTTTGTTTCTAATGAGATTTCCTTGTCATTCAGTACCCTGGTTAGGTTCTGAAATGCGTCTTTGGCCATTCCAATCCGTTTTGGAACTATCCAGGACTCTTTACTTTGGTTCTAATGAGATTTCCTTGTTTTTCAGTACCCTGGTTAGCTTCTGAAATGCGTCTTTGGCCATGCCAATACGTTTTGGAACTATCCAGGACTCTTTTCTTTGTTTCTAATGAGATTTCCTTATCTTTCAGTACCCTGGTTAGCTTCTGAAATGCTTCTTTGGCCATGCCAATCCGTCTTTGGAACTATCCAGGACTCTTTTCTTTGTTTCCAATGAGATTTCCTTGTCTTTCAGTACCCAGATTAGCTTCTGAAATGCGTCTTTGGCCATGCCAATCCGTCTTTGGAATTATCCAGGACTCTTTATTTGTTTCTAATGAGAATTCCTTGTCTTTCAGCACCCTGGTTAGCTTCTGAAATGCGTCTTTGGCCATGCCAATCCGTCTTTGGAATTATCCAGGACTCTTTTCTTTGTTTCTAATGAGATTTCCTTGTCTTTCAGTACCCTGGTTAGCTTCTGAAATGCGTCGTTGGCCATGCCAATGCGTCTTTGGAACAATCCAGGACTCTGCTTTGTTTCTTATGAGATTTCCTTGTCTTTCAATACCCTGGTTAGCTTCTGAAATGCGTCTTTGGCTATTCCAATCCGTCTTTGGAACTATCCAGGACACTTTTCTTTGTTTGTAATGCGATTTCCTTGTCTTTCAGTACCCTGGTTAGCTTCTGAAATGCTTCTTTGGCCATGCCAATCCATCTTTGGAACTATCCAGGACTCTTTTCTTTGTTTCTAATGAAATTTCCTTGTCTTTCAGTACCCTGGTTAGCTTCTGACATGCATCTTTTTCCATGCCAATCCGTCTTTGGAACTATCTAGGACTCTTTTCTTTGTTTCTAATGAGAATTCCTTGTCTTTCGGTACCCTGGTTAGCTTCTGAAATGCGTCTTTGGCCATGCCAATCCGTCTTTGGAACTATCCAGGACTCTTTTCTTTGTTTCTAATGAGATTTCCTTGTCTTTCAGTACCCTGGTTAGCTTCTGACATGCATCTTTTTCCATGGCAATCCGTCTTTGGAACTATCTAGGACTCTTTTCTTTGTTTCTAATGAGAATTCCTTGTCTTTCAGTATCCTGGTTAGCGTCTGAAATGCTTCTTTGGCCATGCCAATCCGTCTTTGGAACTATCCAGGACTCTTTTCTTTGTTTCTAATGAAATTTCCTTGTCTTTCGTTACCCTGGTTAGCTTCATTGTTTCTAATGAAAATTCCTTGTCTTTCAGTATCCTGGTTAGCTTCTGAAATTCTTCTTTGGCCATGCCAATCCGTCTTTGGAACTATCTAGGACTCTTTTCTTTGTTTCTAATGAGCTTTCCTCGTCTTTCAGTACCCTGATTAGCTTCTGAAATGCGTCTTTGGCCATTCCAATCCGTCTTTGGATCTATCCAGGACTCTTTTCTTTGTTTCTAATGAGAATTCCTTGTCTTTCACTATCCTGGTTAGCGTCTGAAATGCTGCTTTGGCCATGCCAATCCGTCTTTGGAACTATCCAGTATTCTTTTCTTTGTTTCTAATGAGAATTCCTTGTATTTCAGTACTATGTTTAGCTTCTGAAATGCGTCTTTGGCCATGCCAATCCGTCTTTGGAACTATCCAGGACTCTTTTCTTTGTTTCTAATGAGAATTCCTTGTCTTTCAGTACCCTGGTTAGCTTCTGAAATGCGTCTTTGGCCATTCCAATCCGTCTTTGGAACTATCTAGGACTCTTTTCTTTGTTTCTAATGAGAATTCCTTGTCTTTCAGTACCCTGGTTAGCTTCTGAAATGCGTCTTTGGCCATGCCAATCCATCTTTGGAACTATCCAGGACTCTTTTCTTTGTTTCTAATGAAATTTCCTTGTCTTTCAGTACCCTGGTGAGCTTCTGACATGCATCTTTTTCCATGCCAATCCGTCTTTGGAACTATCTAGGACTCTTTTCTTTGTTTCTAATGAGAATTCCTTGTCTTTCGGTACCCTGGTTAGCTTCTGAAATGCGTCTTTGGCCATGCCAATCCGTGTTTGGAACTATCCAGGACTCTTTTCTTTGTTTCTAATGAGATTTCCTTGTCTTTCAGTACCCTGGTTAGCTTCTGACATGCATCTTTTTCCATGGCAATCCGTCTTTGGAACTATCTAGGCCTCTTTTCTTTGTTTCTAATGAGAATTCCTTGTATATCAGTATCCTGGTTAGCGTCTGAAATGCTTCTTTGGCCATGCCAATCCGTCTTTGGAACTATCCAGGACTCTTTTCTTTGTTTCTAATGAAATTTCCTTGTCTTTCGTTACCCTGGTTAGCTTCTTTGTTTCTAATGAGAATTCCTTGTCTTTCAGTATCCTGGTTAGCTTCTGAAATTCTTCTTTGGCCATGCCAATCCGTCTTTGGAACTATCTAGGACTCTTTTCTTTGTTTCTAATGAGCTTTCCTCGTCTTTCAGTACCCTGATTAGCTTCTGAAATGCGTCTTTGGCCATTCCAATCCGTCTTTGGATCTATCCAGGACTCTTTTCTTTGTTTCTAATGAGAATTCCTTGTCTTTCACTATCCTGGTTAGCGTCTGAAATGCTGCTTTGGCCATGCCAATCCGTCTTTGGAACTATCCAGTATTCTTTTCTTTGTTTCTAATGAGAATTCCTTGTATTTCAGTACTATGTTTAGCTTCTGAAATGCGTCTTTGGCCATGCCAATCCGTTTTTGGACCTATCCAGGACTCTTTTCTTTGTTTCTAATGAGATTTCCTTGTCTTTCAGTATCCTGGTTAGCTTCTGAAATGCGTCTTTTGCCATGCCAGTCCGTCTTTGGAATTATCCAGGACTCTTTTCTTTGTTTCTAATGAGAATTCCTTGTCTTTCAGTACCCTGCTTAGCTTCTGAAAATCGTCTTTGGCCATGCCAATCCGTCTTTGGAACTATCAAGGACTTTTTTCTTTGTTTCTAATGAGATTTCCTTGTTTTTCAGTACCCTGGTTAGCTTCTGAAATGCGTCTTTGGCCATGCCAATCCGTCTTTGGAATTATCCAGGACTCTTTTCTTTGTTTCTAATGAAATTTCCATGTCTTTCAGTACCCTGGTTAGCTTCTGAAATGCGTCTTTGGCCATGCCAATCCGTCTTTGGAATTATCCAGGACTCTTTTCTTTGTTTCTAATGAAATTTCCATGTCTTTCAGTACCCTGGTTAGCTTCTGAAATACGTCTTTGGCCATGCCAATCCGTCTTTGGAACTATCCAGGACTCTTTCTTTGTTTCTAATGAGATTTCCCTGTCTTTCAGTACCCTGGTTAGCTTCTGAAATGCGTCCCTGGTCATGACAATGCGTTTTTATTTGTATGGAGATGGAGTAATTCCTCAACCTACCAGCTGCAGTTGATTTTGCTTTTCACAATTGTGAAGTTTTTTCTCAAAGATGGATCACACAACGAATTGACTAGCTGAATTTAATGACCAGTAAATGAATCCACTTCTTTACGGCAATCTACGTCTAATATTCATAGAATTGTCAGAGCAAATGGATTCTCAATAACACTGTGGTGAAACATCTTTATTCGCTTAACACTTTGTTGCATATTGGATACAATTGCAGCCCTTCTCTAAACTTTGTGGTATATTGGTTTCAATGGCAAACTTTTTCGAACCTTTGTGCATTTTGGTTACAATTGTAACTTTTCTCTAACGTTTAGTACATATTGGTTAAAATTGTAACCTTTCTCTAACATTTGTTGCATATTGGTTACAATTGCAGCCCTTCTCTAAACTTTTTTACATATTGGTTTCAATTGTAACCTTTCTCTAACCCTTTGTTGCGTATTGCTTAGTATTGTAAACATTCTCTAACCTTTGTTGCATATTAGTTACAATTGTTACCTTTCTCTAATCTTTGTTGCATATTGGTTACAATTGTAACCTTTCTCTAACATTTGTTGCATATTGGTTACAATTGTAAACTTTCTCTAACCTTTGTTGCATATTGGTTACAATTGCAGCCCTTCTCTAAACTTTTTTACATATTGGTTACAGCTGCAAACTTTCTCTAAACTGTGGTCCATATTGGTTACAATTGTAATCTTTCTCTAACCTTTGTTGCATATTGGTTACAATTGAAAAATTTCTCTAACCTTTGTTGCATATTGGTTACAATTGTAACCTTTCTCTAACCTTTGTTGCATATTGGTTACAACTGCAACATTTCTCTAAACTTTGTTGCATATTGGTTACAACTGCAACATTTCTCAAACCTTTGATGCATATTGGTTACAATTGTAAACTTTCTCTAACCTTTGTTGCATATTGGTTGCAATTGAAAAATTTCTCTAACCTTTGTTGCATATTGGTTACAATTGTAATCTTTTTCTAACTCTTTGTTGCATATTGGTTACAATTGTAATTTTCTAACCTTTGTTGCATATTGGTTACAATTGTAACCTTTTCAACCTTTGTTGCATATTGGTTACAATCAACCTTTTCTAACCTTTGTTGCATATTGCTACAATTGTAACCTTCTAACCTTTGTCGCATATTGGTTACAATTCGTAACCTTTCTCTAACCTTTGTCGCATATTGGTTACACCAACCTTTCTAACCTTTGTCGCATATTGGTTACAATTGTAAACTTTTCAACCTTTGTTGCATATTGGTTACAATTGCAACCTTTTCCAATCCCTTGTCGCATACGAAGGCGCAATTGTAACCTTTCTCTAACCCTTGTTGTATATTGGTTACAAATTGTAACCTTTCAACCTTTGTTGCATATTGGTTACAATTGTAACCTTTTCTAACCTTTGTTGCATATTGGTTACAATTGTAACCTTTTCTAACCTTTACGTATAATATTGGTTACAATTGTAACCTTTCTAACTCTTGTCGCATATTGGTTACAATTGTAACCTTTCGCATATTGCTACAATTGTAACCTTTCTAACCTTTGTCGCATATTGGTTACAATTGTAACCTTTTTCTAACCTTGTTGCATATTGGTTACAATTGTAACCTTTCTCTAACCTTTGTTGTATATTGGTTACAATTGTAACCTTTCTAACCTTGTTACACATTGGTTACAATTGTAACCTTCTTCAACCTTTGTTGCATACTGGTTACAATTGTAACCTTTTCTAACCTTTGTCGTATATTGGTTACAATTGTAACCTTTCTAACCTTTGTTGCATATTGGTTACTATTGTAAACTTTCTCTAACCTTTGTTGCATATTGGTTACAATTGTAACCTTCTCTAACCTTGTCGCATATTGGTTACAATTGTAACCTTTCTCTAACCTTTGTCGCATATTGGTTACAATTGTAACCTTCAACCTTTGTTGCATATTGGTTACTATTGTAAACTTTCTAACCTTTGTTACATATTGGTTACAATTGTAACCTTCTCTAACCTTTGTCGCATATTGGTTACAATTGTAAACTTTCTCTAACCTTGTTGCATATTGGTTACAATTGTAACCTTTCTCTAACCTTTGTCGCATATTACAGCACCTTGTAACCTTTCTAACCTTTGTTGTATATTGGTTACACCGTAACCTTTTCAACCTTTGTTGCATATTGGTTACAATTGTAACCTTTTCTAACCTTTGTTGCATATTGGTTACAATTGCACCTTTTCTAACCTTGTCGCATATTCGTTACAATTGTAACCTTTTCTAACCTTTGTCGCATATTGCTACACCAACTTTTCGCATATTGTGGTTACAATTGTAACCTTTCTAACCTTGTCGCATATTGGTTACAATTGTAACCTTTTTCTAACCTTTGTTGCATATTGAATACAATTGTAACCTTTTCTAACCTTGTTGTATATTGCTACAATTGTAACCCTTTTCTAACCTTTGTTATATATTGGTTACAATTGTAACTCTTTTCTAACATTTGTTGCATACTGGTTACAATTGTAACCTTTCTCTAACCTTTGTCGCATATTGGTTACAATTGTAAACTTTCTTAACCTTGCTGCATATTGGTTACTATTGTAAACTTTCTCTAACCTTGTTGCATATTGGTTACAATTGTAACCTTTCTCTAACCTTTGTCGCATATTGGTTACAATTGTAACCTTTCTTAACCTTTGTCGCATATTGGTTACAATTGTAACCTTTCTCAACTCTTGTTGTATATTGGTTACTATTGTAAACTTTCTAACCTTTGTTACATATTGGTTACAATTGTAACCTTCTTAACCTTTGTCGTATATTGGTTACAATTGTAACCTTTCTAACCTTGTTGCATATTGGTTACTATTGTAAACTTTCTCTAACCTTTGTTGCATATTGGTTACAATTGTAACCTTTCTCTAACCTTGTCGCATATTGGTTACAATTGTAACCTTTCTAACCTTTGTCGCATATTAAGGGCAATTGTAACCTTTCTCTAACCTTTGTTGCATATTGGTTACTATTGTAAACTTTCTCTAACCTTGTTACATATTGGTTAACAATTGTAACCTTTCTCTAACCTTTGTTGCATATTGGTTACAATTGTAACCTTTCTTAACCTTTGTCGTATATTTGTTAAGCCGCAATTGTAACCTTTCTCTAACCTTTTGTTGTATATTGGTTACAATTGTAACCTTTTCTAACCTTTGTTGCATATTGGTTACAATTGTAACCTTCTCTAACCTTTGTTGCATATTGGTTACAATTGTAACCTTCTCTAACCTTTGTCGCATATTGGTTACAATTGTAACCTTTCTCTAACCTTGTCGCATATTGGTTACAATTGTAACCTTTCTCTAACCTTGTTGCATATTGGTTACAATTGTAACCTTTCTCTAACCTTTGTTGCATATTGGTTACAATTGTAACCTTTCTCTAACCTTTGTCGCATATTGGTTACAATTGTAACCTTCTCTAACCTTTGTCGCATATTGGTTACAATTGTAACCTTTCTAACCTTTGTTGCATATTGGTTACAATTGTAACCTTTCTCTAACCTTTGTTGCATATTGGTTACAATTGTAACCTTTCTCAACCTTTGTCGCATATTGGTTACAATTGTAACCTTTCTCTAACCTTTGTCGCATATTGGTTACAATTGTAACCTTTCTCTAACCTTTGTTGCATATTGGTTACAATTGTAACTCTTCTCTAACCTTTGTCGCATATTGGTTACAATTGTAACCTTTCTCTAACCTTGTCGTATATTGGTTACAATTGTAACCTTTCGCATATTGGTTACAATTGTAACCTTTCGCATATTGGTTACAATTGTAACCTTTCTTAACCTTTGTCGCATATTGGTTACAATTGTAACCTTTCTAACCTTTGTTGTATATTGGTTACAATTGTAACCTTTCTCAACCTTTGTTGCATATTGGTTACAATTGTAACCTTTTCAACCTTTGTTGCATATTGGTTACAATTGTAACCTTTCTAACCTTGTCGCATATTGGTTACAATTGTAACCTTTCTTAACCTTTGTCGCATATTGGTTACAATTGTAACCTTTCGCATATTGGTTACAATTGTAACCTTTCTCTAACCTTGTCCCATATTGGTTACAATTGTAACCTTTCTCTAACCTTGTCGCATATTGGTTACAATTTGTAACTTTTCTCTAACCTTTGTCGCATATTGGTTACAATTGTAACATTTCTCTAACCTTTGTTGCATATTGGTTACAATTGTAACCTTTCTCTAACCTTTGTTGCATATTGGTTACAATTGTAACCTTTCTCTAACCTTTGTCGCATATTGGTTACAATTGTAACCTTTCTCTAACCTTTGTCGCATATTGGTTACAATTGTAACCTTTCTCTAACCTTTGTTGCATATTGGTTACTATTGTAAACTTTCTCTAACCTTTGTTACATATTGGTTACAATTGTAACCTTTCTCTAACCTTTGTTGCATATTGGTTACAATTGTAACCTTTCTCTAACCTTTGTCGCATATTGGTTACAATTGTAACCTTTCTCTAACCTTTGTTGCATATTGGTTACAATTGTAAACTTTCTCTAACCTTTGTTGCATATTGGCTACAATTTTCCCCTTTCTGTAACCTTTGTTGCATATTGGTTAAAATTAT
Source organism: Ascarosepion bandense (assembly GCA_037127315.1). Lineage (NCBI taxonomy): Eukaryota > Metazoa > Mollusca > Cephalopoda > Sepiida > Sepiidae > Ascarosepion > Ascarosepion bandense. The sequence continues at coordinate 2,083,512 of JBBBDQ010000273.1, read as the reverse complement.
AACCAATATGCAACAAAGTGACAAAGTCAAAGTGTTTATCGCTGATATTTGTGAAACCAACTCACTATTTTTTGGTTGTTTTTTTAATCATTTCACCTCTAGCAAGGCGTTAACGCCACCGATGTGCAGATTGTTACATAAGGGAGTTGAAGTATTACGCATGAAGAGAGTGAAGAGAAAGACAAACCAGCTACAGGGGGTGAAAGACAAAGGGCAAGAGAAGAATGTGAACTCAGGAATGAAGACAGTTGGGAAGGTGGAGAGAAAGGAAAAGAAAAGGATACACGGGGTGATGTAGAAAAGACTGGAGTAGATAAAAGTGGGAATTGACTTTGCATTTAAATTCCTGGAGGTAATAGCCGTCAGGAAAGCAAGTATACGGAAGGGAGTTCCACAGTCGGGAATCGCGAGAAATAAGCTGTTGGAATAGAATTATCGCCTGCATTTGGTTGCTTTAATTGTAAAAGAGTGAGACCTTGTTACCAGTCTGGTTACCCGAGTAAATTGTTGTGGAGGGAGCACCAGTAACCCAAGTTCGCCAACTTATACCTTCTAGTCTTTTTTCTTACTTTCTCCTTCTTTTAAATATGCTGTATTCAATTTCTTCTGCTGATTTCTAGGCATTTAGAGGCTTCTTCCAGTTCCAATTTTCTAATCTTTGTGACAAAATTTAGATCTATTGAGTGTGTTTCTGTAATTCTTCCTTTCTTAAATGTTACTTTTGTACCAACAAAAAAAAAAAAAGGGTGCCGAATAAGCAACAACTATAGTACATGTAACTAAAAGTAAAAAAATTATATAATGAAGATGCTGACATTTCACACGACTTCAAACCAAAACGTTAGGAAGGAAGCCCCTATCAGTACAAGAAAGAGCGATAACTGCTACTGGACATAAACCTATTTTCCTGAAAAATTATTTCAAGAGAAACATTGTTTCAATTTCAACTAAGCTCTGTACTTATTCTGTTAGTTCAATGAATACCGAATGTTTCCTTATAAGGAAACAGTTAATATCAGTATTTACCGACACCAGTCTTTTCTGTATCCGAAACGCTCACAACAACAGAATGTTCCTTGTTCACCTGAAAAATTTTGTCTTTTCGCTATATCCTCTAATTTGTATTTTGCTAAACATTTACACAAGCTCGTTAGGTAAGTTATGCATTGTTCTCCGCTGTTCCCCACTGCCTTCAATATGTCCTGTGAGTGTCAAATTCTCTAAGCCCTTTTTCTTCAATGTGTGCCCTAGAAATTGCTTGTCCGTTTTGTTTTCATTTGTTCTAAAACTTCGTCGTTGCACATATATTCAGTCTCAGTATCCTTATGTAGAGCCGCATCTCTTTTGCCTCAAGTTTCTTCTCCAACTGTGATGAGATTCCCCAGCATACTTTGTTGTACAGGAGTACCAATATTACAGAACTCTTTTCTTTGTTTCCATTTGATTTGTTTGTTTCTTAATACTTTGCTTAATCGTTTTTCGTTATTTCTTTTGGAATCAAGTATCACATTTTTTACCTCTGTTAAAACACTTTATAAAATTTAAAAGTTTTGTGCTTGATTAATTTTGGTATTTCCAATTTTTTATTCGCATGCTAGGCAAATTTCTTTTTGCTAAAACTTATACATTCTGTTTTCTTACAGTTGTTTAATTCTTGCTTACAGTTATTTAATTCTTGCTTACTGTTATTTAGTTCTTTCTTACTGTTTGGTAATTCTTTCTTAGAGTTATTACATTCTATCTTACAGTTGTTTAATTCTTTCTTACTGCTATTTAATTCTTTCTTACTGTTATTTCATTCTTTCTTACTGTTATTTCATTCTTTCTTACTGTTATTTAGTTCTTTCTTACAGTTGTTTAATTCTTTCTTGCAGTTAGTTAATTATTTCTTACTATTATTTATTTATTTATTACAGTTATTTAATTCTTTCATACTGTTTTTTAATTATTTCTTACTATTATTTAATTCGTTCTAACTGTTAGTTAATTTTGGCTTACAGTTATTTAATTTTATCTTATAGTTGTTTAATTCTTGATTACAGTTGTTTAATTCTTTCTCATAAATTTTGAAAACGTAATGTGCTTTTATTGCTTACAATGTTAAAATAAAAGTGAGGAACACATAGTATTCTTTATGTATGTACTGCATCTATATCTGGTCTGTGGCGTTCTAATCCTCACTTTATAGCTTTGAAGGAGTTAAAAATCGCTTATCTTGTAAAGGCAGACTTATTCTACTTTCTGCAACATCTTTCCCACAAACATCACAATTCTATTCGTATTTCCATTGCAAATGTTCATTCTTTTGTTCCCCAAGTTCAGACCTTTACGTCTAGAACTTGCCATCCTATTTCCACAGAGTGAAATTGCCCTCATTTCTTTCATATTCCAAAAGTAAGAAGAAAACTCCTGGAAGCTTTTTTCCATAAAGTGTTACTTTGTGGAACAGGTTCCAGCATGAATGTTTCCTTGAGTATTATAATGTTAACCTCTTCAAGCCAAGTGTCAGTCACAAGCTATCCTATTTACCTTCCTAATTTTTTACTTCCTAAGTAATAATACCAGCTATGGTCCGGGTGAGGGTGTTGAAACTGTATTTGCACTACGGGCAGAGTCAAAGTGTTTATGACTGATATTTTTTTTGTGAAATCAACTCAATATTTTGTTGTTTCTTTAATCATTTCACCTCAAGCAAGGCGTTAACGCCACTGATGTGCAGGGGGTTACGTAAGAGAGTTGAAGTATTAGGCAGGAAGAGAGTGAAGATAAAGACGAACCAGCTACAGGGGGGAGAAAGAAGAAAGACAAGAGAAGAATGTGAACACAGGAATGAAGACAGTTTCGAAGGCAGAGAGAAAGGAAAAGAAAAGGATACACGGGGTGATGTAGAAAGAACTGGAGTAGATAAGAATGAGAATTGACTTTGCATTTAAATTCCTGGAGGTAATAGCCGTCAGGAAAGCAAGTATATGGAAGGGAGTTCCATAGGCGGAAAGCGCGAGAAAATAAGTTGTTGGAATAGAATTGTTGCCTGTATTTGATTGCTTTAATTGTAAAAGGGTGAGACCTTGTTACCAGTCTGGTTACCCGAGCAAATTCTTGTGTAGGGAGAAGCAGTAACCTAAGTTCGCCAACTTACACCAGACGTACGCGCTTCTAGTCTTTCTTTCTTACTTTCTCCTTTTTTTTTAAATATGCTGTATTCAATTTCTGACTTCTAGGTATTCATAGACTTCTAGTTCCAATTTCCTAATCTTTGTGACAAAATTTAGATCTATTGAGTATGTTTCTGTAATTCTTCCTTTCTTAAATGTTACTTTTCTACATTTAACTAATCCCAAATCTATGTCGTCACTTAAACATTTTACACTATTGAGGCAACCCTCTAATTCATTTATTCCTCTTGCCAGTTCATCGTCTACTTTTAATTCACATTTAAGTTGTTTAATTTCTTTTTCTATTTTTCTTTTCCAATGTAGATCTTTATGTCTGTGAAACTGCCTTTTTTTTACTTCGATCTTCAATTATTTTTTACTGCTGCTATTGCTGATGCATATATTGCTTCTATATATGAGCGTTTTCTTCATTCAGAATTAAGTTGAGTGCTGAATTGTAGAGACTGTTAATTGCAATTTTGGAAATTGTTCTCGTTCCTTCATTTCAATATTTTGTGCGTGACATATGATTCATGATTTTCTTTGGCTTCTTGTATACTATTCCTGTTTTCCGTAAAATAATTTTGTACAATGTGTTTTGAATTCGTTTTATTACCGTCTGTTGACTAACCAACACTTCTAAACTTTCATAGTGATTGGTATGTATCTCAGTTACTCATTATGATCTGTGGGTTGTGAGATGTTACTACTTTTTATTTCCGATTCCGGTTCTCTTTCATGTTTTGTTGATTCGTTTATTCTGGTTGAATTTTTTTATTTCTTTAATTTATCTCTTAATCGTGATGTACCTTCTTACATTGGCTAGTTTATTTTCGTCAATGCACTTTTTAATTGTTTGTCCAACCTTTTCTCGCCAAATATCATAGGTTTGGCAGTGTTGTTTTTCTGAGGTTTGTGTAACACTTCATGGAATGGACTTTAGAGTCCTCACGAGGCTATTTTATTTTTTCTTTCTACATATGAGTGGTCATGTATCTAGTTGGAAAATTCGCAGAGCTATCATCGGAATTTCAGTCAACATTACGTCAACTGTGGTTACCACCCGTGGCGACTGATACAAGTTGCCAATGAAATTGCTAAAAAGATTGTGCTAATTTTACTCCAGATGAAAACACTGAAAAGGGCAATCAAAATTCTGACAGAATTTCATTTTTTATCGAGACACAAGATTAGCAACTAGGTCCCACCCTTTAATGTAAAACCAATAAAATGTAAACTCAATTTCTACTCCATCAGCTTCTTTTCTCGCACTTCCCGTCTGTGAAATTCCCTTCCGTTTACTTGCTTTCCTGACAGCTACAATCTCCAAGAATTTAAATGTAAAGTCAATAGTCATCTCCTATCTCACTCACCTGCATCCTCTCTCTCATGCTCCTTTCTCCGTCCACTCATCAGTATTCTCATCCTTCGCTTACCCACTTCCTGACATACCCTATAACCTGTCACTCTTTCTCATAGCTTTCCTCCTATGTAACCCCCTGCACAACAGTGACAGTAAAATACCTTGCTTGGGGTGATATGATTATAAAAAGACAAATAGATAGATAGATAGATAGATAGATAGATAGATAGCCACAATCTCTAAGAATTTAAATGTAAAGTCAATAGTCCTCTCCTTTATCACTAACTTTCATCCTCTTTTTTATGCTTCTTTCTCCGTCCACTCTACCCTCATCAGTATTCTCATCCTTCCCTTACTCACTTCCTGACACACCCTATAACCTGTCACTCTTTCTCATAGCTTTCCTCCTATGTAACCCTCTGTGCTTGGGACGATATGATTATTAAAGAGAAGTACTACACGACATCTATGGGCATATCCTACAAAATCAGAGTTTTTAAGAGAGGATTTTTTTTTTTGCAAACGAAACAAAAACATAAGACAAATTTTGACGAATACAAACGATCACACTCTCAAAACATCATTGAAATTTTCCATCATTGTTCTCCACAAAACAAACAGAGAAATTATTTAACAACATGACTCAAGTTAATTCCATCACAAATTCAAAGAGAAACCTTAACGATTTCTTCAGAAGATAACAACTGATTCCCACTTCCCACTTGATATATTCCACCCAGTGTACTAAACATTAATTGATTTTTGCGTGTTGTAAAACGGAAAAATTAAATAAATGGTTTATTGTCCGCAGGTATGACAACCGAATCAACAATGCAAAAATTGTATGTCACAACAACGAAAATTGAGGAACATTATAACAAACGACTTAATTTACTCATTCTGAAAAATATATAGAATCCAACAACCATTCGACCCTTAAAACGCATAAGGAAAGTTGCATATCCATATTATTATTATTATTATTATTATTATTATTATTATTATTATTATTATTATTATTTCCTTTGATTTCCATTATATACACATTTTCTTCTGGGTCCAACCAGAAACCTGAGGTCAGAAATCCCACTGAACATTTTTGTAAAAATTAAACAACTTAAGATCACACACATTTTACATTGATTAAGCCTTTCATAAAGAGTGAACTTACTTCTGAGAAAAATATTTTTTTTATTTCTTTAGGGATTCTTTGAATGACTCTATTAGAACCTTTTCCAATCATACAAGGTTCTGTAACCTCAACTGGAATTATTGATGTTGTCATGTGCGACATTTTTTTTTATTTCCACTTCAAGGCCCTTGTTTTTTTTTTCTTTCATATAGTTTTAGTCTGCAGAAACTTATTATTATTATTGTTGCTGTTGTTGTTGTAGTTGTTTTTATCGTTGTTGGTGCTGCTGCTGCTGCTGCTGCTGAATGAGAGAACAGCACGCTAAAATATTCTTTTTTCCTCACAATTTTATCTCAGTTGCTACCATTGTTATCTGAATGGAAAGGCGCAGTTTTCATTTCTTTTGTCAGTGTCCAATTCTTCAATAGCAGCTTATCCTATCACGTGACAAACGAAGCAAAAAAGAAACTTATTGTCCAATTTCTATATCACTCTGATGTTGCAAATCACTTTTTTTCTTTGATCTTCCATTAACCCCTTACCAGTCTGCACCTGTTGTACTTAATTACAATCAATGTAATTTGCATTTTCTTCAGGTGACAGAGTCCACCATCTGTGTTTTCTCCTTTATTTTGCTTTATCTTCTTAACAGTGGTTGTAATAATATTAATACTTGGAGAAGCAACAGAAGTTACAGTAATAATAATGAGTGTAAAGATAGGAATAACTGGTTAATGAAAAGTTCTTTATTTTTCAAACAACAGGTTGAGAACAATGAGAAGATTACATTTTTCTGGTTGAAGATTATAAAATACATAGAAATCTTTGGAATAAAAGTAAAAATCAATGACGATTACACACAAAAAATTATCTGAGAAACGCTATATAACAAACAGAATTCATAGTCATAAATGCTAATCTATATATTAAAGAAAGAACGAGTCTGATTTCGGATACTATAATAACGGGAATTTGGATATGGACAGTAAAGTTGTAGTTTATTAAAATTCAGATAAGTTATTATTAAAAAGAATATATTCTTAATAGTGAACGTAGTCATAAATGCAAAACTATGTATTAATTTAAAGAAAGAAAAAACATAATTAAGAATTCGTTAATAAATATTATTTGGATGTGGACAACAAAGTTGAAAATTATTAAAAGTTAGAATATATATTATAAACAGTAATGCAGGCTACGTAGTGAACGCTTTTTATAAATGCAAATCTAGATGTATATATATAAAAGGCAATCTGTAAGTCTGTGTTTGACTATTCCCTATGCACGCTACATTTTTTTAAGCTACGCAATTCAAGCTTTCTAGGGACACATATCTACAGGGAAGCCAGGTCAACACATACTTTTTGAGTTTAAGTTCAACAATTTTCCCTTTCGCACTTTTTGGCCAATGGACACGATTGTTTACATTTGCTCCGTAAAACATCTAAGATCTAAGATGGTTGTTGAATTATGTCACAGAAATCAAATCCCACGTGCCAAACGCGACTAAAATATTTTTTATTAAAAAAAATTAAAAAATGAGCCTTTATATTCAATTTTTATTCCGACGTTTTACGTCACAGAAATCAAATCACACGTGTTAAACGCGACTAAGAAATTTTCCATTAAAAAAAAAAAAGCCTTTATATTTAATTTTTATTCCGACGTTTTAAAAATTGATATGGTCAACAAAAATAAACGTTAATATTTTCCCCCGTAATTTTGAAACAAAAGAAGTATTTTTTTAAAGTGTTTTTTTCAAACAAAAACAAAATATGTAAAAATGTTCTGAGTTAGTTGCACGGGGAACACCGGGTTATGATGCTAGTATCAAATAAAACAGAGAAAGATTAAGTATACGATAATAATTATTATCTGGATATTTACCTTACAGCTGCACTTTATTAAAACTTTGAAATTAACACGAATGCAGGCTAAATAAATGAAAATCTATATATCATATTAAAGGAAGAAAAAGTATAACTCATGATAATACAATAATGATTATCTGGTTATTGAGGTTGTAGTTTCACTTTATTAAAACTTAAATATGTATTATTAACACGAATGCAGACTAAATAGTGAATGTATCCATTAATGCAAATTTATGTATTAAATTATAGCAAGATAGGGTATGATAAAAGATACGATAATAATGATCATCATAGCCAAGTTTCACTGTATTATATCTTAGAAAAAATATTATTAACAATAATAGTGACCGTAGCCATAATACAAATCTATATATTAAATTAGAGAAAGCGCATGATTAAGAATACGGTTTATCTCGATATGGATGTCACATTTGACCCTTATTAATACTTAGAAAAATATTATTAACAATAATAGTGACCGTAGCCATAATACAAATCTATATATTAAATTAGAGAAAGCGCATGATTAAGAATACGGTTTATCTCGATATGGATGTCACATTTGACCCTTATTAATACTTAGAAAAAATATTATTATCAAGAATACAGGCTAAAAGTGGATACACTTTAATCTTCAGTTATAAATATTTTTAAATAGAAAGTTTCTTATTCCCCTTGCTGAACAATCGCTATTGAAAAAATATCATTATTAAATTTATAAGTCTATTATTAATTTTTTATAAATTATTTTTAGTTTTTCTTAACTTTTTAAACATTTAAAGAAGTTATTTATACATTTTCTCACTGATATGAGAAAAGGCCATTTTGTTCAGATCTCCACGACGACGTTTGAAATAAAGTAAATATTTTGGGGGTATAGTATCGTTATTACTAGATCGTGCCACTTATAATTCTTGGATATTTATATGTAAGTATATAGAAGGGATTAATTCAATTTAATTGATTTAGACTAATTTCATTTTATTTTATTGCTAATACTTTGCCCTAAAACAAGTATTTTGTCATAACTATATCGTATAAAGTAAAAAATGTAAAAAAAAAAATAGGAAAAAAAAAATTCTTAAGTGGAAAAAAATCCTTGCAAACATTTTGAGCTCTTATTATATATTAGCGGATGTGCGTTGTGGTGCAGTGGAGAAATCTGGGAGCCGAGTTCGAATTCCAGTTGAATTCCCTGCATTCACTTACGCACAAATACCCTTGGAAAAGGTATTAATCCGTCTCTTCCCTCCAGGTATGGGTTAAATAACAGGACAGATTAGGTTCTATAGCCTTGGTTTGCAACCAGAAAGTAATGGCAACCTACTGCGGTATAAGCTTCTGTCCAGACAGTCATGTCTCTTTCTAGACATGATCGCCCAAGCGTGTATCATGTATGGCACTTAACTGACTATATATTAATTCAGATTATACAGAAGTACAAGAAATCTGAAAGCCGAGTTCAAGTTCCAGTTGAATTCGATGCATTCACTTACGCACAAATACCCTTGGGAAAGGTATTAATCCGTCACTTCACTCTCTAGCTATGGGTTAAATAGCAGAACAGATCGGGTTCTTCAGCTTTGGTTGGCAACCAGTCTACCTTAGAAACTAATGACAACCTACTGCGGGAAAATCTTCTACCCACTGAATCATGTCTCTTTCGAGACATGATCACCCAAGTGTGTATTACGTATGGCACTGACTGAATGATATACGGTAGTTAACTTTATATCTATATCAAACGCGTTTCGAATTCTAAATTAACTTCATCTAAGTAACGTAATGTACTTATTGTTGAAATTACATGTATGTAGAGGAGTGGGGAATATAGACGCAAATTGTGCACAGCAGAGAAACATGTAGGACCGATAAATTTTAAATTTTAAATTTTAAATTTCATGGCTTCCGACGTGTCGAAAAGTACAGCCCAACCATTTTCATTTGGTTTCACAAATCTTTTGTTTTTTTGTTTGTTTGTTTTGTCGTGTTTTGGTTTTTGTTTTGTTATTTGTTTTCTTTATTGTTGTCATTAGATATCCCGCTGAATAAAGACAGATTTCTTAAGAAAGATGAAAAGTTGCAAGAAACTGGACATAAATTCACTGCAGAAAAATCAGAAATAAATGAATTTTCTATAGCATTAAATATGTTGTTTGTAAAAATAAAAATAAAAAAGATTTTTTTTTTTTTGTATTTATATATTACTAGCAGTATAGCCCGGCGTTGCTCGGGTGTAATGAAAGCTTTAAAACTAATCCATGGTCCTGGAGCTCAGACTTTTTAGACGTTGGCACGAAAGACTAAAAAGCAATAGTTGTTTCCACTTAAAGCGAAACCGCAGGTATCGATTTCCAATATCGGTGAAAATGAGTCGTCTAGGAAGATCTACTAATGTTTAAGTCTAAAAGCTATTATTTTACCAAGTTAGAGCATATTCTGCAGCAAGAACCACGATAAAAGGGCTGAAATCCTGATCTTGATCAAACCTAATTGGATATCGGAGTATCGAGTTCCAAATATCAGAGAAATTGGAAAAAAATAAGTCACCCATGACCTGACCAGAAGCCTAAAGAATATTTGTGTATAGTTTGGTGAGAATCTGATAAACATTGTGGATTTGTATAAAGGACATACAGACAGATAAACAGACACACACACAAACATCTTGCCTTTTACATATATATATCTATTATCGATTTTCTGCACTATTGTAAAAACTGCAACCTTGAAACTTCTAAATATTGTTTCTTATGTCTTTGTCTATGAGTGTATCAAATTTGATTAAAATCGGACCACTCCTTCTATAACCCGATTTTTTCGATTATCGATTTTCGATATTTATCGGGGGTACCTTGACACAAAACCTAGCTAAGAACACTCGCAGACGCTTATAGTACAACTGTGTAAATTTTCAAGAAAATCGGTCCAGCTGTTTCGGAGTGTATAGGTAACACACACACACACACACACACACACACACACACACACAAAGTTCCATTCATAAATAAGTTTAGATTTTATTTAATATTCTCGATTTTCTCCAATGTATCTTTGTGATAATATTACAGGTTATAGTATAAATTCCTGCTTCATATTTAGGCTATTATTTTGTTTTGTAATTTTCTATAAATGAAATATTTTTCATTTTGTCATTCAATTGATATCCACTGCACCACAACTGAGAGATGGGTCAGGGTATAACACTAGTTAGTACTCGAGTTAGACATCTATAGAAAATAAATACGTATATGTAGTCCAGTGAAATATTTGTCACAGAATCATTCCACTAATTATCGCATTGAACTGATCACCGCTGACCGAAGACATCGCTGTTAGTGAATACCCATTGGAGTCGCTATTGATGGTCTGAGCATTCGTTTAGTCTACGGGGGCGGTTTAGCCTGCCTGCCGTTGTGGTCCGTTGCTTTGAACAAAGTCTTTTCTTTTTCTTAGTCGCCAACCATGGCTAGTGAATCCAGTCTGCACTGCAATTAAAGCCATAACCTAGAGAAGAAAAAAGGATTTCTAATTTTCTCAAAAGTATTTATTTGAAAGTGAATGTAATGAACTTGACAGGATTTCAAACTCGTTTCGAAAATTTCTCTTTATGTGAACTGATACACTACCCACACATCCTATACTTTGCGTTCTTTTACATTTTTCTTGAAGATAATTATTTTTTCATATATTTTTATTGTAACCTGAATTTTAATTCTCATATTATATGTGGTCTGGTACCCCTACTATTCCCCTCGGGGTTCTTCATAAAATCCAACGGAGTATCTGTAATGTGATTGATCCCGACTTGGTAGCTCGGCCCCAGTCGCTCTCTCACCGGCGTGATGTGGCTTCTCTGTGTCTCTTCTACAAATACTTTCACGGTTTCTGCACCAATGAAATAAGCTCACTGGTGCCCCCTATGGATGAATTTAATCTAGCTACTAGACTAGGATGTGCGTTGTGGTACAGTGGATATCGACTCGGAACGAGAAACCGGAGAGCCGAGTTCGAATTCCAGTTGAATCCATTGTATTCACTTACGCGCAAATACCCTTGGGAAAGGTATTAATCCGTCTCTTCCTTCCAGTTATGGGTTAAATAGCAGGACAGATTGGTTCTATAGCCTTGGTCGGCAACCAGTCTACCGCAGAAAGCAATGGCAACCTACTGCGGAATGATCTTCTGCCCAGTCAGTCATGCTTCTTTCGAGACATGATCGCCCACGTATGGCACTTAACTGACTGACTAGACTAGCAACTGGGTTCCACCTTTTATAGCGAAACCAATAAAATGCAAACACAAATTCTACTCCAACAGCTTCTTTTCTCGCACTTTTCGCCTGTGGAATTCCCTTCCGCAAACTTGCCTCTCGACAGCTACAATCTCCAAGAATTTAAATGTAAGGCCAATAGCCATCCCATATCTCACTGACTCGCATCCTTTTTCTCATGCTCTTTTCTCCATCCTCTCCACTCCCATCACACCAGTATTATCATCCTTCTATTACCCTCTTCCTGAGACTCTCTATAACGTACCCCTCTTTCTCATCACATCCCCCTATGTAACCCCGTGCGCAACAGTGGCAGTAAAACTGCCTTGCTTGGGTTGAAATGATTTTTTTAATGGTAAAATACTACAAACTATTACCTAATAATGTTTAACGCCATCTTTCACTTGAATTATGACGCCTCCGCCTCAATGATATGGAAAAGTGTAAACATTATCTAGCAGGTTTCAGATCTTTCTATTTTAGTGTTGTATTTATGTTGTGAGATATACACTGAAATCCTGTCAAATGATTGATAGCTGTTCAATAGGATTTAAATCCGGTGAGCTTGCTGGAGATATTCATTAGAATACTTTGGTATCACCTGAAACTTGCAACTAGTTTGATGACGTCAGCACGCAATGTGGATTTGTTGTTTTGGTAGAAGAATCATCATTATTAGAAAAGAGGCTTCAATGATTTATAACAAGTTTTGTTTATATCAGACATATCAAGAGATCTTCCGTTATCATCAGGTACTTTTTTAATTATTTTTTTATTTAACCTTCAACAGAACAAACTATACATTATTAAAAACGTACTACTACCTTGCACACTTGGTTATTTCTAAAGTCACGTGTTATCTTCACGCTCAACTGTCTACTGTTAGAACACTTCTCAAGTACTTAAATTTTTGTACCTGCTTTGTTATAGTAACTCCAACCTGCAAATGGTATTTTGAGCTCCTCTGTTTACATTTTTTAAAAATCTGTGTAACTGCGTGTGGATCAGTTGCATAATACATGTTTTGCGTCTATACTTCTCTTTTAAAAATCAATATTTCAAAAATTGACCAATAGATGCACTCAGCATTTTCGAATTTTGCAAATGGAGATTTTATCAGCAAGTCACAAGAGAATCTCATACTAAAAATTGCCAATCCATTTTAAAACATGAAAATTGGAATTTATTCTGAAAAACATAATCATTGTTAAGCTATTCTTGATTAAAAACTTCATGTGATGAATTTGTTTTTAATATTTAAATATTAAAAAAACAAGCTGATTAAAAATGATCTGAAAATTATTTTGCATACAAGTTATAAAAAACAAAAACAAAAAAAAACAAAAATTAAAGGAATAATAATAATAATAATAATAATTATTATTATTATTATTATTATTATTATTATTATTATTATTATTATTCTAAAGGAAATGAAAAGTAAAAATCAATAAAAAGAATTTTAAGCGCAGACACATTAATTCTGTTTGCAATAAAAGAAAAACATTATAATAAATATAAAAAAGGTAATTTACAATTTCACGATGAAAAACATTGACAAAAATATTATTTTTTTGAAAGATTGTGAGGAGAACTAAAATCGTAAAAAGAATTTTACTTGTTTATCTATAACTTTAGGACATAGTTAAATTTTTGTTAAAAGCAAAGAGGATTGAACTGCTATGTAATGTCAGTTCTCATACATGGCAAATGAATGGTGGGCAATCCCCTCATACAGGAAGAAGAAATTTGAGGCAATACAAATGTGGTTCTACAGAAGGATACTTAGAATACCATGAACTGAATATATATGCAACGAGGAAGTTTTTAAGGGCAATGGAAACAAAACGGAAGCTTAAAAAGAGACTGTTTAAATGTGTGAGATATATAATGAGGAAAGAGAGTTTGTATTTATTTCTGAAATGAGTAATTTCAATAATCTTGGAATTATTTCGAACTCTTGTTTTCATCTTGGTTGATATAGGTGTTATAATAGATGGACAACTGATGATGATTAGAGGGTATTTGGTCGAAACGCCGTGTCTATTATAACATCTTTATCAACCAAGATGAGAAGAAAGAGGGTTTTGATAATTTGATCTTCACAGGAAATATTTAAGCAAGTGATACAGGGAAGAAGCAGTCAGTAACCTGTATAATGAGCTTCTTTAAATGACCACAGAAGAGTGAATTGGAGGGACAGTGAAATCTTACTGAGAGCTACAAAAGGTATGATATTGTGGAGAGCCACAATCATCTACGTCTTGAAGGAGCACGACAGATAGAAATAGAAGAAGTTGAATGTGCTAGTGTTCACACACACACACACACACACACACACACACACACACACACACACACACACACACAAATATATATAAGCGTAGATCATTATTCCAAAACAATTCATGCTTCGTTACATAATACTGAAGATCTGTGAAAGTTAAAAAAAAAGACGAAAATTAAGTGAAACAGAAGACATTATCATATACTTTTAACATTGAATTGTCAAAGAATTTGGGACGGAATGATTATCATAATGAAAAGAAAGAAAGAAAGAAAGAAAGAAAGAAAGAAAGAAAGAAAGATAAAATAGACATTTAAGTGATACAGTAAACTGTAACATAAGGTTAATATAAATTATCAAAGAGTTTTGGGCGGAATAATTTTTTAAATTTAAAAGAAAGAAAGAAAGAAAGAAAGAAAGGAAAATGGAATGATAAAAGAGTCGTTCAAGTGATACAGAAGACTAACACATAAATGTTAGCATGAACTACCAAAGAGTTTTGGACGAAATAATTTTTATATTGAAAATAAATAAATAAATAAATAAATAAATAAATAAAGAAAGAAAGAAAGAAAGAAATTAATAAACAAATAAGATAGATTCATGTAATACAGAAGACTGTAACAGGAATTATCAAAGACTCTTGGACAGAATGATTATTAATAAAAGAACGAAAGAAAAATATTCAAAAAGATACAGAAGATTAAATATGAGCTGTAGCATAAATTGCTAAAGTCAAGTAGAGAGAATAATTATTATAATGAAAAGAAAGAAAGAATGAAAGAAAGAAAGAATGAAAGAAAGAAAGAAAGAATAGTTTTTTTTCTTTTTTTCCTTTCCTATTTTTTGTTTTTTTATTTTTTATAGCAACTATCTAAATTTATTTTGTGTTAAGCATGTCCCATAGGACTTTCTATTCATTATTTTTCATCCATGGATATGGGAAAGAATTTTATGCATTGTTTATTTATTTGATTTCATTATTTATCAGTTTATTCCTATATTATGGGATGGAAAGTCCGAGTATTTCTTTTCTTTTTTTTTTCTTTTCTTTTCTTTACTTTTTTTTTTTTAATTCTCATTTTACTTTTGGGTATATTTTATCATTTTTCTTTCCTCTGGCAAATTTAGCTTTGAAGTATTTATCTCAATTTTCTTGTTGAAGGATTTTTTTATTCCTTCATAAGAAATCAGCCATAATTTGATCTGATAAAAGCCATGCATACAATCATACATCAACTTCTTCTATTATCATCATCATCATCATCAGTTCTTGTTTTTATTTTCAACCTTATCATGATCAATTTATCATAATCCATATTAGCATTATCATATAATGATCAATAATATTATCTCTATAATTACATTATTATTAACATCAATATTCTTAGCCTTATAATTATATCCCTCGTATACAATATCATCTGCATCAATTTTCTCTGTACTATTAACGTTATAGCCTCATTAATAAATAATTATTTTTAAATGTTTCATCTTCATACTTGTTTACTATAATTAAATATACTGTTAATTTTGTTTCAGTTGTTTTTTTTGTTTTTTTCAGTTTTTGCGTCGTATGATATAGCCGTATAAAAATTAAACTGATCAATGTAGCAGAAAAAACAGTTTTATGTGTTCAAAAAATAAATAAATACAAATAATATGATATAAAGAAAAACAATATAATACAGAAAATGAAATTTAAGTAAACGAGTGAGTGAGAGGGGGAAGGAGAAAGAGAGAGGGAGCGGGAGAGGGGGGAGAGGGGGGGAGAGGGAGAGAGGGAGGGAGGGAGAGAGGGAGGGAGGGAGAGGAGGGAGGAGAGAGGGAGAGAGAGGGAGAGAGAGAGAGGGGAGTACGTAAAAAAAGAGAAGGAAATGGCAGAACAAAATGAAATAAAGAACCACGAAGATAAACAACAAATTTAT